>OX104064.1:137651313-137804319 GCA_944474145.2 Dicrocoelium dendriticum
AAATGCTACGCCGAACGCCGTCCACCATGCATTTTTAATGCGACGGAGCTCTCGGTTCAGCCGCCGTCGAAGTTTGCGAAACTGACTACTCTTCCCTAAGTCACTGGGGTCTGCAACATATGCAGCAAATGCTACATTCTTCCCCGACACCAGTGCGCTAATCGTCGCATTGTTGTCATCAAACTAATCACTCCGCTTACAGTTTGCGCGCCCCATGGTCTCCTCTGCAGCAGCTGTCACCTGGTCGCGACTGTGATGCCACAGGTTGCCAACTGTGGCTATGCATTTCGCATCACACAGGCGTTCGGCGAACTGCTTCTCAAGCTTTTTACGCTTTTTCACAGTACCGAGGGAGAGAATGTTGAATTTACGCCTATTCACGGCGGGAGTGCGATGCATGCATTTACGAAAATATATATATATATATATATACAGTTTGGTGCGCACCAATTTGTGATCAGTGCCACACTCAGTTTCACGTCATCCTCAGGCCGTGAGTTGTACGCAGTAAGAGCAGCCTGTCACCGTTCGCATTCGCTGAACCAATGCCATGCGGATCGATGACATCTGTCCACACCGATACATCACGCCAACTCGCGCATTGGAATCACCCATCAGGAACAGTCGGTCGCTCTTTGCCACAGACCGCATCACGGAATATAGCTGAGTGTAGAACTGATCATGTGTGTCATCAGATAACACATGGTCGGACCGCACGTGCTTATAAAAGTGGCAAACGTACCACTTCTGAGTCGTAGACGAACAGTCATCAGTTGTCATTGATGCCAGTTGCTTCACCTACCAGTTATCCATGGGGCGATCGGATATTGTAAATCCGACCCCATGTTCATGTGGTGCTGTGGTGGCCTTGACTACTCAATGGGACGTGTAGCCAGCATCAGCTTTGTGCAACTTACCTTGCTTAGCGAGCTGGGTCACACTGAGCGCCGCAATATCGATGTTATAGCCTGCCAATTTCATTGCGACTAGTGTATTGCGTCGTTCGGGACACTCCTGTACTCTGTTGGAGCATAATGCGCACGTTCCAGCAATTATTTTTGAGTGCTTTGCACGCAGGCATACGCTTGCATTGGTGGGCAACCATTTCGGACATGACGCCCTGGATTGGAGGAAGTAGTGGGTTAGGTGAAACCTGGACAGGGAGAGTGTATACCGAGGTAGAAGAAAGAAGGGAGGCACCAGCATTAGCGTGTTTTCGGTTATCCACTCTTCTGGATGCAGCAGATTAAGTGACCCTTTTTCTAATATCACTGCGCGATGGCTGATGCACCATAGCTTTATTATTGTCGTTATTCTTGATTGGGTGTTGGACTAGTATACTGCCAGGGCGCCCACACCTGACAGGAGAACGACTCGGGTCCTCAGCCAAGGCCTTCGATAAAGTATACACCCGAAAGGCAGCGGGCCGAGTGCCATGAGTCAGTGAACCGACTCACGCGGAATTGTGTCCTGGATCTTAGCTAGAGGAAGGGTGTAACCCAACTCCCACCTAGCGGTCGCCACAAGGAGGCGTCCAGAACATGAGCCCAAGGGACAACATTAGTAGTAGCGGGTCGACGAGCTGTCATGGTCTCGCCACCACATGCTTCAGTGCACCATGAGCTCTCCCGCCACTTTTTTTCCTATTGTAAAGGTTTCTTTATTGCACGTATTGTACCCATTTATTTTTAACAGTGACGTTGCTGCCAGGCTTGGGTACCTTTTGTGTAGGATACTGATAATTAGTTTTACCTTTAAGCGTCGTAGCCATATTGGGTCAAGCTTTAGCAAGTCACGTCGTTTAGAGTGGGATAACCTTGATCATAAAGCGCTCAGTGGACGTTCACTGCACTTTTTCACTGGCGATACCATGATGCTTCCTTGAGCTGCTATACACCATCGATCAGTATTCAAGTAAGGGACGGGCATTCGGTTGAACTAATGGAATCTGTTAAGCAGTAATGTGGTGTGTGGTCTTGCTCCAGCTGTTGCATAGTACACTTGTTATGAGAAGTTATGGGACTACGGGTAACGAAGCCCCAAATCACAAATAGCCTGACAGAGAACAAGTGATTTACCATCAAGAGCCAGGGCAGTGTGACATAGCGCTGCATTTGTCATTAGCAGACTTTTTCAACTTGACTCACCAATTTTTAGTGCATGGAGCTTGTGAAGGAATTCCGTTAGAGTGTCGCTAAGACTGTCGGCAACAGCATGAGGTGATCTGGATTTAACTAGGTTAAAGATATCACTCACCTATAGCAGAAACAACAGTGGAGCAAGAACACTGTCGTGTGTTGTACACGATGATAATATCCTTGGATCGAGAGTTATATTATTGTATTTGTGCTATTTGAGAGCGACCATAATGATATGATCTAAACCAAGCCAGCAAGGACTCCCATTTACGTGGGACTAATGCCTAGCTAGAAGAGGACAATCGACTGCTTTATGCATGTCGAGCTTGATGACAATTGCGGATAAGCCACGATCATGCGAAATAAGAAGCTGATTTACAGATTCCAAATGATAAGTGATGCAAGTCCTGAGCTCCGGAATGCATGCGGCGAACTGCTTGTTAAATCAGCTAATTCATCATGTTCCACTTTCAGTCAGCAGGCTTTGGCCAGTCTGGAAAGCACCAGACACCGGTTTTCAACCTTCTGGATCTCGTCGGTGGTGCGCCTTCCAGCCGACCACTTCCGGGTTCCGCCCGCATGACTTCCGGATGTCAGCAGCTATTGCCACCGCCATAGGCGACAACCGCAGACCTGCATGATTAACAGTTGACTGCAGTGTAGCCCGGATCATCTTTCACTGTCATGCCAGTTGCGAATTGTGCTGAGGGCTGTAGTTAGCCTCACGAGTTAGGACCTTCCGCATAGTGCTTTGGTACGACACAAGGACTTATTAGCTATACGGATAGATTTTTATATTACTAATTAGTAGTGTGGATTATGGGATAATTCGGCTATTTCATCATGGTCACTCAGTCAGTTTAAGTTTCAAGGTAGTAAGAATTCCACTATTTTGGACTTTAAATGACGCTCCATAATACTGACGTTTGACTTATTTATCGATAACTTTTGCGTCAAAAAGTGAACCTGATTTGTGACGCGGCATCACTATGATCTCATTCCATTGAGCCCGTAAAACACCATAATGCTTAGGTAAGGTGGGCGGATTCAGTAGCAGTAGGCGGATTGTGTCGCCACGGAACTTTATGACAACACTTGGGAGATTGTCCGGACCAGTGAAATAAGAGATGTTAGTGGACTCTATGAGCTTTTGTATATCGCAGAGTTTGATTCGGGTATTGTTCAATTGATCATTGCAGATCCACGGTCACAAGTCCATTATTTTCGTTGAATGAGGCAGCGAAATGGTTGTTGAGCACTTAGCTTGTGCGAATCGGATCGCTCACTTTACAGTAGTTACCTGTTGACAACAGCGACATAGTGCTTAGGTTCTGTCTAGCGGTTTACCGCTTGTCAATCTAATTAGCTCGTGTTATATGTCTTGACTATTGAGAGCTTTCTTTTCCTTATCAGTACGCATCGCCCGATTGCCCCTCTCCATCTCACTATTTAACTCTGGCTCTGTACTATTAAGAAGGAGAATTTTATTAGGTTCCCGATGTACCATAGTAGCCCAGATTTTGTTCTGTTCTCCGAGCTGAACAGTTTCGTTGCAGACGTTTCATCACCAGTCGTGGTGACTTCCTCAGTGCGTTATAAGCAAACTGATTTGTTTTGTCGATTCTTACCGACGAGCGAGTGACATTTGAACCTGCTCAGTTCGATTCAGGTCCCGTGACCATTGCTAGTTCCCAGTGTGGGCGCCGCCTCTTTCGACTCATGTGCCAGATGATCCACGTAAAATCTTTTCTCGCAGCTGCCTGTATATCGGATCTAAATCGATGCGTTGGTTTATTGAACTGACTGTAGAAAACCAGACTTCAAGGAATTCTCTTCCTTTTTTGGTCTCTCCTTGCGCTAGTATCTCTGTTTTCTCCCAATCAAATGCTTGCCCTTCTTCATCAACGTGTGTCGAGACCAAGGATGATGGGTAATGATTTCGACAGATTCGCTTGTGTTCTTGTAGCCTTGTAGACAATTTTCTTCCCGTTTGGTCCACATAGTTTTTATCACAATTTTTACACTGTATCTTGTAAATGATGTTCCGGCGCTCTTGTGCTCTCGTCTTCCCTTTCGGTCTAGATAGGGTTCCTTTCAGTGTGTTGGTGGGTATGTGAGCCAATAACAGATGGTGTGGCTTGAGGAGTCTAGCAGTCAGTTCCGATATGTTCTTGATATATGGTAAAGCGATCCGTTTGGTTGTTGTTGGTTCAGGTGTGGTGTTTGTACTCTTCGGGTTCATGTATCTTCGGATGAAGCTGCGTGGATATCCTTTGCGCATGAAGGATGTAAACAAATGATTTTCTTCCTCGCGTTTTGCTTCAGCAGTATCACAATGTGATTCTATCCTACGGAACAAGGTGCGTATGCAGCTGATTTTGTGACATTTTGGGTGGTTGCTGTTGAAATTTAATATTTGATCTGTATGCGTGTCTTTCCTGTAAACTGATGTTTGTAGTTCTCCGTCCGTTGTTCTAGTAACCAATAAATCTAAGAAAGGTAGTTTGTTCTCCATTTCTGGCTCCATAGTGAAGTGAATACCGTCCATTGCATCGTTCAGCAGGCTTTATGCGGTCTGCAACTGGCTGCGTTTGAGTATGACAAACGTGTCATCAACATATCTGACCCACAATTTCGGATTCACGACTGGTAGTAGATTTTCTTCTAACATTTGCATGACAACCTCTGCACACGAACGCCGGAACGTCATTTACAAGATACAGTGTAAAAATTGTGATGAAAACTATGTGGACCAAACGGGAAGAAAATTGTCTACAAGGCTACAAGAACACAAGCGAATCTGTCGAAATCATTACCCATCATCCTTGGTCTCGACACACGTTGATGAAGAAGGGCAAGCATTTGATTGGGAGAAAACAGAGATACTAGCGCAAGGAGAGACCAAAAAAGGAAGAGAATTCCTTGAAGCCTGGTTTTCTACAGTCAGTTCAATAAACCAACGCATCGATTTAGATCCGATATACAGGCAGCTGCGAGAAAAGATTTTACGTGGATCATCTGGCACATGAGTCGAAAGAGGCGGCGCCCACACTGGGAACTAGCAATGGTCACGGGACCTGAATCGAACTGAGCAGGTTCAAATGTCACTCGCTCGTCGGTAAGAATCGACAAAACAAATCAGTTTGCTTATAACGCACTGAGGAAGTCACCACGACTGGTGATGAAACGTCTGCAACGAAACTGTTCAGCTCGGAGAACAGAACAAAATCTGAACAGATCACCCGAGTTACAAGTATTCCGATTTACCATAGTAGCTTTTTGAATTCTGCAGCTAATTTATGTTGTTTAGGTTCTTTGCGATTGATAGCTAGCTTTTTATGTCTCACAGGAACCGACGCATTTATATGTTGCTATATAGGTTGTCTACTTCAATCTGCGGGTCGCTGGCGAGGAAGAATCGATCACATTGTGCGGATCTAATCAAGTCGGCAAACAGCCCGCTGTCGGCAGTTCCATGCGATCTGACAATCACTTGTATTTTTTCAGGTCTTTTTGTGTCTGAGCACTAACACTGATTATCACCACCAGCAATACATCAGCCATTTGAACTGTTGCTTTGCTGCCATGCAACCACAACGACCCACAGAACGAAGAGTAATAAGAGGAAGCGAAGGAGGACTTAGCAGAAAACCTTTATGCTTTAGGCAAGCATTTAGGGTCAAGGCACCTACACCTTGTCAACAAACCGTCACAAACACCTGGCTATCGCTCAAAGATAAGGCGGCATCGGCGAGACAGTTTCCTTACGGCTTTCACTGCACCGCCTCATAATCAGCCGTTACGCCGCAGATAACTCAGCACCAAACATGCAGTTCGACTACGTGACGATAGCCGACCTCATCGGTTCCAACTGCGAGCCGTGCGTTAGGAGGACACTTATTGGACGAACATATTTTTCAAAAACATTTGTAGTTACCGATTTGTTTCCTTCAGCTATCGCTGTTATTGACATTCGTTTAAACACATCATTCCGCTAATTCTATTGGCTGCTTGTATTCCTTGTTTCTGCCCTCTGATAGCAATCGCACTTAGCTGCTAACACTTTCTCTTTCACTTCGTTGCTTGTCTCTTATTAGTTCCTTTGTTGATCACTCTACATTGGCTTCATTTTGCTTACATGCATGGTTAGTTGAAATATCTTTCAGAAGCTTCCCTTCAGTCCATTCTTAGAACTATTTAACTAGACATGATTCAGTAAATACAGTTCTTTCCTAGCACATATTTGGATTTCTTTTTGCGGTCGTGGGGTGAAGACGTCAGCTGCAACACAACACCTTGTCCTGTGACTTCTCGAGCCAAGCACAAGGCGGGTCACGTGGACCAGTCTGGAAGGTGCGACGGACCAACGGTACCCAGTTTGGTCGTCAGTGACTTCATTTCTCTCTGCCAAGTTAATTTTTGCCCACCTCGGGTCTTGCGCCAAATTACGTCTGGCACACAAGCGGTAAGCGGTGACCAGGCATATGTAGTACCTGCTCAAGTCAACGCAACTTATTCAGTGTTATCTGTTGTTTTAAGGAACCAGCCTGGTCGTGGCTGCCTAGCACTCGCCTACGCACATAATCGTTGCAGACACGCTGGTGCTATCCGACACTGGCAATGCTTCGCTGGCATCGATGATCAGAGACTTGAAGGCGTCGCAGGTCCACAGCTCGAACGGTCCAAGTCTCACTTCCATAGAGTGGGACAGCCCTCACTGTCGCCTTGTAAACATGGCCTTTCAGATGTTGCAATTCTGGCTTTTGCAACACGTGAACCGACTTCAGTCGTTATGCGCCAATCATTGCTGATGCAGCTGTCAAAGTAAGTGAATTGATCAACTACCTCGAGTTCCTCGCCATCAAGGGTCAAAGAGTCATCAAGTGGCTGGTGATCCTGTAACGGCAACTTTCACTTTGAAGGTGCGAAGCGTATGATAAATGTTGGGACCACTCCATAGAGGTTATTCAGGGTTGACTGGGCCGTCCTGCCATCGATAGCTAGCAAGTCAATATCGTCCGCGTAATCAAAATCAACTAGCTTTACACCAAGCGGCAGCGCATCGTAAGTCCCCGCAAGGGAACCCTCCGTAATGGAATCCGCGACAACATTGAATGAAAATTGGAAAATTGGACAACCCTGACGAGCGCCACTTGTTGTCGAAAAGATTTTCATCGTAGACTCTGAGGCGGCCTGTCGTGTTCGTATGTTGAGCCCATAAAATGTTCACATATTTCTTGGGTACAGCTTTCCGCGCAAGTATTTCGAACAGAGTGCATCAATCCACTGAGTCGAACGCACTCTTGAAGTCGAGGAATACAGCTGTTGTCGATCTGCGGTATGCGTGGCGCTGTTCTAACACCTGCCGTAGATAAATATGTGGTCTATACAGTCAAGTCCAGGAAGGACATCTGCCTGCTCTTCCGTTCTCCGGGATTCCCGTTCCGCAGTGGGGAGACGAACGAAAATTGATGCCAGTAATTTTGTCACCACCGGCGTAATGCTAATACCCCTGTGGTTAGCACACGCGGTGCGACTCCTTTTTGTATATCGCCACTATAATCCAGTCGCTCCAATTAGTCGGGACGGTTTCCTCCTTCCATACATATTCAAACAGCGAGGTCAGTACTTTGCAGAGGACCTCACCACCATCCATCAATAGTTTGGTGGCGAAGGAATCGGGGCCAGCAGCACGAAAACGATTAAGGGCTTCGATCGTGTTTCAGACCTCTGACGGAGTCTCTAAACCGATCGGTCATAACTCATTTTGCATCATCTGTGTACGCAGAGGTCCGGAAGCAGGAGGCCAACTGAACTGATCTCGAAAGTATTTCACACGATGAGCCTTATTGTGAATAATGGCACCCACGCTGTCTCTGATTGTCTCTCGGACGCCTGGTTTTCTGGGACCAGTAGTGCGGATCATTTGTAAAGCTTGCGATAACTGCCGATTCCTCCTGCTTCCTCTATTTCTTGAGCCATACTATTCCACATGACTTCCTTGTCAGTACGTTGGCTCCGCTTTACTTCGCGCCTAACATTCCCTCTGGTCACATTGTGCTCAGAGCAAGCCGAGAGTTTTATTCTGGATTCCAACTGGTTTATCGACTTCTCGGATATCTAGTAAATGATGTGGTGACGGTTGCTCGTACCACAAGCAGATGCTCCTGCGTCGTGTATAACGGCCGAGATCCTATTCCACCGAGACGTAGTGTCATTAGAGCAAGAGGCCGAAGGTTCGGTGCACGGTGCATTCTGGTAGGCTTGCCCGACCGTGTTCTGAAATGAATTCTCGGTTGCTAATCGAGATAGGCGATTAGTGCGCCTCCTGACAAAATTCATGGAAAGACGACAGCGTACCAAGGCATGATCAGAATCGACGCAACTACTCCAGCCCGCGCGACAGTTCAGTATAGATCCAGGCCACCTGTAACCTATGGCAATGTAGTCTCTCTGGGTCCATCGCTGGCCAGCTACAGGAGGACGCCAAGTGATACTTCGGCGCCCACTATATCTAAAACCAGTTATATTAAAAATGAACCGGTTATGCGCACCCAGCTGCAACGGAGGCTCGCCGTTGTCTGTCCGTTCGGAGTTGAGCCCGTAACTACTACCTTGCTGAGCTTCTAAATAGCCCATAGTTGATCACCTTTCTATATTGATCACTTTTTCATAGCTTGAACGGTCATTATGTAAATCCTTTGAGACCAGACCTCTGTTGACCGCTTAGGCCATGACAGTCAGTAATACTTGAACCACCATAATTTGACCATTTGTTGGCTTACCATCCAATGGTTCCCGAATGGCTCGTTTGTTCTGTTAACACGGTGTGACACGGGACTGTAGTGTGTAGACTTCTGATCCCCAAATCAATGAAGATACAGAATGTTCTCTGTGTATATGTGCGTGTTTGTCCAGGCCGTCAGCGTTTACGCTTTCGTGTGCACTTTGGATAAGTTCCGCTTTGTTCACAGTTCAACCAGAAATAATACAGAAGTGTTTCAGAAAAGCCGGACTTGTTCCACCTCTCGAGTGAGATGCCGTGACCGAATACGACGGACTACATTTTAACGAATTTGTATAAAGGATGATGACTTGGCAACTTGCTATAAGCCAGACCAAGATGCTATTTTTTAATAGATACTAACTGCGGTACTCCCCTACGGAAACAAATAAACACCTGATGATACTGATGAAGAAGAAGAAGAAGAAGGATTCAGTGACGATGATTTGGAAATCTCAGCAAATCAAAAAGAAGATGAAGTTAGACACCCGTTAAAGCAGCTGAAATAATTACTGTGGAAATATGCCAAAACATGCGGAGCGCTATGGCTTTTGTTGTGAGCGCTTTTTCAGTTATCTTTGTGTTACGAGAAAAAATACAGACAAAGATTGACATTTTCAGAAAATTATTTAGCTTGATTTTTGATTTATTATAACATTGTGTGGTTGAACCACGTTTGCTGTTACGTGAGACCTCGTCCAATGCGTCCGAAACGAGTTTATATGAAATTGAATTTTATACATTTCTACTCAGCGGCAAAGTAGGTTACGATAAGTCGTGGCACAGGACCTCCGTATGTTGACCATTTTGGTCCACTTACGGAGGTTTTACTGTACTGGTGCATTCATATACCATGCAAGTACTGTGATATCTGAACTGGTGGCACTGCGAAGCAGCATACACTTCATGGTAAAATGTGTCCTTGGCAGCATCAGAACTGCGGTTGGTGGGAAGCACGAACAAACAGCGTTTTGTACTACTCCGTGAATCAACCTTAGTTGATGTCGTCAAATAGGCTGCACATAAACGGCTGTTCACCGGAATCCAATCAACCAACGATGACTCGGCCTTGCAACTGAGAACAATACCTACTCCGGCTTGACCAGTGGTCGCCGCGTCAGTGTCTCCGGATGCGTGTAACAAATAGTGTGAGGACAAATTGAGTGCAGTTATTTCGACAATTTCATTAGGGCCCTTGATCCTACTTTCGGATATGCGATACACGTCAATACCCAGTGTGTCCAACGTGCATGCGAGTGTAGCCTGTTGACCTATTTGTCTTGGGGTGTGAACGTTGAACGCCGCCGGAGAAACGGAGTAGCATGGCCCTATGAGGGGCTGTTGCGGATAGACGTCCAGGGAAGGTAGCTGCAGTTACTCCGGCTCCAGTGGATTAGGCTGCTGTTAGTTAAGCTGGGAATTATAGTAGGAAAGTTGGTAATGGCGATCGGGATGGGAGTACGAGAAACAGGTGGAAAGGAAAGAAGGGAAACGCCTGCAGTAGCATGTTTTCGCTTATCCGCTTTGCTGTATGCAGCAGATAAGACTATCCTTGCTAATCTGCGCGATGACCGATGCACAATATGGTCGAAGTTTGATGAATTAGTCATGGTTATGCGTGGGCTGAGATACTGTCAGGGCGCCCAGACATAGGCAGGAGGACCATTAGGGTCCTTGACCAAAGGCTATGGCTCAAAAGCCTGTACGAAATGCACCGGGAAGGTAGCAATGATCTAGTTTCACAAAATGGACGCTATCCCGTTTGCAATCTGTAACCTGGAGGACCAGTAGACTGAGTTTGTCTGACCTCTAACCATTGACTAACCTGGTAGAAGTATCTCTCGAAACGCCCGAGGGCCCCACCCAGTATAGCACAATGGGTCAAAGAGTTACGCGAGTCGTCGCACCACGTTAGGGTACAGTCTCCTTTCGACGGTTTACCATTGATTAAGAAACAGATCACTCTGTGTTCACTCACGGGGAAACACTCCAGAACTTCGTCGGAGGCTGTTGGTAGACTGAGTGTAATGATCAAAGCCAAATTATGCTTTTTTTCTTGGGGGACTTATAACATGCTGACTCCATCCACCTACATGCTCAGTGATTCGAAGCTTTTCGATTTTGTGCGGACGGTGTTTAGGCGTGTGGTAGTCCCTCCCTATTTTCTTGCAGTTCACAGGTTGGCATGCAACATGACATAACACACCTTGTTAGGGTGCTTGTCTCAGCAAAGCTTGGATTAAACGGCATATGGATAGACCCGATAATAATGAGTTTATCTAGAATAACATATAGAAAACTGAATCTTCGACGCTACCTTATGTGGGAATGGGCGATGCCAAAGCGTGGATTGCATTGTGGACACAGATGGCGCAGCCACCACCTATTCCAGATAGTCGGTAAATACTTTGCAGCCTGACTTGGTAAACTCACTCAGGAGAGTCCTTTGTTAAGCGTTTCAGTGACCGGTAAAACTAGTGGGTTCGAGAGAGGCAAGTGTTCGTATATTGTATGAGTAGAATATACCAAGCTGTTCTTGCAACAGCGTCAGAGACATGTGTTCAGTGATTGTTTCGGATTTATGAAGTGGATTACAAAATGGAGCTGTGGAGGGGGAAATTGGTTATGGGGTGGAGCAATGGTGCCTAATGCTAATACATTCTGAGATAAGGACAATGTATTCCTTTTCCACCTCTGGCAAATCTGAGGTTAAGGAAGAGTTGAAGCGCTGGGTGAAAATTGCGGTTAGAATTGTATTGAGTCAGCCTTGTAATCTGAACAAATTGTAGGAACAATGGGACAATATACGTGGCTTATGCCGGATGTGCACCCGTCATTACAGCCAGTGAGATATCGGGGCTTGACAGCATTTTTCTTAGTTGGTCCCCTCTATGGGTGCACCTTGACCCTTACGACCGATCATTGCTTTGATAGTCGGACCCGTGCCAGCGGACTGCCGCTCCTGCTGAACTCTTCGCCTAAGTGTCACACACGGCGTGTTCGATCCATTGAATCCGCTACTCTCGGTATTACGGGTATTACTTTTACTCACTGTCCTATATTGGAGCTTTGTGTTGGAGCCGGAAGCAAAAGCACTTGATGTTACCGTCCCAGCATATGGGCAGTACTACTGATTGTGCTGACTTCCCGAGTTACCAACTGATATGTCAGACCGTATATTTTCTCTGCTTTTTATGTTCGTGGTTCAGGGTTAGAATGCGATATTTGCAGTTGTGTCCGATGTGGTTTGATTACTATGTTTTTTAACTGAGTATGCTAGGTTATGACGAGTTGACGCCCCGTTAAACTGTGTACGTATTGTTAACTAGAAAATCTGCAATTGATCGGGCAACACTACTTCAGTGTTTTCTTTTCCATCCTAGACGTTTGCATTGGACACCAGACATGTCGCATGCGCTCGACAGTATAGCTTTTACCTTATTTATCAGTAGTATTGTTAGTGACAGCGTTTTATAATTTGCACGTGTCTAGAACCCGCTAGAGGTGATGGACTACTTATAGCATTCGGCTATTCCCTACTACTCTTTTGGAATGTACAGTCGCCACTAGTCTTATTTCAGTGGGAAAAATGATTTTGTCCAGTAATGTTCAACAGGAGCAGTCATTCGTTTATGTTATCTCTACTCCCTTCGCGCGACGTACTCATCTGCCTGGGGGCATGGGTCCGATCTGAGATATTTTGGTCACTTGATTTGATACTGCTTGGTTTGACTTTAAACTTACTTATTTTTTCACATTACTCGTACTGTTTCAGTAGCTGTTCTATGACACGTCTTTCTTCGGGGCTGTACATTTCTGGTCTTTGCTTGACGTGGAATTTTTATAAAGAACGTCGTAGTATAATAAATAGCGGACTATCTAATACGACTGGGATGAATTACCTCTGAATTATACCAAAATCCCACACTACTCAATAGTAAAACTGGGATTGCAGTGAATTTGTCCGCAGAAAGCTCCTTACTTCCGCTATTGAAACAGCCATTGGAAACAGCTTCGCGGGACACGCAGGCCCATTCTACTGGTCTTCTCTCATCCATCAGTATCGAACTCGACTGTGTTACTATTTATGGACTTACTTTTGATGCTTTGGCGGACCTCAGTCGTCAGGATGATTCTTCGAAAATTACTCTACTGCTTCGCAATTTGGCAACAGTTAACAGAAATATTTTTGGTCACACGCCACCAAAACATTGACGTACTATCGCCCTTAGTTACGCAATAGCAGAACTCATTTATATGCTTGAGCAGGAAACTGTCCCGAGAGACTGGAACTGCTCCGTCATTGTCCCATTTTCCAAGGGTGGATCCCTTTCGGAATGCGGCAATCCTAAAAGGTTCAATCCGATTTCAACTGCTCCCAAACTCGTGAAATATGCCCATAAGAAAGTAAAAATTCGAATCAGCATTTTTGCGAAGAAACTTCTTTTCATTAATTCTCCAGGCTAATACATATATAAAATGGTTTGCATTGCGATGGGCTAAGATAGCTAGGCCACGGTTTGCTATGTCAGTTGATCAAACTCCCCAATGGATGAAGATACAAGCGCACATGGAGTCACGGGATCACCGCCTGGGATCGAATTAAACGGCGCGGTAAAATCAGGGCATGGGCAAATGTAGTGTGCACTAAACTCCTCTGTTTGCACAGTTCCGATTGTAATAACTGATCACAATGGCCTCGACCGTCATTAATAGGCGCTTTTTAATCCCTTTTATGTGGTGTTTTGACGCACCAAAGTCAACCGAACTGTAACATCTAGCGGATTAGGGTTATTTTACCACCTTTGTGAGCATGGACACGACTCATATGTCTTAGGTAACCAGTTTGTTGATTATTTGGACAACTTGTTTGTGGGTTGGTTTACCAGCTGATGGTGACGTTCTGATTGTAAGCATTTCCCCCATTTATCTGGACGTCATATGTGTATAGCCATGATATCCGAGGCCCTTCTTTCTTTTTCCCAGTTTATTGCTCAAGCTCAGCGCCGTAGACTTGTGGATGCGAGTAAACAATTGGCCCGAGGATTTTCGCGGCGCTTTCTCCTGTGTTCTCTTCGCAACAATGCCCCTACTGACTACCCAGACACATTATCACTGGTGTGTCCATTGTCACTCACAACACTTGGCTGGGCCTTGCTGGGTAGGGATTACGGTGTAGTGAATCGCTTGATAGAGCAAGCTTTGTCTCGGGATCGCGGATTACTAGCTGATCGGTCAAATACATCAACGGAAATATCCGAATTGGCTGCCGCTGTGCTTGGTTTTCATCACGACGGCCAACTTCCAGAGTCCGTAACGAACTTCACTTCGAATGGCACAAAGAAATCCCCTCTGTCTCCAGAACTGGCCTTCCTCATACGTTACGCTGAATTGCAACAATGTTTCATCGTTGGAAACGAAGAACTTGCCGTTGATCGAATGATTGAGTTACTGGTCACTACTTCTGGCGGTTTTGCTCCGTTGGCTCATCCGAGTTCCATGGGTACTTCCATCCCTGACATTGGTTCCGCTATATCAACACGCTTGCGCCTCCGTCTTTTGTCAGAAGTCCGCCATTTGTTGGGCCGGAATTGTATCCGACGTGATCAAGTGGAACTGTTAATTGCCTCTCTTGTGGATATACGATTCGAACTTCAGCATTCATCTTATGCAAATCAGGAGTCCATCTCTTTGCTTTCGCGCCTGCACATGCTACTAGCTCGGGAATTAGCCTCTTCTGTTTTGCCTTCTAATCATTCCACCGTTGTCCTACCGTCGGCCATCCATCCAAACTGATTTGTTTCACCGTTCCTATACATATCTTGCATGTTTTAAATGTATAGTAGCACCGTGAAGTGCCATTTTCTCTTTTTATGTTCAGCCTCTCGCGATTAATTGGCAACGATGCCAACTAGACCGGAAACTTCTGTTATTTCTCATCACTAGGTTTTGATATGAGATCCTGGCCATTATACACTGTCCAACACCGTTTTTTTATCTACACGGACGAGTTTTCAGTGGGCTCACGGTGCATGTGGGCCCGCATACCAATTCTTCTTAAGTAGTGATTATTTTAAAAAAACCGACTAAGTTTTACTTATAGAGTTAAGCTATAAACTAACTTATTATTTTCACTTAGCGTAGATGGTTCGGTGTTTAAGTTGCTAACATGCGTGACAGCTTTAAGTTTATCTTCGTTCAAGGCTATAATATCCTTAACTTAGTTACACAGGGAATCTCATCCTCGGCATAACATGAATCCGATACATTAGTCATCTAGATCAACATTATGTGGCTACACTTCAGTGTAAAGACGACTGTTCAGAATTCGTGCTGGCACGATTTGTTGAAACGCTTCTTTTTTCTGGACGTCTCCAATGGAGTCCGCACAGCTCCGCTCAATGCAGATTTGAATTCGGTATTCGCTACGTTAAGATTCCTGCAATTAATGAACGATCGGGCATTCTCAAAGATGTTTGAGCTGAGTTATATCGGGCAGATATTTTCATGTGAATTTCTCCGAAGTCTTACGACAGAACCTAGGGAAGCAGCCGGTAGAAATGTATGCGTTATTTTATCGGTCAGGTACCTGTCAGGAGTAATAAAGATCATACCGTTCTCCAAAAGTATAAGAATTCGTGAACCTCAGTGTCAACAGTAACTATGAAATTACTGGCTCTATCCAAGTGTTCCGTGCTTTGGGTTAAGGCTGTTAGCTAACTTAAGATTCATTCCATGGCACTGATTAGGGTCTCTTCACTCTGTTAAAATATGGGATGTTCTACTGGATATCTCGCTTGCTAGGTTTACCGTCTGCGTATGGCCTTATCTGCGGTGTTTTCACGGAAACTGGTGAGGCAGTGTAATTAATTTGTGCTTTCTGTCTCGCAGGTGAAATCGTTGTAGCATCTGAGACTAGTCCACTTATCGTCACTGGCACCAGTCCAAAAACAGAATAGATAGGATCGTTCGGAACCACCCCATTTCTCGGTCAAATGGCCCGTTGGGAAAGCGAAATAGGCTGAACAGGAAAGGAGTTGTTCTGAGGGGCAAACAAGTTGGTCTGTTAATCAACTGATTTGAGTCTGGCGTCTAACACTTAATTGCGCAGGTGTGTAGCTGATGGTGTGACCAGGCGCCTTCAGACGCACCTAGGTAGCAACGTGTGCACGCTGTCAATCGTAAGAGTACATGTGAAACGCCTCAGTCCGAACGTGCTACAGGGTCGGCAGCCGATACACCATGTGCGCCTATGTTTCTCCATCCAAAGAAACGAATCTCACCAATTAGGACGAGAGCAGACGTTTGTTCCCAGTCGTCTGTGCGACGATTGGAAGGGTGGGATAACGAGCCGCAACCAAATACGTTCGCCGTGTAATTGTGAACGTACATTTCACATAAACGCAATGGTAGAAAGAGAATCGTATAGGCGTCACACGATTGAGGTGAAGAAAATAATACTGAAGGCGTACGAGAAAGGAGGCGGTTGGAAACCTGTTGCCTGTACACTGAATGTGAAGGTGAAAACTTACCCTACGTGGATACGAGGCTACGGAACGGATGGAGCAGAAAAGGGGAGTCAGTCGCAGAGCAGTTCGAGAAAGCCACCTCGATTCCCAGGTGGAGTGGGTTCCTGTGGAGCCTACCGTTAGCCTTGAACCCCTTCGTTTGTGATAAGCACTAGCACAGTTTCAAGATGTTTGGACCATAGACTGATAAGGGTGGAGAAGCTGCGCACTATTCAGGAGTCCATGAACACGCCGCAGAACAAAAAGCGACGCAAGTACTTTGTCTTGCAGCTCATGAATTACGAGGTGGAAGGAAGATAACTCGTGTGGATCGATTATATGGGCTTCAAGCTATTTTGCATTCGCACTAGGAGCCGCTCACGACGTGGCAGTCGAGTGCGGTGGCGAAGATGCGGGGACCGCATGTTCACCTTGTCGGTGCTATGACAAACAGCGGTTTGATAGCGTTTGGTTTTCGGCGGAAGCTACAACAAACAAAGGTGCGCTCGGTGACTGCGACGAGTGGTTGCTACAAACGGAGCAGCGTTGGAATCTTGTCTTTTGGTTTACGACAACGCGCCCTGTCATACGCACATGGAGAAACCTTACTGGTCTGGGAGACTTCTACGTTTTGTGACATACTCCATCACACAACCCCATCGAGGGCATCTGGAGCATAATAAAGGCTAATGTAAGGAAGGCATGGGGGACGGTATTCCGAAATGCTCTTGGGGGGCCCTGAAGGCGTTCTTAGTACAAGCGAGTATCGGATTCGTTTTTTTTTGGAGCAAGCGGTGCTGGGAACACGGACCTTATTGATGCAGCAGCATCGCGAACAAATGGTTCAGCATGTCAGAAGGAATTATGGACGTGTTGTTCCTTTAGTGGATCTGTAAAACATTCCGCGGGCAGCAAAGCACATGCTAGCAAACGAGTGTTCTTCCTACTTAATTGTGATGCCGGGTCAGAGTGCACTTTATACGCTGCTAGGAAAAGCCAGTTCTTTATTCAGTGGAGCATCGTGTAGTTCTGGAAAAGTAGTGCACGTGGTCGCGTCACGTACCCGTTCTCGTTGCCGCGTTGAAGTGGCCGATAAAATGTACTTGCTTCTGCGAATTGCTTTTACTTGTCAGATAGTAGCGCTTTCACAGGGGATGAACGGTTCCGCATAACACAAACTGGTCCCTAAGCTACAGTCTGACAAGTAAAAGCAATCGGCCAAAGTAAATCTATCTTATCGGCCACTTCGAAGCAGCTCACCGCAACCCTGTGGTGTTTCCCTATTTGCGTTAGGTTTCCGCATTCATCATCCTTGCACGAAGTCAAGCAGCGTCCAGCCGCCTGCGGTGATGTAAGGGATTAAGCAGTCCGGCAAACGGCCACACTCTACCTATCTCGGTCAAGCCTGCATAGTACAGTTTTCTTATTTTTATATCATTATGAAAATCCTTATCCACTGACTCTCCAAACACAGACGATAGGCGATCAATCACGGTTGTGATCATACAATCGTGTCAGGGAGTGCACCGATTTCTCGAGACTCCGCATGTTTGTTCCAAAACGAGGACGGTTATGCGACGTGACTACGCGCACTACTTTTCCAGAACTACACGATGCTCCACTGAATAAAGAACTGGCTTTTCCTAGCAGCGTATAAAGTGCACTCTGACCCGGCATCACAATTAAGTAGGAAGAACACTCGTTTGCTAGCATGTGCTTTGCTGCCCGCGGAATGTTTTACAGATCCACTAAAGGAACAACACGTCCATAATTCCTTCTGACATGCTGAACCATTTGTTCGCGATGCTGCTGCATCAATAAGGTCCGTGTGCCCAGCACCGCTTGCTCCAAAAAAAAACGAATCCGATACTCGCTTGTACTAAGAACGCCTTCAGGGCCTCCAAGAGCATTTCGGAATACCGTCCCCCATGCCTTCCTTACACTAGCCTTTATTATGCTCCAGATGCCCTCGATAGGGTTGTGTGATGGAGTATGTCACAAAATGTAGAAGTCTCCCAGACCAGTAAGGTTTCTCCATGTGCGTATGACAGGGCGCGTTGTCGTAAACCAAAAGACAAGATTCCAACGCTGCTCCGTTTGTAGCAACCACTCGTCGCAGTCACCGAGCGCACCTTTGTTTGTTGTAGCTTCCGCCGAAAACCAAACGCTATCAAGCCGCTGTTTGTCATAGCACCGACAAGGTGAACATGCGGTCCCCGCATCTTCGCCACCGCACTCGACTGCCACGTCGTGAGCGGCTCCTAGTGCGAACGCAAAATAGCTTGAAGCCCATATAATCGATCCACACGGGTTATCTTCCTTCCACCTCGTAATTCATGAGCTGCAAGACAAAGTACTTGCGTCGCTTTTTGTTCTGCGGCGTGTTCATGGACTCCTGAATAGTGTGCAGCTTCTCCACCCTTATCAGTCTATGGTCCAAACATCTTGCAACTGTGCTAGTGCTTACCACAAACGAAGGGGTTCAAGGCTAACGGTAGGCTCCACAGGAACCCACTCCACCTGGGAATCGACGTGGCTTTCTCGAACTGCTCTGCGACTGACTCCCCTTTTCTGCTCCATCCGTTCCGTAGCCTCGTATCCACGTAGGGTAAGTTTTCACCTTCACATTCAGTGTACAGGCAACAGGTTTCCAACCGCCTCCTTTCTCGTACGCCTTCAGTATTATTTTCTTCACCTCAATCGTGTGACGCGTATACGATACTCTTTCTACCATTGCGTTTATGTGAAATGTACGTTCACAATTACACGGCGAACGTATTTGGTTGCGGCTCGTTATCCCACCCTTCCAATCGTCGCACAGACGACTGGGAACAAACGTCTGCTCTCGTCCTAATTGGTGGGATTCGTTTCTTTGGATAGAGAAACATAGGCGCACATGGTGTATCGGCTGCCGACCCTGTAGCACGTTCGGACTGAGGCGTTTCACATGTACTCTTACGATTGACAGCGTGCACACGTTGCTACCTAGGTGCGTCTGAAGGCGCCTGGTCACACAATCAGCTACACACCTGCGCAATTAAGTGTTAGACGCCAGACTCAAATCAGTTGATTAACAGACCAACTTGTTAGCCCCTCAGAACAACTCCTTTCCTGTTCAGCCTATTTCGCTTTCCCAATGGGCCATTTGACCAAGAAATGGGGCCAAGTGTATTTGTCTTTTAGTTCACCTTTCCGCTTTTCTTTTTTGAATGCGTCTGCTGAAATGTTTTGACCAGCTTGTGTATATTGTGTTCGAGCCATGAATGATCGCATCTTGTGTTCTTATACATCGTGTATGCTCAACCGTAGCTTAATGGTACTGCGCAATTCCATCATTGTTTAGTGCAGCAAGGTGATAATTATATTGTCGTGCCATGTGTGGTTTTGAGCCTCTATTCGTTGCAGGTCAATCGGCACTGTTTTGTGGTCAGGTTTTTTTGATTCCATGGCTCTGTAGGACCAGACGTGTTCACGTCGCGTCCGGGTGAGTCACACCTTTATGTGATTGACAAGTCGCGCTTGTTATTGATCCGACCGGTAAGTCATTGAGTGGCGAACAATCACCGCGCTCCAAGTTAGGATAAAGTTAGAACAAATGCATTTGGAAACCTATCCAATGCCGACAGTGGTTGTCGCGTGGGCGGACCAAATTTTCAGCTATTACTTTGCGCAGCGACCAGATTTTCGACGGTGTTCAGAATGGTCTTTTGGATAAGACCTTAGGAGTTCTTGTAAGAGACGTGGAAGAAGGAATTCTCTGCATTTCTTCAAGCACGAACGACTTCGAAATCGCAAATCGCGGTTTGGTGGTAATCCGCGAATGAAAGATCCAGCAGCTGAAGAGTAATAAGAGAGACTCACGAAGCCAAATCATATGATAGTACGGAGATCCTTGTGAGTGTAAATTCGGGGATTTAAAGGCGAATAACGCAGGACAGTTTTTTTGCAACCGCTCTCCGTTCGGCTTACTCCCCATGTCGAGAATAGACCTTGTTTATTTTGCTTATCAAATTAGTCGTTTCGCCAACTAAACTTGCCGTTTTGCAAATTAACCTGAACAATGTTTATTATAAGGGGAAAAACAGCAATTTTTCAGCGAGAACGAAGAGTAAGGCGACTGGATCATGTTCAGACCACGTTGCTGTCAGGTTATTGCGACCTGAATTATGCAAGCGTAAGCCCTTATCTTGATCATGAGCGCTGTTCCCCTCGACCAAAAGCGGTGACCCTGTCCCCTATCGCTCTTCGCGTATTGTGCATGTGAACATGTGCAGTAACACAGCACAATCGAGTGCGATGGGATATGGACGGATGGTGGGGAGCAATACAACATGAACGAATATTGTACAAGTCATCACTATTAAAACTGCGATTAAAAAATAAGTGTTATCTTCTGTGGTGCTACCATGCAAAACCAGAATGATAACTTATGTTTATTTCTCATTGCAATTAAAGGGATTGCGCGGATATCACTTTACATTGTTGGTTGATTGCAATTCACGACTACCATTTTCTTAGCCAGAGTTCCTAATCTACATGGTAAATTGACTCCAAAGTGGAACATCACACCAGTCAGTTGTGTGTTTGAATTTAGGTTTTAAATCTACCATGTGTTTTCTCATCTGTTCGCTCCAAAGTCGCCCGGGCCCGAAGAGGCCATAGTTGTAGCCATTTGGCTTAAAGCCGAGGGGAGACAAACTTTTTACAATAACTCTGAGAGTACTTCCGCTTACATAAAAGGTGTTACCAGAGGCAGCCGCCAAGAAGGCGCATGACAGTAGAACATTACATACCGTCTCATGTATTTAGCTGTTTACTGAAAACGAACCTCACTACCAATCGTCGACAGTAATGTGATCTCTGAAGAGCAATTTGCCACTCCATCGGTACTTTGACCCAAAGTTCTTCGCTATCTTTATTCTACGCACCCGGGAAAATACGATGAAATATGTAGCTTGCATCCATGTTTATTGGTCCGGCATTGGTGCTGGGGCTATAAACATCGAGACAATCATACTACAGCTACGCGCTAGCTGAAAAGATGTTATAAAGGGCGCTCATCCATTTCAGGTATGGTGTTTAATCCTTGGTCCGAAGGTACCCGGATTGATATGAACTCCTCACCGTACAAACCCACACGACCACTGCGTTTGCACATAGCAAGTAACCGGAAGTCAGTATGGTACCGAGCCCTACGACAAGATCAATAGTCACACAGCCTTAACGAGTTGTTGGTGGGTTTGGGTGCCCAAAGCATGCGGACACAGTTAACAGTCCCCGATTCATCTCATCTGTTTTGCCAATGTTCGCAAGCAGAACACAATCAGCAAACATTTTGGCTCCACCTTGTCATCTCCATTCCAATGCAAATTGGACGTACTATTCTAGAACCACAAGAGGAGGCATTGACCGTGGAGAACGTCCCTACTGCAGCATAGAATTACAATGAAGTCTTGACCTCTAGGTTTATGCCTGGTGAAAGGCAGCAGGCTTCGATTGCCGTTGGGCAGTTTTCTTCACTCTGTTCCTACAAAAGGAAGACTTGCTGCTCTCAATATGCAGCATAGGTTGAAACCAGTCACCATCGATTAAAATGTTTTGGTGGCCGGTTATTGCAACCGGTCTATTAACTAGCCCGTGCGGCACACTCAAAAGAAGTTAGGAAAGCCGTATTTGATGTCGAAATTGAAAACAAGTTTGGTTACGTTATACAGACCATTTTTGATAAATCGTCACGAAAATCGACTTTTACAGGCGGAAAGAAAATATTTCGATACTTCGGAGCCAAAAAGGAGGAATCAGACACAGCACCAAGGTTCACATGGCAGGCGCCATAAACGTTTTATTCAAAGCGCAGGACCACCCGAAAACCTAAACAAACGCTGCCACCACAACTTAACTGGCGACTGCGCTTGAGTGATCGATATTCATCGGGGTGACGATGTTACCGTAGCAACATGCTGAAGCCGAAACAGGCAAGCGTCCGTAAAACAAAACCCCTAGGGTGCCGTAGTAACGTTTTCAATGTAGAATCGGGGGTTCTACTCCCCAAGCACCAACACTGCGATACGAAACGACCGGTAGATTGTCATGGCAATCCCTCTTACAACCCGCACGGTCATGTCTCTGATTTACGCAGCTTTGAGTTTGCCTCGACCAACTTCTGTCACTCATAGCCTCTGACATTATCGTGACAATGTAATTGATCACCTCAGGTGAGTGCAGTTTAACCTTCTGAGTCAAACGTCTTGCGGAGCAAGAATACTTTCGTAGCACCGGAGGAAGTGGATGGCAGTTCGAGGGCTCCGCACGATTGTTACCCATGTAAATCGGAGTGAGCATTCCATGGTTCCACATTTTGAAGGCTTGCATTTCATCAAGATCTCTTTAAATGAAGCGGGCCAACGGTTCGGTGATATCCATGACGGCTGTCTTTAGTGCATTCGGCAGTGGCGGTCACACTGAGAGCTATGTACACGTAAGGACAATAGTCTTTTCATCATATTCGTTGCAGTGAACGATACGTGGATTAAACCTGAGGGTGGTGTGATCGGCGTCGAGGTCGGGTTGGATAACGATTCACCCTTGAAATACAAAGAAGCACATTGCGTAGTTAGCGCCAGATCATCTGCTGCACCTAGAACTCAGATCCACGGTGCACTCTACGGTGCTCATTGATGTGTTTGTAGAGCGTTTTGTGATTAGTGCTGGATTTCTCTTGTTGTTGCTTTAGTTCCTCTTCGCGAATCAATTAGACGCATTGATTTCATTGAATTATGCAGACATCCCAAGCTTTATGACCGCGCCATGCCTAGTCCATTAAAGCCACTGATCGTTTTAAAGCGATAAATCTGCGATCGATTCTTACAAGTTCTTTTTGAATTGCATATCTTGAGAAACCGGTTGTGCGAGTTCCACAGTTTTGAAGGCTTGCATTTCATCAAGATCTCTTTAAATGAAGCGGGCCAACGGTTCGGTGATATCCATGACGGCTGTCTTTAGTGCATTCGGTAGTGGCGGTCACACTGTGAGAGCTATGTACACGTGAGGACAATAGTCTTTTCATCATATTCGTTGCAGTGAACGATACGTGGATTAAACCTGAGGTTGGTGTGATCGGCGTCGAGGTCGGGTTGGATAAGGATTCACCCTTGAAATACAAAGAAGCACATTGCGTAGTTAGCGCCAGGTCATCTGCTGCACCTAGAACTCAGATCCACGGTGCACTCTACGGTGCTCATTGATGTGTTTGTAGAGCGTTTTATGATTAGTGCTGGATTTCTCTTGTTGTTGCTTTAGTTCCTCTTTGCGAATCAATTAGGCACATTGATTTCGTTGAATTATGCAGACATCCCAAGCTTTATGACCGCGCCATGCTTAGTCCATTAAAGCTACTGATTGTTTTAAAGCGATAAATCTGCGATCGATTCTTACAAGTTCTTTTTGAATTGCATATCTTGAAAAACCGGACTTTTCATATGGTGCGAGTTTTAGCTCCCCATCAGAAGGACGTGAGAGTATGACCAGACCAGGACACGCTCTCCGCAGAAGCCAACCGGTGATCCATTTCCAGTATGAACATTGGAGAGCGTTAAACTACTGTTACTAAACTCAGATCACCGCGTCTGAATCTCAGTGTTAATTTGCCACAGCTGATGAACGCCGAGACACGGTTTCAAGACGCGGAGCAGGCCACTTATGTTTCTGAGAAAATCAGTGCGTCATCGATGGCATGGATTGCGGTGGCAGACCTCAGCGGATCCGCGATTGGCGGAGTTTGCAAGCAGCCAAATACTGGAGACCACCAGTACTTGAGAAAACAGGTGATTTTCCATCAGCCAAGTAACGTGTTGTCGAATTGGAAGACGAAAGCGAGAATGTGTCTGTATGGCCTATAAATATGACTCTGTCCTCAATACAGTCCCGTCTGGCAAGCCTACTCTTCTGTTTCCCGCAGCTGGGTTGGACGGAACGTCAGGCAGAAAGCTGAGTCATAGCAGCGTTACAATATTCAAACGAGATCAAACAGATTCAGCAGGTTTCGTTTCCAGGTCGTTGATAATGTTGATATGTAGATCAGGGCTTTGATACAGTATTACCCTGCATCCTGTTCTCAGTCTAGATTTTGGTAGAAGTCATACAGTGCAGAGCCGTCTTAGTATTTAACCATGTCTTGGCTATCATAATGACGTCCAAAGGTGTTGAAACTTGACTACTTCGGAGCTCAAGTAACATGCTGAGAAGGCCTTGTGCTTCACGATGAAAGCAAGTTACGGCCATGGAGATTAGAAGTGTATTTGTAGTTAAAGGTTTTATGTATGTTGACTATGCTATGTTAGCTTATGTCGACCCTTGTTGGATTGTCTGCCACTTGTATTTTGTGGAACAGTCGACATACTCCTCAGGCCGTTCCAGGGTGCTGTATAGAGTGCACCGTGTCGTCGCGTGGCTGTTAATCTAGCCTTCAGCAGTCGGAGTACCTTAATTGTGTCTCGCTTTGAAACTGCGCGTTGATGGGGGCGCAGGCAAGCTTTGTTTGTTCAGCGTTATTTTGTCTCATTGTGTCTGGATGTCCATCACCCTGATACGTCATTCGGATGACAAATTTTGTTCATCTTTTGCCACCTTTCGAGAACCTTCTCTGCCTCGGGTTTGGATTGCAGTGCAACTTTCATCACTTGTGGACCGCACCCTTTGTAATTTGACGATAACGTCAACCTCGAGGTTGAATTAGCAATTGTGTTTTCGAGGAGAACTACTTTACGAACGTTACAACATTCACTCCGGTCATGTACATGAGCCGTTTGAATTCTGTAGCTCGGGGACCCCCTGGACAAGAAAACACAACTTACCTTTTTTGTTTACGGTTGTCTCCCGGGTTTTATTTGCGTTTCCGACCTTCTCTGCGGGGAATATCTGGGAAATGAAAAATCAATGCAGTTGTTCAGTGACGACTGCTGACAAGAGTGCTTCCTCCGCATCATCTAACTGAAGCGTTACTTGCATTAACTGCGGTCCACCGTAGTTTACACGTTGGATGAAGCGCATGATACTGGCGGATTCAACTTGTGCCCGATTAGTCAACACATAGATTCCCGCTGTTTTCAGTCGTCTAACGTTTTGTCTTTACTCGACTTCGCCTCCGATTAAACCGCGTTGGAACATAAAGCAGTCAAAGAATCATGATGTTGTGTGGTGTTCTCCTTTTTGGCAGAGCGTGTGACTACCTTGTTGTGACAACAGACGGCATCTTAGGTCTCGCGATAGCATTGGTAGCACTAACTGTTCTAAGTTTGACAGTGGTGGGTGCTATAACGGGCGGTTCCTCTGGCATGGAAGTGGTAACAACGGACGCATCTGCTGTTTGTCCTTCAGCAGTATTGGGAGTGCTGTGTGGCAGTGGTGAAGCTCGCATAATTAGCACCAGGCCATCGTTTGTTGGGCAATAGTCACCGGAGTCAGGGTACTGAAATCCAGGTCAGTTCTTTCACTTTGGGTCTGACTGCTCATCTCTGAGGTGAAACTTTGCGCTGGGCATTGATTTTAAAGTTCCGATTTGGCTTGGTCTAGCGGCACAGTTCGTACGGCCGTTGTTCAGCCTACAATCTCTGCCAGTCTATCACATTTGTGTGCCGTCACAGTTATACACCTGACGAATGGAATAGCCGTACAGTCTACGAAAACCCAAACTGAGTAGAGCGTACTGTTACGCTTCAACTCAAGTCAAAGTGAGCTTTATAAATCCTAGTGCGTTTACTTTCGAAATTTAAACTGTTTCTTACTTTCGTTGGGCCAACAACTAAATAGGGTAGACAAGGCAAGACAGTATTACGATACGATGACGTGCGGAGGAGTTAAATTTTGTATTTCAAAGGCATAGAAGAGAAAGCGTTCTTGAAAAGGCACTGTGCAATGGATGAACTCGGTCAGTTAGGATCATAAAAGCAAAATTACTGCAGGCATCAAGATGTCTAGAATTGATAAAACCAGCCAAAGAATTTCTAGACAAGTCGCAACATCTAGTAATGTGCTTTATCGATCGTACCAATAAGATGTAGTTTTTCTGAACTAGTGCAAGAAATATGCTAAGGAGCGGTCTAATCAGTGGGGGATAATGCATGATGTCAGAAACGGAAAGATTAAAGTACGGGGTATTGAGAGCACCTTAAGTCTGTGAACGACAAAAGAAAGTATTCGGGCTTTGTGAACAGGTTCACACACATGTGTGGACCCAGAGATTTTGGGACAAGGATGTCGAGATACTTAACTGTGGATGATCTGGCTATGGGATTTCCGTTCACAGTGGTAGAGATAATTATGAGACTGCAGCTTATCACCACTAAGCAAATAAAATACCACATACTGCATTTAGAAGCGTTAAGCGTAAGGGATATGTGTGAGACCACTAGCAAATCTTCTAATCCACATTCTGACAATGAGGAATCCTGAATAATGGGAGGCGTACACTCCAGCATAACATCGTCATCATCATCATTATTATACATGTCAGCTAGAGATGGTAAAACACCTCCGCTATTGTACCGCAATACATAAAGGAAATACATACATACATACATACATAAAGGAAAAATAAATACGACAGTTGAATGCCAGCTGAGCTACCAGCAACGGATACGCATCGTTCCGGTAAGCTACTAGCCGGCTACTAGGCAAAAACAAAAATTTAATTACATTTTACCCTACGAAATAAGATCGTAGATGGAGGGGGGGGGCTAAAGGGATGGGATGGGACAAAGAAACTCACAGCAGGAACGCCACTGAGGTCGGCTCCTTGCCATATCAGCAAGTGTATCCAGCCAAACGTGTTCACCGTCTTTTGGACCCCAACCAGGGAGCCGTGAAGCTCCAACTGAGGCCAGCTCCGAAGTGAGGGCCTTTATTCCTCTGGACCAAGTCATCGCTTGGCCACCTCTCCTCTTCTTCCACCCACATCCCCGGTGAGCAAACAACGCACGTCGAGGGAGTCGGTGGGCTGGCATGCGCAACACGTGGCCCAGCCATCGGAGCCTGGTGAGTGAAATGACGGTGCTGAGCGGTTCATTCCCTTTTCCTGAGCCGTAAACAAGGCGTCGAACACGCTCGTTACTCACGCGGTGTTCCCACCAGATGTGAGCCAAACTGCGAAGACACCGATGGTCGAACGTAAGTAGCCTCTTCATGTCCGCCGATCTCAGGGGCCAGGTTTCGCAACCATACAGTAAGGTCGAACGTACCGCTGCATTGTACACTCTACCCTTCAGGGCGAGAGTAATGTCGCGCCGTCGCCATAGGTTGCGAAGGTTAGCAAAAGCACTTCGAGCTTTTGCTATGCGGTTCGTGATCTCGTCTTCGATCCCAAGGGCGCTGATACAACTTCCCAGGTAGATGAATTTCCGAACGACTTCTAGCTGGTCCCCACAAAGGGTCAGCACAGGGGGCGATCCCTGCCAATTTTGGAGGAACGCTTTGCACTTCGGTGGTGCTAAGCAAAGCCCGAAGCGACTGACAGCCAGTGCTAATCTGTCCAGCGCGGTTTGACACGTCTGGGAGCTGTCACAGATGAGGGCAATGTCGTCTGCATACTCTAAGTCAAGAAGTCGTTCTCCTGGGAGTAGCTCCACACCTTCCAAGTCATGTCCTGTAAATGCAAACTCCATGACTTCGTCAATAGCGAAGTTGAATAGGAAAGGTGACAGCGGGCATCCTTGTCTCACACCGCTGGAGATATTGAAGGGTGGCGACAGCCTGCTGTAAGCCCTTACTCTGCCCGTGCTACGCGCATATAATGCTTGGATAATATTTACATATTTCTCGGGCACACCTTTCCTGAGTAGACAATTCCAAAGGGCACATCCATCAACCGAATCGAAGGCACCTTTGATGTCGAGGAACACGACTACGGTGGGCCGCCAATATGTGTGACGGTGCTACAACAACTGACGCAAGGTGAAGATGTGGTCGATGCAGCCACGACCCCGACGAAACGCGGCTTGCTCCTCACGAATCTGGCTTTCACGAGCGCCAGTCAGTCTGTGGAGAATTATGGACGCGAGTAATTTGGAGGCGATGGAGATCAGACTGATTCCTCTATGGTTGCCGCATTCCGAGCGCGAGCCGCCTTTGAAGATGGGAACAATAACGGAGCGGCTCCAGTCGGTTGGGACAGTTTCCTGCTCCCACAGTTTCACTAGTAATTCATGCAAAGCATCAACAAGAGCAGAGCCTCCAAATTTGAAGAGGGCTGGAGGAAGATCATCTGGTCCCGCGGCTTTGTTCAACTTCAACAGTCCGATCTCACGTTCGACTTCTGAGCGAGAGGGTGGATCCAAAGGGACAGCCCACGGAGTGGGGCGATCAGTGACCGGCGAATCGAACAATTCTTGCCGATTAAATTGCTTTTCAAAATGCTCAGCCCAACGCTTCAAACGTTTTGACAAATTGTGGCTAGGCTGTCCACTCTCGTCACGTATAGTTTCACTAACACCAGGTCTCCTGCTGCCCGTTTCCCGTATCAGACGGAATAACTTACGATGGTTGCCAAGGGCAGCGGCCACTTCCATCTCTGACGCACGATGAGACCACCAAGATTCGCGGTCTCTCTTCAGGCTAGCACGGAGTTTTGCCCGGAGCTCTTTGCGAGTTTCATTGTGCTCGCTTCTAGCCGGGATTTGCCGGCGAGCATCTATAAGTTCCAAAGACTGCGAAGAGACCCAATGTCCATGTTGTCTATTACACATACCACATGAGGATTTGCCTGCTGCTAGTAAGGTCTGGCGAACATGTGACCAGTGACCATCAATTGTCTCCTGTGAGCGCTTGCTCAACTCGCATGTTAGCGTACTTCGATACGCATTCAGAACAGCTGGTTTTGTCAGTTGGCTGGTGTCAATACGCTCACAGCGTCGTCGTCGTCAGCGTATTTGTATCCTAAAAACGTGGTTTGTATTGGGAAATGTTTGATGTCCAAGGAAATAAAAAAGTCTATAGGGTCGCTCCCTGCAGAACGCCACGGAGAACGAAGAATTTCTTACCGTTTAGCTTGGTGAAGCGACCACGATCCGTCAAATAGTCACGCAACAGACTATCCACACCCGGGTGAACTCCATTCTCGAGATTAGCATATTCAGGGAAGAGAAGCTGTCCGGATTTGCACTTTTGGTCTAGTGCAGATACTACAGAATGAACAAGGTTTGCCACTGCACCCAATGCAGAGCGTTGACATCTGTCTACAAACTAGTAGATTATGCCCGTGCAAACGTTAGAAGACAATTGCCGCGAAGAAATTTCTTTCCGACAATTCACATCAGGCGTGTACAATTATGATGCTAGTAATCGAATGAACATTACGCTATTTCTAGCCATCAATTACGAGGTAGTAGATGTCCGGATAAGGGAAGTGTACAGTGGTTCAAATCAAACAAACCAAAACGGGTCAATTGCCTCAAGGTCACATGACTAGGCTAAGCCCACGGCAAGATAATGGCTTGCACCAGAGTCTTCTGCTTACACAGTTCTGGCTGTAGCCGTCTGATTGCAATGGCTTCAGCCGCGGTCAGCAAGTACCTTTTGAGTTCTACTGGGGTCCGCTTCGGTATAGCGTAATAAACTTTACAAGAGTCCTTAGCTCTTATTTGGTTGGATCAGTCTAACAACGCGCATCCGTCGTTAAAATTTACCTATGAGCTTGAGGACAATGGTAAACTAGCTTTCCTAGACGTGGCGCTGCGGCGACGAGACGATGTCTCTCTTGGTAGAAGGGTGTTCAGGGAGATAACGGGTTGGACAGTACACGCACTTTCATAGTTTCGTTCCTATGAAATACAAAAGCAACCTATTGCGTACTCTGTACTATCGAGCCATGAAAATCTGCAACCCGGAAACCTTGAATGAGGAGAAAGATTTCATTCAGAGAACGATAGAAACCAACGGCTATCCGGCGGCTTACATCAAGATCAATTCTATTGTCCGGGATCACCATAAGAGTATGATGACTGTCAGGAAGTAGGATGTCTTTCTGTCAGTTCCTTTCAAGGAAGACACCCTTTGAGTTACTATACAGAAGTAATTCAAACCTCTCCGGCAGCCCGAGCCCACATTCTTGCTGAAACAGCTCCTCTCATTTCTCAGAGATGGACTTCCGGTTGAGTCCAACTCTCTTGTATATCAATTCACCTGCACCTGTGGTGCTAGGTATATTGGACATACGACCAGACGTCTATCGAAGAGGATTGCTGAACATTGCTCCGCATCATTGCAGCATGGTACGGCAAAGAATGTCTACAACTCCGTATTAGCACACCTACTTAACACCGGACATCAAATAAGAGCTAAGGACTCTTGTAAAGTTTATTACGCTATACCGAAGCGGACCCCAAAAGGACTCAAAAGGTATTTGCTGACCGCGGCTGAAGCCATTGCAATCAGATGGCTACAGCCAGAACTGTGTAAGCAGAAGACTGGTGCAACCCATGATCTTGCCGTGGGCTTAGCCTAGTCATGTGACCTTGAGGCAATTGACCCGTTTTGGTTTGTTTGATTTGAACCACTGTACACTTCCCTTATCCGGACATCTACTACCTCGTAATTGATGGCTAGAAATAGCGTAATGTTCATTCGATTACTAGCATCCTAATTGTACACGCCTGATGTGAATTGTCGGAAAGAAATTTCTTCGCGGCACTTGTCTTTTAAACTAGTAGATCTCGTCAGCAATAGTGGCGCTGAAAATCCGCGGAATATTTGAAAACTTTCGAGTGCATGGATATACATGTAATTAGGCTATACTTTTGAGATCCATTTTTGGGTACTGGGGTCATTTTGGTCGGTCTCCAAATGTGTAATAACCCACCCACAGTGAAGTATTTGTTAAAGTGATTTGCTAAATGTGGTGTGCTAGACACAGCACCTAATTTCAAAGCTAATTGTGGGAGCGCATACGGACTGCTAGTTTTATTAAACTGTATTTTTTCTTTGTGAACATCGCTTCGGCCAAAGGGCGCAGCTTGACTTGATCTAACGAAGGAGTACAAGGGAAGTGAGCCTGGTGCGGCGGAACTAAACTTAGAATATAGTTTGTGTACATCCACTTCATCGCTCTGGCTGCAAACTTTCTTACCACAAAGCTACCTCGGAAGCCTCTACAGATCACGACAATTATGGTTGCCTAAAACCGATCCACAGCCTATCAGAACGCTTGGAGTGTTGTGATGAACAATTTGCAAGGCAATTCAACTAACCTGAGTTATCGCTTTCTTCTTCGGGCATTGAGCGCCCTTCTCTCTGGGCCGTCTTCTTGAATCCACCGTCATGCGCAGAAGTCGAACGTGAGATCAGGTTGTTGAAATTGCATAAGGCCGCATGGTCAGATAGAATTCCCCCAGACCTCTTCAAATTCAGCGGACCTGCTCTGGTAGATGATTTACACGAGTTGCTGATGGAACTTTGGGAGCAGGAGACTGTCCCGACAGACTGGAGCCGCTCCGTCATTGTTCCACTTTTCAAGGGTGGCTCCATTTCGGAATGCGGCAATCATAGAGGGATCAGTCTGATCTCAATTGCCTCTAAATTGCTTGCGTCTGTCATTGTCCACAAACTGAATGGCACTCGTGAAAGCCAGATTCGTGAAGAGCAAGCCGCATTTCGTCGAGGTCGGGGATGCATTGACCACATCTTCACCTTGCGTCAATTGTTGGAGCACCGCCATGTTTATTGGCGACCCACCGTTGCCGTGTTTCATGACATAAAAAGTGCCTTTGGCCCAGTCGATCGATATGCCTTTTGGGACTGTCTGTTGAGGAAAGGTGTGCCTGATAAATATGTAAACATTATCAAGGCGCTGTACGCACATAGTTCGGGCAGAGTTAGAGTTTATGGCAGACTGTCGCCACTCTTCAGTATCACCAGCGGTGTGAGACAAGGTAGCTCGCTGTCACCTTTCCTCTTCAACTTCGCTATTGATGAAGTCATGGAAATCGCGTTCGTTGGACACGATCTAGAAGGTGTGGAGCTACTTCCTGGTGAGTGGCTTCTTGACTTCAAGTACGCGGAAGATATTTGTCCTAATCTGTGACAGATCCCAAACATGCCAAGCAGCACTGGACCGATTAGCACTGGCTGTCTATTGTTTTGGACTATGCTTTGCTCCATCGAAATGCAAACTACTTCCCCAAGATTGGCAGGGACCCAACCCTGCGCTAACGTTTTGTGGTGATCAGCTAGAAGTCGTTCATTAATTCAAGTATCTGGGCAGCTATATTAGCACCCATGGGATCGAAAATGAGGTTACAAACCGTATAGCAAAAGCTTGAGGTGCTTTTGCCAATCTCCCAAATCTGTGGCGCAGACTCGACATTACTCTTGCCCTGAAGGGCAGAGTTTATAACGCAGCCGTCCGTTCAACTCTCCTATATGGTTGTGAAACCTGGCCCATCAGGTCGACAGACATAAAGTGGTTCGTCACATTCGACCATCACTGTCTTCACAGCTTAGCTGACGTCTGGTGAGAGCACCGCGTGAGCAGTGAGCGTGTTCGGCGTCGCGTATTTGGTGCTGGAAGTGCGAGTGAACCACTCAGCAACATTGTATCACGCACCAGGCTCCGATGGCTGGGCAACGTGTTGCGCATGCCAGTACACCGACTCCCGCGACGTGCATTGTTTGCGCGTTGTGGGTGCGGTTGGAAGAGGAGGAGAGGAGGCCAAGCGATGACTTTGTCGAGAGAAATGAAAACCCTTGCTTCGAAGTTGGCCTCAGTTGGTGAATCCCGACTGCCTGGCTGGGGTCCTAAGGACGATGAACGCGTTTGGTTTGAGACCTTTGCTGATATGGCTAGAGGCCGGCCCCAGTGGCGTTTGTGTTGTGAGTTCTTTTGTCCATCCCCTTCCGGTTAGCCTCCCCCCAATCACGATCACATTCGCTAGGCATAATATAACTCTCTTTTTACGGCACGATAGCCGGCTGTTAGCTTTCCGGAACGATGTCCATCCGTTACTTGGGCTCAGCCGGCGTGCCACTGTTGCATTGTTTTCTTCTTGTCTTTAGTATTGCGGTGTTTTCCACCTGCAGCTAACGTGTATAATGATGATGATGGTTGCCTTGAATCGCCTCGATGATTAAGGTTGTTTAGCCTCTTTATCTCATATTTAATAGCTGAGGTTCGGCTCTTAACACAATAGTCACCATATATTTATAAGCTCTCTTTCACCCTTCAAAGTCGCTGCAGCATTGATGATGAAAATCTACCTACCCCTAGGTAGATTGTTTTAACAGGTCAACACGTCAAAACACATTTGCTGTTATCTGTAGGGTGGTCACATTAAGTAGACAGGTCCTCGTCATTGAAGACTGGAAAATCAGTTAAGGAAAACATTGACTAGAGCTAGCTATATTTTCAAGGGGACAATTTCGCCGTTTTATTTAGTTGTAAGAACGTGTAGTCCTCATGACTAAATTAGCTCTACAGTATAAGACACAAAGGTCTCAACTGTTCAAACGGTCCCGTTATGTATAGAAAACTATCGCGTTTTGTTTGTTTAAATAGCGTCCAACGGAGTATGTTGTTTGGTCGAAGATGTCACTAGATCTGCCAAGCAGTGTCCTCAGGTATGTGGTTTCCCTTTTGTTAAAGTCTCCAGCGACAGTGCTGACAGAACCATCTAGTTTCAGCGGCAACATTTACTAAACTTGTTCCTCAAAAAGCTTCAGCTTTATCGTAGTTGTGTCACAAGCAATGTAGACGCCTTCAGCCATGACCGACTGAAAGCACTTCAGTTTGCATTCGATTAAATGGTAGCTTGTGGAATTCGTTGAGCATGTGAATAGTACGACTCCTGGATTTCATCAACGATGATTAACGTCATTTATAATGCCACTACTCGGAAATGGGACTTTCCAGGGCGGCCATACCTGGTGAACAAATAACCATGGAGCTGAATAACCCAATTTTCCACATCAATATGCAAGCAAATACCTTGTAGAAGAATGACTTATATGTTTATATGCTCATTTTGCTGTGTAATGGCACTGAAATTGCCAGTTTTACCAAGAAGCGAGCGTACATTATTGAAAAGTTTCGGTGGAACTTGTACTTTGTCGACAGAGCAACAACCAAGGACAGATTGCCATCCAGCATTATGCTTTCACTTGTTTCCAGAATGTTTATTCAAAATTCGTTGAAGCACGGATTTCGGGCAATAACACGTAACGTTTTTAAGATGACGGAGTAGGATGTCACTGAGCTTGATGCCAGTAAAGAAAAACAAAAAAGATTTCAATGCTACAAATAAAACTTTTAACCCACTGTCGACTCTGCAAGCTGATATCTGACGAGAACAGCAATGCTTGCATTTGAAGGCTTCGCCCTAGCTTAACGTTAGGTAAGCACATCTGGGATGAAACCGTTTAAAACAATTGCAAAATGTTATTCCAATTCATGCACCCTCAACACTGCCTGCCACACCTCAATTAACATTCATACGTGATGCTTTAGACTTTACTCTCCATGACTTTGCAGTGTGTGTCATAGTGGTCTACAAATCAGCTACGTATTAATGTATGTCATTTAATATGTGTGCTATCCGAGCAAGAGTAGATGCACCCACAATTTCACCCATTTTGCTTTATTCACTGTCTCGACCGTTTACGTTCAGTGCCGCCGATAACTATTAATTGTTGTTACTGCGTACTGATTGATTCTTCAGGCTCGACCCTTTCACTTCTAGGTCTTGCGTCAACCGTCGTGGAGCAATGCGGGTGACGGATGTTCATCGATTTATTGACTGCGAAGTGCTGGATGAGGTAACGCTACGGCTGGAGACGCGGGGCTGCGTGTGCACGGGAACTAACGCTGAGCACAAACGAACTTCAGCTTCACAGCGGCGCGATGAGTGAGGCTGATGACTGCAACAATGAGCTACAACTACTACACAGAGTATCAGATACTGCAGTTTAGGGCCGAATGGAAGACCCTTAGCACGTGCTTTTGAATAATAATAATAATAATAATAATAATAAATGACAAGCTATGCAGTCAAGCATAAGGAGATGGTACGTATGAGTTTTGGCAGCACTTTTGCCGATAAAATCAATTTCAATGCGAGGCCGCTGACAGACTGTTTGAAGTGAATGTGTTGTGGTCAGCGCCGATACTTTCATAGTTGAATGACGACAGTTTCGGTTTCTCTCCTTGGGGTGTCAGGTAAGAGTTTTATGTAGTCATAAGTTGTTCGTTTATTCACATCTGTCTCTTTACTTCATTTGCTCATTTCTTGTAAGTATCGGGCTGCTCATCTCGACTAGACCTATGATAAGGTGTTCGATTAAGATATTGATTACAAAGCAGTGCATATCCCATTGTTTATACAGACTTACCTGTAGCTGTCGAAACAGCTACGTCGGAGTCTGAGGGTCAGAATTAATGCACACATCCCAAAGTGGTTACGAAGCCGGCTGGGATCTTGTACGACGGAATTAATTGTGACTCGGGAAACCGAGCTACCTCAACAGTCACTAGACACTTTCTGGCTGCTGGTCACCTGGTCAATTCTGATGAGTCGTTCACAGTCCTAATGCACGATCAGCGGCCTCAAATCCTTAGGCTATTGGAGGCTATTGTTATCGATCGCGAGCGACCAACGCTGTGCATTCAAAAACAGCTACATTGGCTCTAAGCCTACCGTGGTAGCCCATGCGTTTTGCTATCTATGATCACCATTTGTTTATGTTCCAATGTTGCATGTTTTTGTGGCTGATAAGAATGTACGAACGGGCGGCGTCATCTCACGATCTTCATATTCTCATTTTTCTCTCTGGAATAAATGCAGTAGTTAGTTAAACAGTGATGTAAGGTGAATAAATTGGACTCTGGCCTCTAGTTAGAGCTAGTAAACCCGAGTCGAATTAGTGCAAGTGCGTCAGGTTGCGCAGAGAGGGTGAGAAGTAAATCAGCAAAAGTAAGTGTAGCCAAACTGTACAATCGCTGGGGGACGAACAAGCAAGCATTGCCATATTCGGATACAGTAGGTACCGACGTACCAATTAGTGTCCCTCAGTAGGCGACTAGAAATGGACGCAGGCCAAGTCGCCATCGGCTTCATAAGGCGTAGTTCCATGTTGAACTGCCGCTAGTTCCGGAGGTGTGTGTCGCCTCTAATTACGCATGGTGTCCATCGCCTATGGATGAATCAAACACTCGTTCTCGGGACGCCAGCTACGAAACTGAAGATACCGTTTGCGCAAATATTACAAGGGTGCTATAATCATTGCTTTTTGCAGAATGGCATTACTGTTGAACAGGATGGGGTCAGAGTAGCCGGATGAGAGCCAAGATAGACAACCGCGCTCCAACGCAGACTGTACGTTGGTTAACTAGGTTGCGCATGCAATGCGTATCGAAGGGGGTACCCTATGAATAGACGCAATATCTGGAATGCACCTATTTATTACTTAGTATTTGTCAAACTGAGAAAAGCGACTAGCTGTCGCACATACCCCAGGTGGCCGAAACGTATTTGGGCGCCATTCGGAACAAATTCAGTGCTAGACCGTAAGTGTGTCTGACACTGACAAAATGAGCAAAGAAAGTAAAGAGAAGCAGATGTGAATAATCGAACAACTTATGACTGCATGAACTTCCTACCTGACACCCCAGCGAAAGAAACCCGAGCTGTCGTTGCTCAACTATGGAAGCATCCATGCTGACCATAACGCAATCACTTTAAAGAGTCCGTCCGCGGCCTCGCACCGAAATTGATTTTATAGGTGGGTGAAAGTTTATGATTCACGGCCTATACAAGGACATCGCCTTACGGCGCCTTCAATAAAAACATGGAACGGAACAGGAAAGAAAGACACGGAATAAGAGAAAGATACGTCGACCACAAGCAACGGCCGCGATTGTAGATTATTGTACGGCCTGTCATTGCAATAAAAACTTTTAACACCGAGTGTATGTATCGTGCATTTTGATCGAAAATCCCATGCTTCCTATTATGACAATATGTGTCTTCCGCGTTCACACTCGGTGTCAATCTAGTCAAAAAACATTGCATCTGTTTGGCATCCGACTAGAGCTTAGCTGTACCGTCTATGAAGCCCACATCGCCGATGCCTAGCTGCTCGCCTGACAAGTTCGGATTACACAAACAATCACATGATGTTTTGGTTTCTTAATGTAACACGGCCAGTGGCATGTGGCATTTACACATTCAGACAGTCTCTGGCACACGGTGAGAACGCAGTCCAATCAAACTGATTTGATAAAGCGGTCACTTGCAAGCCGACTGGTTGCGAATGTACCCGGAAAAAAACAAGGGAAGAACCAAGCGTTAGCTGTGATCAGTAACGCGATGTCTATTTCGATTGAGATAACATTCACGACTATTGATACCGTCACAACTCAAGTAGGTCAGGAACATCAATATCGATTCAAAGATCAACGATCACACGCTTGCATAGAATATGTTATTGGAAAACACACGTGTCTAGGTCACTGGTATTGATCAAGAGGGTCAGTGGCTCTTGGAAAATCGCAATGCGTCATCGTTTTGACTAATCAGGTAGAGATCTCCTAAGCTGTAAGTCGAATCCGGCACAGTATGTTCGATTGCTGACATCTCGATCCCATCGAGCTCCGCCAGCAACGTTTGACAAACCTGTTGGGAGTTGGAGTACACATGGTGTGGGCTTGCATCAGAACTATTCTATTCATGCTAGTAACTTCGTCCCTCCACGAAAACATCTATGATGGACCCAGAGTAACCACAGTGTTAGTAGTCAGTAGAAGCACACGATACTCGATGGTTGTGGTTAGACTTGAAATACACTCCTCATCTGACAGCCAAAGGTATAGAGTACCAGCTAGAGACTGTTTTGTGAAGTTATCTGTCTTTCAGTGTCAGACTGTAGGCTAACATGAGCCCTCTTGTGGGCGTCCGCATTATCTTCAAACAACGATAGTTTATGACGGATGCAGAAGCACTTGCTTATCGGATCCCATAGGTTGTGATGCAAAGCAATGGCAATTTCCAAGACTATACATGCGGATACAACAAAATGCGCATCGGTAAAACGCCAACTTAAAAGCAGGGTCGTGGGAACGAGTTGCCACCATGCAACATAGCGTGAATGTAAATATATCTATTGTTTCCTCTAAATTACAGTCGGACTGCTCACTCGCCTGCATCGATTTACATGCATCAGGTTGGATTATACTTCCAAGTGAGCTAGTTCATCGCGAAGACAAGGTCACGCATCAGTAGGAGTTAATGAAGCGATTCTGCACGAATCGCAAACTCCTGTACAGGCACGTCAACGGCCTTCGAAAGGTAAAGCGAAGGGTTCCAGCACTAGTCACGACTGATGGGTGCATGCGATCGGCAATGGAAACAGCTGATCTCCTACGGCTTCATTACTCCCGAACTTTCCAGGAGGTAACGAGCCCAAACATTCTCCTCATTTCTATTACTCCACCGTCGAGTTTAGAAAACATCACCTTCACTGCGGAAGCTGTGTTGAAGTAGTTATTATGCTTGCGTATCCACAGTTCTCCCGGAGCTGATAACATCCGACCAAAGGCTCTAGAGGTGGATGCTAGTGATCTAGCAGCACCACTGGCTATTTTCTATCAGCGATGTCTAGAAGAGAACCGTATTCCACCAGTTTGGAAGCGAGGGGTCATCACTCCTATTCATAAAGGAGGTAGCCGCACTGATCCTGCCAACTACCGTCCAATAACACTACTTCCCGTAGTATCCAAAGTAATGGAATCAATCATCGCAGATGCGCTGATGCAGTATCTGGAAACCCACAACTTAATAGCCCCAGAGCAACATGGCTTTCGTCAGAAACATTCGTGTGATACTAACCTATTAATTGCACGTAATAGCTGGACTGAAGCTGTTGATGATGGAGTAGGGGTCGATGTCATCTACCTGGATTTTTCAAAAACATTTGATCGCTTAAACCATCGCATTCTCTTTCAGAAGCTTCGGAACTATGGCACTGTCGACCCAATCCTGATTTGGATTAGCAATTTTCTACACGAACAACGGCTAGTGGTGCGAGTCCGAGAATCATTGTCCGATGCAATCGATGTGGCGTGTGGAGTACCACAAGGCTCGGCTCTTGGACCTCGTTTATTCTTGGTGTTCATTAACGATTTGGCGAGATCAATTACTTCCGATTTCCTATTTTTCGCGGATTATATCAAGATACGGCGAAGGATCAGAGGACCGGATGACCACGAACGACGCCAGTGCGATCTTAACACGGTGTCGAACTGGTCAGTTCAAAACGCCCTACCATTCAACGTAAATTTCGCGTTATGGAATTAAGCCATAGACATAACTACACATATTTGCTTGGGACAAACGGATTGCAGACCAGCTCCTAGGAACGTGAACTTGGTGTGCTCGTTCAGAGTGACCTCAACTGTTCAAAACAGGCTGAAGTAGTTGCGAAAAGAGGTAACCAGTACGTCGGCATCCTGCGAAGGGCATTCGGGAGATTTGACCCACCAATCTTCTCCATGATGCACAATTCCTACGTGCGCCCGCATGTTGAATACACTATCCAAGCTTGGCAATCTTGGTTGAAGCGCGACCTAGAAGCGTTATAGGCACCACAACGTAGAGCAACAAAGAATGTAAGGGGCCCGCGCTATCAGTCTTACCACGGAAGGCTGGTTTCTGGGAATTTTCAGCGGACGCTATCGAAGATTGCGCGGCGATCTCATATTAGCGTATCCGATACTGAGTGACCCCAACCACGTATGCCGCCATTTGCTGAAACTTAGCAACAACACGCAGCTCAGGGATAACTGCTTAAAGTGGAAGGAACAATACAGCCGTCTAGAGTGTCGACGGAATTACTTTGCCCTTCGGGTTTGCAAACCTTGGAACGCACTCCCAGACTCAGTTGTATCCTCTCCTACCTTGGATGTTTTCAAAAAACGATTAGACGTTGCTCTTAGCTCCCAACATTTTGTTACCTAAACTCCCCTACTGTGGATTACGCCACGGATGCATTTCAACAGGATTTATGTATCAAATGGACCTAATTGAGCGACCATATTTTACTTTTGTCACTCCTTACCTCAATGATCACTGCACCCCAGTGTCTTTCTGAACGTTTACGCTCGATAATTTATTTTAATTTTACACTGATGTTACTTATCAAACTATTCATCTCGGCAGACCTTCGATAGACGACCCAGACATATTTTGATTTCATCATATTCACCTCAACCGTCCTAGGGGACGTGTCAAGCACTTGCTTTTATCCCGTGATAAATCATTGTTATTTGTTCATTAGTGCTCGTGTTGGGTTTCAAAAGTGGTCGGCAAACCTCACTGGGATCGCTCAGTATTTTGCATACCATTATTCATTTTCCACGTAGCCTCTGGTAGGGTCCATTTAACGTTAAGCATTTCCTCAACTCTTCCTGGGTACGGAAGGTAGCGCAAACCCTTGACATTATTTGTATCCCCATGATGAAAGGGTCTTAATATGAATAATATGGTGAGGGAGCTACCCTGTCCTCTGCACGGCAGTAACGTGTAAGTCAGTGGATAGTGAGCGGCGCTATATCACATCTAGTAACTTATTCACGATGGTCGTTGCCGTCCCCCGTAGCTCAGTGGTCTCAACCACGGACTGGTAACAGTCGAGTTGCGGGTTCGAGTCCAACCAGGGCCCGATGGAATGCGCACTGCTGACGATTCCCGAAAGGATGAAACGCGCGTACAGTGCTTTTCCGGGCGTGTGACGGCTGTCTGAGTGAGCCTAGATGTGATGAATTTCTTCCTATAACATTCAACTCTCCCTACTGCTCTTCCGTAATATGAATAACTCGGACAATATCAAAGTCCAAGCCTCTCTCAGCAGATAATTCAGAGGGAAAATGTAGGAAGTAATCTCCGATTTACCACTTTGCAACCATCTTATCTCCCTCGCGTGATACAAAACATGACGAACCGTCTGTTTTAGACCTTATAGGTAATGACAAAGAACTAATGGTCCATGATTTCAGAAAACTTGGTAGACGACTGGTTAATGTATTTATGGTGATAGACAACGTTTCGCTTTTGACACAAAAGCTTCATAGCGCAGCTATGGGTACACCACCTTATCGCCGTGATCTTACGTTATAGTCGCAACGCGGAATATATCAGTGGAAACACTGCGGACGCCTACATCGTCCCCCATTACGAAATCCTAGATGACCTAATTCAAGAAAGTAACTGGTCTTTATAAGCCAAAAAGCAATGATATATTACAGGTAAAAAAGCGATTGCTTTACAAGTCTCGTAGGATGGTTGAAGTGAAAGCAAACATAAGTGTACATCGTCAATTTAAGCGTCTAGCGATTCAGATGCCCTGCTTCATTGAAACATTTTGGAATGCGTATTGGATTGTTACTGTAGAGTAACATGAGGTAGGTATGTCTTAAAAACAAAAGAAACGATAACGCTCACTCGTGCGCCGCTTCCTTGGACTGATGTAATTGATGGATGCAGTTGTAATATATCCGAAACTATATTCCACAACAGCAACGTGTAAGTAGTAAAGCACAAAAGCTGAGAATGAGCACCGTTTGTTCGCGTTTGGCTGCCGTCAACTTCACTGATTATATAGCGTAATGTAAGTGGATAAACGAATCATCCAGACGTCTTTTGAATACCGTTAGGGTGGGGGGAGAAACAACGTATGTGAGAAGAGCGTTCCAGTGTTGGCACACACGAAGGGAAAAGAAATTCTGGCGGCATTCCAACCGGCTGTATTGTGTGGCCAGCTTTAGTTGGTGTCCTCTGAGTGTGGTATTGCGATTCAGCTTCAGTAGGTGACGACAAGAATGGTTTGGATTCCGCAGGACCACATAAGTCATTATCAAGTCGTCACTCAGGCGCCGATATTGTCCACTGTAGACCCCTAGGGTTTTCAGCCTCAACCGGTAAGGGAGATGAAACAGGCCCTTTACGTTCTTGGTCGCCCTTCGTTATGGCAGTTCAAGAGCGGTAAGGTCTTGCTTTTGCCATAGGTGCCAGGCGTGGATGGCGTACTTAGAATGAGGCCGAATGTAAACGTTGAGCATCTGAGAAAAGATGAAGGATCAAAACGCCCGAATGCCCTCCGCAACAGGTCAAGGTGTTAATTAGCATTTTTGGAGTCATAAAGCTTGGGATGTCTGTATAATTCAACGAAATCAATGCGTCTAAATGATTTTGCGAGGACAAACTAAAGCACCAATAAGAGAAGTTCAGTACTAATCACAAAACGCTCTACAAACACATCAATGAGCACCGTAGAGTGCACCGTGGATCTGAGTTCTATGTGCAGCAGATGATCTGACGCTAATTAGGCAACGCGCTTCTTTGTATTTCAAGGGTGAATCGTTATCCAACCCGACCTCGACGCCGATCACACCACCCTCAGGTTTAATCCACGTATCGTTCACTGCAACGAATATGATGAAAAGACTATTGTCCTTACGTGTACATAGCTCTCATAGTGTGACCGCCACTGCCGAATGCACTAAAGACAGCCGTCATGAACATCACTGAACCGTTGGACCGCTTCATTTAAAGAGACCTTGATGAAATGCAAATCTCCATAATATGGAACCATGGAATATTCACTCCGATTTACATGGGTTGCAATCGTGACAATCCCTCGAACTGCCATCCAATAACACCTCTCCTTGTGCTATCCAAATTTATGGAATGTGTTACTGTAGGCGGGCTTACTGAATATCTTAGGTTTAGCAACATCCTACTATCAAAGCCTCACGGATTACGCTGATCTCGTCCTACATACTGCTAGCCCGAGCAAGTTTGACGTAATTTGTTCATTCTAGAGAAAGAGTTGATCTTTCCTACCTGAGCTTCTCAATTGAGTTCCACTACTTTTTCCCTGCATTCTGCTTCACAGACTTTGAAGCTATGAACTCAGTTACCTTCTCGTTAATTGAATATACTACTTTCTTACGTAGCTTTAGATGAATGTGAGAGCCCGTAGCGCCTTCTCCGGTTCACTCGAAGTTCAATGGGGTGTACACTAATGATCGCTACTGGGATCACGTCTATTCCTAATCGTCATAAACGATATCGATAGCGTATTTTACTTTAACTTTCTGCTATTTGCAGTTGGTATCAGGATTTATTTTAGCAAGACAAATGACGATCACGCGGCTCTGCAGGTTGATCTCGACAGAGCCTAGACGTGGTCATCCGATGACTTTCTCCAGCCCAACATCGCCAAGTGCAAAGTTTTGAGCAAAAGCCATCTACGTACTAATCAATATCAACTTGGCAAACACCGTTTCAGCAAGCTTGTCAGGAAAACGATCTCGGAGCAGTTGTGCGGCATGAAATTTGATGCTTGGAAAAGGCCGGAAATGTATCAAGAAGAGCCAGCCAGCAATTTGGCCTCTTACAGAAGCGTGCGGGAGTTCGAGTCCTTCATATTTCAACGAAGACGGAATGCCTAGTTAAGACACTACGTGGAATATTCCGTTCAAACTTGGCGTCTTTGGTGAAAATGCGTTGTTGATGCACTCGAACCCCCACAATGTGTAGTAACCAAATACCGGCACTTGCTTCAATTGCTTCACTTACCCTACTAACTGAGACTGCAAGTCCTTAAATAAATAAGTAAATACTTTATTCTCGAATGCACTAGGCACACCCAATAAAGCATGATCAAAATTTTACATGCAGATATGTCACAACAGGCACGTCGCGTTACATGCAATAGAAAGATGGCTGAAGGTTATAGAATTTGCAGAAAAGGGAAAAGTACCGGTGGGGACAAAATCGTTTGTGATGTGATGCTTGACTGAGTTCATGTGTGTGTAATGCAAAGCTCAACCTTAAAGGAGTAAGAAGTGAAATGGTGACTAAATTTACAGACAGGGAATTATCTTGTATTGTACTTATCAGTAATAACGAAATGTGGCTACGGTCAACTTGCCAGTGTGAAGTTGTGGGCTGTGATTTCACTCCTTGGCGATTCACATCCGCGGTGAGTGTCGGCGTCCCAGAGGAGATCTCATTACGTTGTACCAAATGCTGGCACATCTCAGCTACGTTTTAGGCGATCTGTCGCAGCTCCCTCAAGATGCTAGTCTGAGAGACCACCAGCTCAGATCAGCAACGCACTACAGTTCACTTGACTGCCTACAAGAGTTCTCCCCTTTTCACCAACATGAATCGCCCTTCCATCTTATTTTAGTTCAAAAGACGCCTTAATGACGCCATACTATTTGTGTTAGGCAACAGTACGTTTCACAGAGAACACGAAATAACGGGAACCAAACAGTGTGCTAACCGGTCGTCTCCATAACAAAGCGATATGGAACCAAATTTGTGTTCATGTGAATCGCCTGATACTTCACCTAAAACCCGAATCTCTCCTCTTTCTTTTCGCTAATGCCTTTGGGATTTGTGCTATTCGCTGCGATCGTTCTAAGGAACTTCCTAAACACTCCCTTTTTACTCGCTGTAAATTCTTTATTGGTCGTTTTGCTGCGAAACTTCGTATTGCTCAGTGCACCGTTGCGATGACTGTTCTCTAATATGTGTGCAATATGAGTTAACCAACAATTCTTACCTTACTTACCATCGGCGGGCTCATCCGACTGAATTCCTCTTTCATGCTCCAAGAGAATAGAACAACATCTGAAAGTAATATTTTAAATTCGTGGTCGAAGGTATAATTTGTGAGTGAATCGGTCTCGAAGCTTCATTTTTCGTCGTGTTACCAAGGACGCAGCGGAAGCCTAGTGAACATGTTGCGTTAATCCAGACATTTGTCAGCAGGGCACAAACTGCTGGCTAGCGGTTCAAGCCGTTAGTGATCATCAGTTCGGATGCTGATGGAGCCGATGGATTCGCATCTATGACGAGACCCGACAGACTGAAACGGCCATCTAGTGGTCGCTGTATGCAGACCCCGGGAAAAGTTATCAGTCACGTCTGAAACTACACCGAAGAGGGTTAGAAGTGACGCAAATAGCAATGGGCCCCCGCGAAGGCGGCCTACTACACTGCTAAAGAAAAAAAACCACACACAGCCAAAATTGCGAACAATAGGAGGAAGCGGAACTGGCTGTAAACACTATGCTCCAAAGTGCTTGAGTCTAGGGCAAAGTATATCAAAAAAGTTATTTGACGACCTAAAAGAATGGGACTTTATATTCAAAGCAGTAGGAATCCAGGTTAAACAGAATAGTTTTGATTCGCACTATCACCTAAACTCAGTTTACTATGGAGAACCAAGGCTTTTTCAGGTGACACTTCAGTCTAGGTGATGAAGCAGTGACCGTCCTCCTGTCAGCTGTCCGTCTTCGTGAGTTATCTTACGTTGTTCATATTTTCTCTGGCATCCCTTAGAGTGGATGTCAGCAAAGGAAGCAAATCCCAGAAGATTGCCGCAAACAAAAAGGGCGAAAACTCACTTTTCATCCATGGTACTTCCGAAATGCAGCCTCCCGACGAGTCGCAAACTCAAGCTCATGAATTGCAGGAGTAGCGCTACATTCGTGTATCACGCTTCCTCAATGACGTGATCGTCTGCTCAACAATAAGGCTACCCTTATCCCCCAACTATGAAATATGTGGTCCAATAGTGCTGAAATTTATGCCCCAGTCCAAGCAAATGAGAGCTGGAACGCGTGGAATTCGGCACAAGTTATTCACCAAGCTGCAATCAGAAATAAATCTGGATGAGGTCGAAGTCAGGTTGCCAATGGCTAAGAAAACACAAAATCAGGTTAACATTTTGGGGGGTTGCAGCAGATAGAGTCAGACATGATTGGGATGCACCCGCATTTGGTAGGTTATGATGTTGCTACTCACAGCTGTACTAGGAAGTTGCAGTCTGTGTTGGTAAGGCAATCGTAGCGGGGGCGGCCCCCAAATAACTTTTAATTTACGTGAAGCAGCGCCTGAGACCATCACGCACCGCTGCAGTGTTCAATGGCTCCTACGGACAGAATCTGACTTCCAGTGATGAGCGGACGTCCGCCTTGACAATGCACTTCGTTACTGTATTTGTAACTTAGCATGCCTCTATACAAAGCCCAGTGTGTGCGGCCTTTGCAGAACTCGAGAGCCTGGATTGCGATGTAGACGTTGTCCACAATCTACTTTCCAGTCTTGGCAACACATAACCCCACGGTCCTGATGGGCTCTACCTGCTGATTCTCAAGTCACTGTCTACCATCATCTCACCTGCCGTGACTGATCTGTTCAAAAGATCTCTGTTCGGAGCTGCATTGCCGAGCTACTGGAAATTCTCGGCAGTGAAGTCGATTCCGAAAAGCGTTGACCTAAGTGAGGCCAAAAAATTACCGGCCGATATGTTTGACCTTCGTTTTGGCCCAAGTACTCGAGAAGATCGTGGAAAAGGATCTAATGCAGATGCTGAAGATAAAATACCTCCCGACCCAAGCACAGCAAGGTTTCTTGAAGAGCCGTCTCTGTATCATCAACCTGTCGACGCGGCATGAATCTTTGAAAGCGTTGAACCCGGGAACTCGGTGAACGTGATCTATATTGATTTACATAAAGCGTTCGTCAAAGTTAACTGAGGTCCTCTTCAACAAGCTGAGGATATGTAGTGTTGGTGGCGCACTGCACCAGTGGATCAGTAACTTCATCATTGGGAGCAAATAGCGAGTACAGGTGGATGACCACCTAACGGAATGGTACTCCTCCATTAGCGGTGTACGCCAGGACACAATGCTTGGGCCTATTTTATTCCTGATCCATCTCAACGTAGTATCACAGCTTCTTCGGTCTCCTTGTGCCTTGATGCCGATGAGCTAAAGAGTTGAAAAGTAGATAATACTGGCGACCTCTGCGACATACTTCATCATGACTTCCACCGTCTTTGCAAAGGGTGATCTGCCGGTAAACATGGTCAAATCATTATTTATGAGCATGGAGAAGATCGGTGATCGGTAAGCATATGTCCTGAAAATAGTTGAGATAACTTGTAGCACAGAGTATGGAAGAAGGCGTGGTTTTGTTCTCCGAGTTAGGCGTTTTAGTTGCAAACGTTTCATTGTTAAGCTAGGCAACATCATCAGTGCGATTTTCAAGGGCTGAACCGCAGAATATCCGTAGCGCATGCTTGTTCAGATTGGCTATTGATCGTACCCTGCTTCGAATTGCAGCCGAGGTTTGATTCACGTTGGTCGGCCAAGTGCTCGCTTCTTTGCCCTGTCAGTCTGAGACCTATTTTCGACTTAATCTGCCGAGCTCCGTACACACTCTTCAGCTCCAGGTGCTTGTTGACTGCGTGTTGGCCCAAATGCCAGGCCTCGATGAACTCATGCATCTTTCGGCTCCTTGATATTCCCTATAGCATGACGTTTTCCAGATTAAATTAGTGGTCCTCGACATCATATGTATTGACATTTAAGATTTCTCATCATGACGACTGATGACCAGACTATGCTCGTGAAGTGCTCTTCGAGTCTGGCACATAAAATATTTATTACAATTTCATCAGGAAATTTTCTAAAGTACACCCGATGTTTCTTCTTTACCTAGTTACACCTATTGCTCAAGTATTCCTATTTCGTAGTTGGACACGTCGTCGCGAACTCCGAGTGAGAAGTCACAACTGGATAACACATGCGAACTTGTATTGTGACATATGAATCGAAAGGGGCAAGCATAATCGGTAAAACGGGTCAATCACAACAAGACCAATGTGACAATCCAGTTCGTGGGTGTGTGATTGTTTGAGTAAAGTTAACACGTACGGCCTTAACATCCCCTCACATGGCAACGTAATCACATTTGTCAAATGTAACATTCAATCGGTTTGGGTGAACGCGGTGGCTTCCGAATAGCGATCGGGTGATCGGTTACAACTTTTCAGTTTTGTTCGTCTTCTCACGCTCTTCTGTGACAATTCCTGGCTTAGTATTTGGCCTGACCGAGGTGCGGGGACGAATGAAAGCATTGTGCCTGCGTACTGTTTCTCCGCTTGCCAGTTAGATGTCGGCCTCAGTTTTTGAACTTGTAAGCACGGCTCCTGGCTGTCATACCTGCTCGTGCGAGAATTTCGTGTACACATCTCGTTTCGCTACCAAATTCTGGGATTTAGCTGGTACGCGCTATGCTGATGCATGCATAGTTGTTAGCAACGCTTGGCTTGACGGGGTTTGTGCAAAGTAGGTTAAGCCTCGTACGCAGACCACGCCCAAACATAGCCTTCCCTGGGCTTTTTCCGATGGACTCCAGCGGCGTGGTGTGATACGCGAATAGAAATCGGTTAAGTTCATTGCGTAAAGAGCCATAGGGTTGCTACAGGAGATCGGCCTTCACGGTTTGTATCGCTCTTTCCGCTAAATCCTTAGACGCGTGGTGGTATGGCGCGGAAGTCACTCGGTGGATGCCATTACCTTACAAATATTGTTTGGATGCTACGCTGGTAAAATGCAGACGGTTGTCTGTTACCAACGTTTTCGGTATATCATACATTGACAAACTACAACGGACCCTATTGGTTATAGTTTCTGCAGTTGCGTTCGCGACCACATGTACATTTATCCACTTGAAGTAGGCATACACCAGAAGTAGCAATATTGCCCCTTCAATCGCACGGAAATAGTCAGCGTGGACGCGTTCCCCTAGACTGTCGGGAAGCTTCCCAGGGTGAATGGGACCGGTTGGTTTGTTTTTTTTGTGGTAATTTTGCATGGAATACAAGTATTCAAAAGGGCTTCCTTATCTTTATCGTTTTCCCGCTATCAGCAGTATGGTCTGGCCATAGCTTTCATGCGGACGATACTCGGATGCGCATCATGTAACTTTCTCAGTACAGCTGAGCTGAGCCCTTAGGGAATAATGGTACGATATCCACGCAAGATGCATTCTTCGTGCAGGCCTAGCTCAAATCGACAACTGAAAAATGAACACAACTCGTCAGATTGCGGCCACTGACCCCCCAGCATCACACGTTTCACTTTCGATAAGACTGGATCGCGATCTTAAGCATTCTTACCAATGTCGCTGGATATTGGTGCAATGTCTAGTGTTATAACAGTCGAACAAGCTTGCATGAAGCTCCACCTTATTCATTCTGTTGAACAACCTGAGGTAATTTACTGATAGCGTTGGCAACCTTATTGTGTGAACCAGCGATGTATCGGATTTGATATTTGTGGGCAAAATGTAGCAGTGCTCAGCTTGCCATTCTAGGTGCCTTTAGTTGTTCTATGCCTCGTCCCTCACCCAGAAACGAGATAAACGGTTTACGATCAGTCCGTATCTCAAACCGATCGCCCCTCAAATACTGATGGAAACGCTTGACCCTGAAACCCACCGTCAGTGCCTCTTGTCCATTTATGTATAATTCTTCTCACCAGCCTGTAACAATCGGGACGCGGAAGCAATAAAAAGAATGGTTCCATCGTATACCTTAGGTCCTAGGACTGCTCCCACCCAAAACAGCGAGTCCTCATACTGCAAGATGATAAGCTTTTATGGATCGTAACATACCATGCCTAGTGAAGAAGCAGGAAAAATTTTCGCTTTCTTAAATGCTTGTTCCTTCTCTCTCTCTTCCCAAGACTACTTGGTCTTTCTTTAACAAGTCGTGAAGTCGCGCTATAATAAAAGCATGCTTGACTAGGAACTGGCGATAATGTGGTAGCAATCCAACGAACGAATGTAATTGTGCTTCAATACGTGGAGGAGGTGCAGAAATAATGTGCTTCAATTTCTCTTTCCGTGCATGTAAACCATGTTTATCCGGCCGAGCAACCCGTGGTGACAGCTGGGTGGTTCGGGTTTACCTTGTTCCAGCAAATAGCTCGGCGGCAGTGTACCAGGACGAGGTGGGTTTTCGCCTTGTAAGCGTTCCCCCTATAAAAAGCCACAAATGTCTGTTTAACAACACTGTGACGTGGCGCTTGTAACTCGCCACCAACTAAAGCTACCCCTTGCTTATCCGGACAATCGCTGCATGTCCTCAGACATCAAGCATCCCTTTAGCACTGGCGACGTGTTCAACCGCGATCAAAAGTGCAGGAAAGCATTTGCAAATCCCATGAACACAGGTACACACGTTTACATGGTTGGCGACATCCGGTTTCGGATTTACCTTTCACTAGGGCAAGCCACAGGACGCCTGCGCCTACAGAGGGACCATGGGTGGCTTGCGCTGCACCACCCACAGCTCCAACCACACACCCCATATCCAGTGTACACCCGAAGGAATAAGACCGGGAGGCATGTGGACGGGAGCCAAGTTTCTTCAACGGAGCCGTCTCACGCTCCTTCACAGGCAAACGGAAGCACGCTGTATTTGGGGAATCAAGCGCACACAAGGCGGTGGCTGGACCGTAGTCCGCTCCACACTGAGTGGATGGAACTACTCTTCTAGCCTAACACGACCACAAGGACCGTTCACCCCGGCCTCTTTCGTAAAGACCAACCGTCTCCTGGAGCCAGTATGAACGAGGTAGTGGGTAATAGACAGGTAGGCACCTTGCCAACATGCACATCAAGTGCAGCCACACCGAGGATGTCAAACAACAGTCAATCACTTGAAATGACATTATCAAATATATCTGTCAAAGAACATGGCTACGCCGACATAACCCTTCACCAAATTAGCATATGAAATAAATTGGTTATCAACAAATGCGCGATTAGTACAAAAATGTCCACAGTAATTCAAAAAAAGCCACAAACGCGATAAAGTTAGGGAAGATAACCACAATTAGAGTAAGCAGCGTGGTCAGTTAATAGATTATTCAGGTAGGCAGAATAAACCAAATAAGGTGGAATGGCATTTATCCAACTTAAAAAGACGTAGTTTAAGCGTAAATGCGTATAGCCCAACTGCGGTGGGGAACCATCATGAATGGAACATCAGCCTCAGCATGGGGCACACACACGCCTACATGCACACGTACATACATTCGTATAGCAACAAAGGTGACAATCCTATTGTTCCATTGTACATTATCTGATCATTTATTGTACTCCTACCATGATCATGCCTGTGCAGACAGGCTTCGCGAAGACGAGGAAAACCGTATTTTATTTTCTAACCAAGGTAATCAACGGAATCAACCATGCAAGCACATTTGGAGCGTTTCAAACGTAAACCTTGTTCAGACAGTCTATGTAACACTTGATCCAACATGCGGAGGTACTCCTCCTCTGTGTGACCCGTGGTGAGTAGATCATCCAGATATGCACTAGTTTTCGGCATATCACACACGATGTTGTCAATTATTTTTTGGAAGGTAGCCGGCGCTGAATTAATCCCCAAAGGAAGTCTGGTGTACTCAAATAGGCCTAAATGTATATTGACCGTAGTAAGCTGGTGAGCGACTTCAAGCTGGGAGTAAGCGTGACTGAACTGCAGTTTGGCAAACTTGACCTCGTCAGATAAAGTGACATACAAATCCTCAATTTTCGGTCTAGGATTGCACTGCGATTTATAGTTAGTTCGTAATCGTCACAAATCCGTACGATGCCGTCGGGCTTAAGCAAAGGGACTATTGGTGCGGCCCATTCAGCTTATTGAGCTGGCACAATTATACTCTCGTTGGAGCCTAACTCTTCCTCCACCTTGGGCCGTAAGGAGTAAGGTAGCGTTCTGGCCTTAAAGAATTTAAGTGTACTAAGGTCCACCATATGAATGTTTGCTTCACAGTTGTTCAGTTATCCCTACTGGTGTTCGTTGAACAGGTCTGGATATAGTCGTTTTTGAAGTAGCGGCCTGGGAATTTCTGTATACTTGTTTCACTGATGGCGTCTGGATGGACTTCGTTACCACGTTCAGCAATCTGATCATATTCGCGTTTAAAACCAGACAACTTAGTCTCGTAACAGCACTATGTTTTATTCGGAACACCGCTCGAGAACTACTGGCATTAAAAGACGAGGCGTGACGTGTGTATACCTAGTAGACAGCTGGAACAACTAACACCCTCGTCCGTGAAGAAAAATTAGCCCACCAGCATTGCTTAGCGGGAAGGACCTGTACCAATAGCAAGCTACTATACAAACATGTGAACAGCCTCCGGAAACTGAAGCATGAAAGTCCCCCATCCATCTCAGCAGACGGATATGCTCATACCGCCAAGGATGCAGCCAACTTTCTACGACTAGAATATGATTCATTATTCCGACGTGGCACCAGGTCCACCTTAATGAAATACTTAAATTTTGCTGAACTTGGCAAAGTGTAAGGGTCAGTAGCCTATGATCTCCGCAGGACCTCATTCCACGGTGTCGGTTCAATATACACGCGCAGCTCGCCTGTTATCTTCCTAATGATTGCGACTTCACTAACCCAGTCGGTTAGCTCGTCAGCTTTGGTTATGACACTCATCTTCAATTTCCTCAAATCAATGGTGCATCTGTGAAGTGGCGCAAACGGAATCCTCCTAGCCTTCAGCACGGTAGGTGGTATTGGGTTGATAAGAAAAGTATGGCACTGTTTGCTTTCAAACTTTAAATGCATATATCGGCTCAAAAGCAACATTTTTATTAGTGATTAAAACCATTTGAGTTGGCACAATTTGCCCACAGAAACACTAGTTATCTATCAAGGATAAATAAAAGTTCTGACTTCTGGTGACGATGAAATCGTCAAAACGTTTTCAGCATCTTGGGTTTTAACACTTTTCTCTCGGAGGAAGTTATCCAGGTGCATGAAAACTGGCACGCTGGGTGAGAGGTCAGGGGTATGGTGGGTGAGGCAACCTTTCGTAATTCAGTTCGTGCAACTTCTGCAGGGATGTTTGTTGGACTGTGGTCGAGCGTTACTGCGAAGAAGAATGGGCCCCTTTCTGATGACAAGTGAAGGACACCTGTGTTAAAGTTTTCGGTGCATTTCATCAAGTTGTTGACAATACTTCTCCGCTGTAACGGTTTCCATTACCACTTTTGGGTGTAATTCCGGTTTTAAGTAGTGTCGTGGAGCTTGCTCGTGGCCCAACTATTGAGATATTTGTCGTGGATGCTCGTAACGGATCCACTTTTCATCGCAAGTCACAACCCGCTCGAGAGCTGAGTGCTTTTTATTGCTCATAAGTAGAGCAGACAACAAATCAAAAGGACGATTTCTTTGCTGCTCACCTGTTGATCGTTTTTCCGAGCTTGATTAAGAAATCGCATACGTTTCACCACCATGCGAGGTGGCATCTTCAGTGCAGTAGAGGAAGAATGTCTCTTCGTAAACATTCATGGAGGAAGGATAGCTGCTGCCTTGTAGAGGCTTGCCGGCAAGCAAAATCCTCCCAACGGCGAACAGAGCGTAGCGTTGAGCGCCCGTAAGTATTCGAAATAATTTGGAACACTGGTAGCCCGGCTTGGTTGCGCACCTGTTGATCGTTTTTCCGAGCTTGACTAAGAAATCGCATGAATGTTTACGAAGAGACATTCTTTCTCGACTGCACTGAAGATGCCACCTCGCACGGTGGTGAAACGTATGCGATTTCTTAATCAAGCTCGGAAAATCGATCAACAGGTGAGCAACCAAGCCGGGCTACCAGTGTTCCAAATTATTTCGAATACTTACGGGCGCTCAACGCTACGCTCTGCTCGCCTTTGGGAGGATTTTGCTTGCCGGCAAGCCTCTACAAGGCAGCAGCTATCCTTCCTCCATGAATGTTTACGAAGAGACATTCTTCCTCGACTGCACTGAAGATGCCACCTCGCATGGTGGTGAAACGTATGCGATTTCTTAATCAAGCTCGGAAAAACGATCAACAGGTGAGCAACCAAGCCGGGCTACCAGTGTTCCAAATTATTTCCATTTCTTTGCTTTTTATTCTACTCGGGTAGTACCCACTTATCAAGCTTGTCTGATAATGCAATCCCGTAAATGTTTAGCATTGTCACATGCGATACTGCTAAGTCAGCAGCAAGATCTCAACCAGTTTTACGCCGATCCGCTTTAACTAAAGCCCTGACTAGTCGAACAACCTCCACGTGGTGTCAGCTGGGTGTTTCGGATTTACTCCCGTTCCAGCACATACTTCGGTAGCAGTGTTGGTGGGTTTTCGCCTGGCAATCGTTCTCCTTGTTAAGGACCACAAATGTCTGTTTATCAACACTACGATGTGGCGATCGTGACTCGCGATAAACTAAAGTCACTCCCCCGTGAATATCCGGATAATCCTATCCAACCCACGGATATCAATCGTTTATTCTCACATTGCTGACGCTAGGAAACTGTCAAGCATGCAGCGGAACACTTACAAGCACAAACTACCCAGCTACACACATACGTATTTACATAGAGTTCCACACCCTTACACAAACACACACTGTTACGGAAAACACGCACTTTAGTACATGTTTGATCAGGCCTTGTTATCTTAAAATGATTATGCTTGTAAAGGCGTGCCTCGCGTTGTCGAGATTGTAACTTTTATTTATTTATTTATTTGATCGTTTTTCCCTTCAATTGGCTATCCGCAACGCTCCTTATGGGTTGTTTTCGTTGCATTTCAACCAATGTTAACTTCGTACATTAATTGTGCGAATTTGTCTTCTGCTCATGTTTCATTTAATGTACCATAAAGATGCAAATACGTACCTCTTAGCTAAGCCATCACTATTGTTAGATAGAGCGTAAAACAGGATTCAAAAATGATATACAAGATCAAAGCCAATTGAAAATATTACTCCAACACAGCTGTTAAAAGAAAAAATATCAAAAAGCCACAATAATTTTACCAACCTCCTACAAAGTGATCCGACAATAAGTGGGCAGTTCCCTCAATTTTTTTCATAATCCGGGCTGAACACAGACGGATAAGTGGCTAGCATCGGTTTCTTCCGGAAAATCTCGCGAAACGAACCTGGCTAAAATAACCAAACCAGGAAAGTAGCTCGAATCACTGCCGTATCGGTGTGAGCTGCTATTCCAGCCTAGATACCCCACCACTTAGGTTTGCGGTACACCAAAGCAGGGCGCCACCGCGCCAGATTTAGTTATTAAAGGTGGCGCGGTGCGGACCAGTTGTGTACTAGAGAACGAACATATACATGGTCTACCGTTTCTAACGTAAAACAGTAGGACTCATTGCGCACATCATTCCTGGTGCCTATTGATTCCACGCTGGGCCTTATGCTATCGATTCAGCTTGCCGTGACGGCACAGTGTAGGTTCAAGGCTTCAGCGCCATCCATTTTCATGGCTAGTTGAATTGTGAACTACGCGCCCGTCGTCCGCGGTGACCCATTATGCGCTGTGTTCGTCGCGCCTGCTCGTTTTATCATACTACAGTAGTAGTGCACCACACTTCTCCCCTCTAAAGTCTTTGCGACCGTCGACCACGCACGCAGCCCCTCCGACTTTCAGGTCTGCCCCATGTATGCCGTAGTTTCTTCTCCTCGCTCGTACCACACTCAATTCGCTTGCGTGAACTCGTCGCCTCTCTCCCTGTTGGGCGATGGTGTATACGGGGCCTCGTCGATCGAGGCACGACATATGTCATATGGTCCCTTCCACTTCGGGAGGAGTTTCCTCTCGCCTGGGCCACATGCGGTCGCGCGTTGGTGATCTCTGTACTTTACCTTCGAACCGATTGGAAAGTCTCCGGAAGGTTTTCTCATGTTGACCCGGGATTTCTCCATCATCCGCGCCTGGGCTGCCTTCAGGTTTCGGTTCGCTACCTTCCTGTTGTTCCGTGCTTCCCTCGGCGGTAACTGGCAGGTCGGCCACATTCCCACCTCTAGATCCACAGGAATTCGGGGCGCGCGGCCGTACATTAACTGAAATGGGGATTGCCTCGTGCTTGCTTGCTTGGACGCCCGGTGAGCTAGCAAGAGTAGTGGTAGAGCTTCTTCCCAATCTCCCCCTTTCGCCGCCAGCCATTCTTTAATTGTCCTATTATTCCTCTCTGTCAGCAATCCATTTGTCTGGGGATGGTAGGGAGTGGTTCGTATCTTCTTGATGCCCAGTTTCTCCAGACATGTCCGGAACTCGTCACTTTCAAAGCATGGGCCCTGGTCCGTCAGTATGGCCTTCGGAATTCCGTGGCCCGCTATCACGTGCCTCATCACCGCATGTGTTATAGTGCTAGCCCGCTGATCCGGAATTGCCGCGGCTTCAATCCAGCGGGTGAAGTGCTCGGTCATCACGATTATGTATTGATTGCCCGTCTCGTTAACGGGAACGGCCCCATCACGTCGATTGACCACAACTCACCAATCTCGGACACAGGAATCACCAGCATAGGTTGTGGTATTCCTCGATTGTCTCCCTTCAAGAGCTGGCACTGTTGACAGGACAGCACGTACGTATCGACGTCCTTTTTCATACCCGGCCAGTAAGCTCGCTGCCTAAGCAAATCATATGTTCTGGTGCATCCGGTATGGGCCATCTCGTGACAACAGACCACCAACTTTTTCCGCAACTTCGGTGGGATCACTGGCACTGGGGTAGCGCTTCGCCCTTGTGTCCACATCAGAATTCCGGCTTCGTTGACTTGCAGGTTCCGCGTGAACGGCCCAAATTGTTTGCCTTGGCTTTTGGTTGTCAGTTTGATTCGTTATTCGTGCTGTTATCAGCCTGTTCAGGAGCCTATCCTTTCGTTGCTCAGCTGTCAACCTCCCCGGATCCTGCTCCAGCACCAAACCACTGACACCGAAGGCAACGTTCGGCAAATCGTCTTCACTCGTCAGGCGTGATAAGAAATTTGCCTTTCCGTTGTCCCTCCCTGATATGTGGCTTATCGTGAAGTCGTATTCTTGTAAGCGCAGCACCCACCTAGCCAACTTGCCTCTGGGGTCTTTGGAGGACCTAATCCATTCCAATGGTTTGTGATCTGTTTCGACGTGAAAGCGTTGACCCAGTAAGTACGCCCGCCACTTGTCCAGCGCCCAAACAATTGCCAGACACTCCTTCTCTACTGTTGAATACTTGCGTTCCGATGGCGTTAAAATTCTGCTAGCGTATTCAATCGTCCCCTGTTTTTGCTTCAGTACCGCACCGATTCCGACGTCACTTGCGTCTGTGGTCACCGTGAACGTTTCTCCGGCGATCGGCAATTTCAACGTAAGATCCTGCCTTCCCATTTTTTTCTGAATGTCGTCAAACGCTCGCTGAGCTTCTGGCGTCCACGTGAATTTCTTCCCCTCTCCTAACAGGTCGTACAAAGGTGACGCCAAACTGTTAAAATTCCTGACGAATTTACTGTAGTATCCGGCGCGGCCCAAAAATGCCCTAAGACTGCGCTTCGAGGTCGGAACTGGGGTGTCTCGAATTGTCAATATTTTCTCCGGCAGCGGCTTCAGCTCACCCTGACCCACCTTGTGACCAAGCAGTGTCACGGACGTTTTCCCGACTTGAGATTTAGGACCATTTATCCGTAATCCCGACTGTTGGATCCTTTGCAACATTGCTTCCAAATGACGGCAGTGTTCTGCTTCCGATTCACTGTATATCACGATGTCGTCTCCATACACGGCCACATTCTCTAACCCATCCAGCAGGCGGAGCATCAAACGCCGGAAAGTGAACGGGGCACCAGATAATCCAAACGGCATCCTTTTAAATTGGTACTGCTTCTCGCCAACTGTAAACGCGGTCTTCTCCCGGTCCTCCTGTTTGATCGCCAGCTGCCAGTAGCCAGATCTCAAATCCAGTACTGTGAATATCTGAATTCTGCAGTTTGTCGAAGATGTCTGCGACTGATGGCACCGGGACAAAACGACTCAGCGAGATTTCGTTCAACCTTCTGAAGTCCACGCAAAAGCGGTATTTTCCGTTGGCCTTCTTCACCAAAACGACTGGGGAATTATACGGGCTGTGAGCCTCCTCGATTACACCCGCATTCAACATCTCCTGAACCTGCCTTTTGACCTCAGCCTCCAGGTGGATTGGTATTCTTCTGGGTTCATGCGGCCTATACTGCTGTCGCGAAAGCGGAATTGTGTCTTCGAGCCAATTACCAAACCCGTATGGGCTGTTATTGTCTGTGAGAAGTTTGTATTTGCCGACAAGCGATTGCAGGGCCATACTAGTGTGTAGAACGGCAACGACTGAGCACGCCTGGGTGGATCCTTCTCTACCAACGAGGGGTATAGACCCGTATTTCGTCATCAGCTTTCCTCGTTTCAGGTCGACGATGGCCTCATTGGCTTGGAGAAAGTCTGCCTCCAGAATGGTCTGTTTCGTGTCCGGCGACACGACGAAGATATGGTTGCATTTATGACTCCCGATAGGAACCACGTGCTCCGCCATACCATTTCTGCGCATATCGTAACCACCGACCGCTTTTACCACCATGGAACACGATTGGGTTTTCACTCCATCTCGATGATTGATCGGAGAGAGTGCGGCTCCTGTATCGATTAAAGCCTCTCTGTTGCTCCATTCATCGCTAGCATCGTTTCAATCGCATCTTTGTTCACGGGCCCTAAGTAGGCACTCTCCAACACAAACAAAATACCGTAATTTTATTTGGTACAAAGAGTGTAGTGCTGCTTGTTGGGCACTGACGCTTCCAGTGTCCCAGTTTCCCACAAAAGAAGCATGGCCCACTTTGCCGCATCCTCTGAGGGGTACTTCAAAGTGCCCCGATGTATTGTGTAATCTGCTCCAACTTTTAAGCTATCTAATCCCTCACTGTATTTTTGGTCTTGGCTTTCAATGCTGCCGGTAGCTGCTGTACTAACTCACTTGCCACTCTATCAAGTTCCACCGCGCCCGTTCGCTGGGTGACGTTCACAATCCGCAATCGTTGGAGGTAGACCGTCCAGAAACTGTTCCACTAACAGTTGCTGTCTTGACGCGTCGTCCAAATCTGGCAACGCCGGATCCACCAAGATGGACCACAAACACGATCGGATTCGCTCCTAGCCCAAGCCGGACTGCCTTGAATCGCCACATCGCTTCTTGGTGGTCGGCCAGACTGTCGAACCCCGCCATAAGCATCTACTTCGTGGCGCTCCATACCAACTTGAGTGGGTTTCTTGCCAATGGCAGGACCGCCTTCCCCCGTCGCCGGAGTAGACTCCGAAGCGTAACTAGCTTCGTCCGTTCCCACCTCACCTCAACTGTTTTCGCCGTATCTTCGAAATCCTCCAGGAATCGCTGTAGGCCCATCCCCCAATAATTTCCGCCACAGGACTTTGATGCTCCACCTCCGGCTAGTTCCGGCGACAATTGGGTAGAACAAGGGACTGTGCGGTAGAGAACAGTGGTGTGCTTTGGAATGAACATATACATGGTCTAATATTTCTAACGTAAAACAGTAGGACTCCTTTGCGCACATCATTCCTGGTGCCTATTGATTCTACTCTGCGCCTTGTGCTATCGATTCAGTTTGCCATGACTGTACAGTATAGGTTCAAGGCTTCAGCGCCATCCATTTTCATGGCTAGTTGAATTGTGCACTACGCGCCCGTCGTCCGCGGTGACCCATTATGCGCTGTGTTCGTCGCGACTGCTCGTTTTATCATACTACTCAGTAGTAGTGCACTGCATTATATAGGATTGCTTAGCTTGCCAAGCGGTAGTTGGCGAACAGCAGACCACACCAAATGTTGAAAGCCACAGATGTATGTATACTGGGAATACACACAGAAGCGGTGGGCCCCCCGTACGCTACAAGATAAAGTGAGTAGATGAGTGGAACGTTTGTTGAACAGAGCATATGGTTTATGATGCTGGTCATACTAATAACCGCTCATACCTTGAGTTTTTGCATTTTTGCCACTTCAATTTTAGTTGAGGCTTTCGGAGAAATTTTGGAGCCATACTAAATGCCCAAATAACTTTAGTCGGATTGGACCTATACCCCAAGGCAGTCATTTCTGGTTAAAATGTTAATAGCAGTGCCCGTGTCTAACTGGAATCCCACGGCTCTGCCTTCGATCGAAGGCCCCGTACATATGCTTTCGTCATCCCTTCCGATACACATTGTCAACTGAATGCTATGGATTTGCAGATGACTTGTCACGAACAAGTATGCTGACATTGGTCAATTGACAGCAAGTAGCAAAGTCTTTCCCCTTTCCAGATTTGGTACACTTCTGTCTCCATGCCGACATTGTTCGCGGCTGCTCTTGTGTCCCGTGGCACAAAATTTACACATCTGTGCCATGTTTGTAGCCTTCATAGTTTTGCGTCAAGAAAGGGCACACAAATCTACGCCTTTTGTGAGTTTCATCAGTTCGTATTGATACGTAGTTGAAGACTCACGGTTGCATATATCGATGCACTGCTGGAACGATAACTTGCTTCGTCGCCAAAGTCGCTTTATCGTAGCTTCATCACAGATTCCTAGAATTATCCCGTCTAGCATTAGGCTGTCGCCCCTGCACTTACAGGAATTAGTAGCCCGCCAAAAGCTTCAACTCGATAGCGTACACGTCGACCAGCTCCTTTAAGCCTTTGCTTCGCGAAAATAGGTGGCGCTGGTAAGTCTCGTTGGTATGGCCCACAAAAATTCGTCGTTTTAAGGAATACCTCTAAATCCTTGGGATATTTGAAGTGGTCGTAGTGCAATTCCTCTTGCAGAGCACCTCGATTGTCACCCCCGGATGCGTGTCGCAACATGGCTACCTGAGACGCCATTGGTTGCTCGTCCACATGCACTACACCTATTTTAGCTAGTCGCGTACATCGAACATTCATATTCCTCTTTAACAAAAGTCACGTTCTTAAGTAAGCCATTGTTACCGATCGAAAACGGTCGCTGCTTAGCGGACAGAAACAGCTGATTGTGTGTGCGTGGCAGTCAAATCCGTCGCGCGAATCTTGCTTTCCCCTTTTTCCAATTGAAGGAATGTGCGAATTCACCATAGACAATGTTGCTTTTGTCCAGGCGGCACTGAGCATAACTCTCCACTACGTCTTATACTCGAACACAGCTACAAATTCCAGCCGCCCGCGTTTGATTGTTTGGTTGCATTTCCAGCTGTCTTTGCCTCAGAGGAGTAGCATAGGGGGGCGGGGGACGGTCCGCTCAGGGCGGCATGTGACAGAGGGTGGCGTTTTTAGTACCGATGATTGTTCAATAACAAGTGTAAATTCATCCAAATTACATCCCTGACTTAAATGACAAAAATGAAGGTGATAATCATGTTGGGACTGAAGATGACATTGGTACGGCAAACGTTGCTATCCGAGCAACAGAAAGCGACATTTACAGCACGGATGCAGCAGAAAATTTTTGTAATGCTGATGCAGATGAGCGCGAAGTTGAAGAATTGAAAATGCAACCACACTTTGGCACGATAGCGCGCATATCAACCGATTTTACAGATGTCTGTCAGTTGTCTGTTGAAAGTGGCCAGGAAAATCTTGCTGTGATAGTCCGGCTCAGATCTACTGTTGTGCAGCACGTGGATCATGAATACAATAAATGGATCTATCTGGAACGAAGACAAAACCTAGAGCTAAGAAGCTAAAAAAGGAATTAGCTTTTTACGGGATTTGCGGAACGTTGACCAAAGATTACGAACACGGATGGTGTATTCTCCTTCAAAATAGGCCCTCTTTTGTGTCGGCTGCCAGATGTTTTCAACGGAATAGTCTAATTTTTCGACTGATGAAGGATCACTAACTGGTGGAAACTAAATCCAAGAGCTTGTGAACACGAATCTAGTAGATCGGTTGCTCAGTCAATCCTTAACCTTAAGGAGCTAGCGAGCCAGCTACTTGAAGGAAAGGCAAATGATAATAAGTGCAGCTGGCACTTGTGGAAAATAGGGGGAGTGAAATACAAGCTAGTATGCTTGATATCGTTAGGTTTACCGCTAAGCAATACACGTTACTGTGTGGCCACCGAGAAGACATTCAGGATGACAAAGGAGGCCAGAAAAATAAGGAATTTTTCAGAGTCTCTACATTTGTTGAACAAGTATGAACCTGTTCTTCGTGAACCTTTGGTGACAGTTCCGCCGGGAAGGAAGATCGGCACTTTTTCATTGTAGCCCCACGTTCAAAATGAGTTTGTGAGCATTTTGGTAAGGCAGGTGAGAAAGAAACTCATAGATCAGGTCAGGGAAAGCAGATATGTTTGCTTATTTTTGATAGCACTCCCGATGTATCCCACAAAACTAGATAAGTGAAAGTGAAGTGACGACAGCAAAAGAGCAGATAAAATTGTTGGATGGGTAGTGAGAGACCCGGAGAAGGATTGAATTCAGACTGATGATTGCCGTTGCCAGGCATTTGACAATGCTGCTCTCATGGCAGGCTATCAATCGGGCGTGCAGAGACATCTGTGAAATCAACCCAATGCTACACTTGTGCCTTGCACAAACTATTTTCTGAATCTGGTTTGTGTACATCAAGGTTATTCGACGGTTCATTGTGTTATATTTTTGACACGATGGACCGGTTATCCTTATTCTTTTTTCATATAAGTATTGCTGGGATATCTTGATTCAAGTCCTCGGTCTAAGTATGAAATTGCTGTATACTCTAGATGGAGTAGTCGAGCAGGAGCTGTAAATGTTGTGGTGAACATATATTCGGAGCACATCACTTCCCTGAAACATTTCACAGAATAAGGGGAATATGCAGCCACAAGATCAGATGCATCTTTGACTCAGTTGATCGTGAAGCACTCTGGAGAATCCTACTTGCCAATGGCTTGCCGGTTAAACTCGTTAACATACTGACATCATACTGTCGTTGCATGAAGCCCCGGATTCGAGTTCAGCAAGAAAAAACAAAGGGGTTCGACATCAATACTGGAGTTCGGCAAAGTTGCCCACTTTCTCCAGTGCTTTTCAACTTCACGATCGACTGGATTATGCATCATGCCCTTGAGGGCTATCGTAGTGTTAAAGTTAGCCTTGACTTCTGGCTGCCAAACCTGAAACTTTCTGACGATATCCCTATCCTTGCGGAAGATGCTATGTCACGACAGTTACCGCTTAATCGGGTCGATCAATCCGCCTCCACGACTGGTCTCGAAAATAACACCAGCAGTACGAAGTACTTCTCGTCGTCAGCCATTCAGTCCGCCCCTTTGGTCTCCTTACATGGACAACGCATCGAGCCTGTTTCTGAATTCAACTACAATGGATGCACTATCCTCCCCAGTGATCAGGCTACCATCGAAACCCGGAATCGTATTAACAGCGCCAGAACAGCCTTCTTACAACAGAAACACATTGTGGCGAAGGACGGAAATTAATCTGTGAAATAAAGTCCGAGTAGTCTTACCAACCATTCGAGCTATTTTAGTCTGTTGTTGCGAAATATGGTCACTACGATCCCAAGATACTCGGAAGCTGGAACTCTTCGACCATTGATGTCTAAGTCTTATCTTGAAAACGTGGCGGCATGAGCGTATCACCATTGACGAAGTTTGCAAGTGCTGTTACGGTCTTCCGAAGCTCTCAGCGCTCATCTAACGCCACAGATTTCAGTGGTTCGACCACGTCCTCCGTAGACCAGACAGTGACTTCCCTAAGGCCGTGATTTCGTCCTCCCCTTTCCAGGGTTGGTGTCATCGCCGTGGTGGATAATTGAAAATGTGGCTCGCTGCAGTTAACTCGGATGTCGATCTTCTTGGACTCCAGGTTGTGTATGGTGCTCGTCACTGGAGAGATCATTGGATCAGTATCTGCGTAGAGCTTGCCACTCACCGCCGCGCTTGGGCAGCTACAGTCCGTGTAATTCATGAAGCCGGTTCATCGTATCGCAGTAGCTAGCCGCCATAAATGTGTGTGAGGTGCGACGATTGGTTAGCTATTAACCTCATATGACCGCGTTCTGTATATCCATGGTTCTTGCATGATTTGTGACGGACAATCATGCACGAAATGATTGAGTCATCTTACAGTTTATGACCTGAATTTCTGTTTGGAATGGTAGAGGAATTTTCTGTTTCAAACTGCAAAATAGTCCTCCCCCCTCAAGCAAGATGAAGCCAAGCACGGATGAACCAAATTGCGTGCTGTTTGCCTTGGTAGTCAATTCCAAATCAGCCAATAACATGCGTCATGGAGTACGAGCGTGGCTTAAAATCCAGGCCCTCTGAGACAGCATTGCGTGGACGAACGTGGTTTGCAGGTACTGGCCACGTCCAATACCCAGCAATGAACGGTTACACTGAGGCCACGAGCGTGGCAAGTCGCGTGTAGTACCTCTGAACCTGGTGGCGGTTATGCACACCGTACATGGTTCTCAGCCATAACCCCATCTATGGGAGATTAGCAGTGCGCAGTGTGTCCGCTAGTCGACCGTGGGAGGTGCCAATTCCCGTCAGCACGTGTGCGACGCACACAATGCTGAAGCATGCAAGAAATGACGAAGAGGGCTGGAATCATGCGCACTGGCACAGTGCGCACGGTGTGAACGACCTTCCTCACATTCGATATCCACCGCGTTCTGGGGTCACAGGTTAGAACGTTAGCACCTACAGGGTGTTTTGTTAATTAAGTCCGGAACTAGGAAAGGCTGCGCTCACGTGCTGACGTACCACGGCACGCTGAATTGCCAACTGTCCAATGGCGCAAATTGCTTTGCCGAACGTGTCGGCAGGGATGAGATGGGACACAGAGGCGGGACCTGTGTGTCTACGATCGCAGGGCACACCAAGGGAACCGAGCCGTTCGGCTGTGAGAAGTGTGTTAGTCAAACAACGAAGCCGTACTGGACATGTTCTGCTTCGATCGATTGGTAGTCGGATTTCACGCAGGTGAAAATGCCAGCAGAAGGGATCCCCGCGGAATGACTAGTGGCTCGCTCTTGTTGGAATTGAGAAGAACAGTCTGGCCCTATGCAATGACCAATGGGCGCCGGTCGCTACCGCAATACATGGCAAAAGACAATCGCGATAAAAGCTGTTATGACCTCATGACTGGGTTGTAGCAAACTCGGAAGCTTTCATTAAGGTGTTTTTGCTGCTATGGGGAATCATAATTCCAGGAGCACTTTCTAAGATTACGGTTTTGTTCGTTTTACCGTTTCGATCGCGTCTGTGCTACAGCTGAAAATTCAGCCTTCATAAATGCATAAAAGCGAATACTTGACCTGACTTGACAATGTGCTTAGAGGTTAGTCTGCTCCGATGCACTAGTGGCACCATTTTACAGCACACTAACTTAGTCATAAATGCAACTATTGTCCTCACAGTCAGACACTTACTTGTTGTACTAATTGATCATTCCTTCGATGGCGTTTCTCGTGTGCAATCGAGAATATATATTTATTCATTTCTTTACTTATGGATGCAATGTGTAAGTGCAGTTGCTTCTCGCGTGCTGGATAATTCATTGGCACTGCGGCAGTGTCACACGGACTCGTGCCTCTGGCAAATTACATTCCAGAAATGTGTCCTCCACTCGCTCTAACACAGAATACCCCCAGGAATTCCGTGGAGTATCTCGGAATTCCGCTCCCTCACAACGCTTCACGCAAGCTTTTATAATGCTCCGAATCAGTTTCCAAATTAAAATAGGTGCTTAACTCGTCTCCACACCAAGACCTGCAACTCCTAAGATAAATGGAATGATTTTACCAGGTTATTCGTTCCTCTGACTGACGAACAAACGAGCGTGTTAACCGAGCATTTGTGCACTCTGGAATTGTTTCCTTGTTTCTCAGTGGCATTTGTCGCACACCATTGGACCTATACCCATTCGTTTTGTTTGTACAAGCTCTATCTCGAACTTCCGTTTTCTCGGATACACTGCGATACATCATACATTTACCAGGATTTGGGAACTCCGAGCAGGGTTTCAGCTATACCCACGTACAAAATTTGCAAGATTTTAATTGTTGGACTCCAAGTTTGGTCTCACTCGATAGACTATTTCAGCAGCGTGCGGGCAAGCTCTAACTCGTTCCAGCCCAACACTACGTAAATCTGCCACAGCGTAATTCACCTTTTCCTTTATCAAACAGCACTCGGCATCTAGGCCTTGCGATCAATAGACCAGGCCACGTTAAGCACACCGCCGTGGGGGTTCAACACAGATAGCCGCAATTTACCGACACGACAGCGAAGACCTAAAGATATCACTCCGCCGTCACTGTGTGACCATGACCTCAGCGCGCGGACGTTACTTGACCTGTTTACGCGCTCAGAACAGTATCAGTCTCAACAGTAACTTGGCCGACAGCGTTTGCATTCAGCCTATTGGTATGGTCCGTTCAACGAACGACATTTGCAAAATCGACGATTAACATAGCACGTAACACTTGCCCATGGAATGCTTGGTCTAAAGCTTCAAACTTAAATCTTACTTGCGACACAGGAAGTTGTGTTTAACTTGTGCGATTCAGTATAGAATACACAAAGTACTGTAAAAATTTCATCCTTGATGTGCTAGTCTTAGTGTCAGCGATATATGGAAACTTCATAATACAACTGATTCTCTCTGGTTCTGCACTGAGTATACAGTTATTCCACTTGTTATATGTATAGCTGTATTGGTACGGATATGCGACAGACTGGCAAAGCTCGTATAACAAGCAGCTGCCTGTGAGAGCAGTCCCACAGGACCCAAACATATCAGTGCCTCGAATTCGATGCTAAACATCCAACTTCAATTTAGAACAGTGTAGCCAGGCCGCACATAGCAGAAACGATCCAGATTGAGCCACCTCTATATTAGAGGCTGTTCATGGAGAGGCGTCCGCCACATCTTCTTCATCAGAGCCACGCGCCACACCAAATACTGTTAGTGGACTGTCAACTTACGCCTCCGGTGTTCATACCCATTTGACAGATGCATCGCCCAGTTTAACCTCGACCGCCATCAGACTAGGTTCAGTTAATACAGTCACTAAGATCACGGGCTCAAGAATCTGTCAGTTGTCCAAATAAACAAAGCAGCCACAAGTTTCTCCAAAAAGGCGAACAGAAGACAAGATCATAATTCTTTGCCAGTTTTGTGTTCCAGTGTGACTGAATCCAGGGCGAACTCTATAAAAGACGAGCTACTAGATGACAAGAAACGGTGGATTTCCCTGTGTCAACTAATAGGGGGTCCAAGCTTAGCAACCCAGTATAGTACGCCTCGTCCGCCATCCAAACTTCGTACACTACAGTGAAATACGGTTACTGCAGGTAGCACTTCAGTCATGCAGTGGCAGTGCTCTTGTCAGCCTCTCGCATGCCTACCACCTCAATCACTGTTCGAATCTTCCCAGATGTTCCTTGGAACCAACGAAAAATGCAAACAAAATCCGGATGACTTCGGTAAACAAACAGACGTAAAATCGATCCTTGTCCACGGTGTCGCTGAGCACCAGACATTAAACAAGCTAGAGGCCAAAGCGCATGACTGGTGTTAAAGGAGCAATAAATTAAGTGGATGCATGTGTGCCCGTTCATTACTGCAGAATTTCCTTTCGCACTGGTGGTTCACTAATTTTTGTCTTAACGAATCATTTCGCTTCCCCTCTTAGCTTGTTGGAGCCGTTATTCTTGTCCTCATTTCGCAGCCCTACTCAGACGATAGCGCTCGCACTTTCCGTTCTTTTTGTGCACCTGCTTGGATTCACATGTGTTCAGTCGTTATTGGCTTTACTTGTCCGCATGCCTTCCGTACTCTGACTGGCTTTCAAGCTTATGCGTCATGTTATATAAAGAAATGGTTTCCTTTTGTAAAAGTACCCTTGAATTCTTGTATCTGGGCGTTCGTGTTCTCACTACCATTAGTGGGTGAAACAAGTCGTGGGGCTCCAACGCAACACTGGGATGAATAGCGTTTCATTCGTTAAGTGCTCTCACTCGAAAACGTTGTCGCTAAAACGAAATCAAGATTACCACTATCACCTAACTACAAAGGGCGTGGCCCCCGAGTGATGAAAGTAACATTACAATCCAAACTGATGACAGAACATTTGATCCAAATGTGTCACATATTGCGTACAACTTAGCCACCGTAAATACGTATAAAGGTGATACACACCCGACCAGAAATAAACAAGGTAACTCTGAGCAATCATTTCACCTGTACAACTCCGTCACCAAGCAGCTCAGAACATGGGCAGTGTCAAAACACGCCGGCAGCTGAAGGAGGATAGGGTGGGTATCTTCCTGCTGGCACTGAGTGCTCTACACAACAACCCGGGATGGCCCATGAGCCTGCGTCAGCTGTCCTACACTAAAGCGACCGACAGCCGACCTCACAATGGACAGCATAGACCCACACCGGAAATCAGCGACCACCAACACGCTTCCAACCTCCGATGCCCTCACTTGTTTGTATACCAATGTACAAATTCTTCTCAACAAGCTAATCAAAGTTCGTATTTGTCAGGTCTCCACGCGTTGTGCTATACTTATGGTCACCGAAACCTGGCTGAACACGAAGGTCACTGATGTTGAGATCGCTCGACGCGGCATGATTTCCACACGAAACGATCGACCTAGCAGAGGTAAAGTAGTGCTTTTGTAATACCGATCCGACCTGCACGTTGATATCATGGACGATCCAGAAACGCAAGTTGTCGATACTTTTTGGTATCGTATGCAACTTAGACTTGGTTATAGGTATTTACTAGCCATAGTTTATCGCCCTCCATTGTCCATCTATCATCTACGATGAGGTAAGTCTTGATATGACCACACAGCCACGTCCTTCTGGTGAAGGACTTTAACCTTCACATAACTGATGTCCCAACGTTGTTGACTCGCCTAGCAACCTCCTCGTAATGCCAACTGAGTAGTTTGGGATTATCCCGTTACTGCGAATTGTTCGGCGGCAGTGTTTCAGGACGTGGTGGGTTTTCGCCTGGAAAGTTTTCCCTATAAAAAGCCATATAGGTCCGTGGCGGAGGTGACTCGCCACTAAATAAAGTTACCGTCCCTTACTTTACTGTAGTGGACCATTGTATTCCAGTTGCTAGATGATGTCATTGTAGGGAGGATTGGGCCCCTGTTTGGTATCTGATCAAACGAAAGACGTCTGAACCGAGTAATCGGCCACCGGCTCCCAATGAGCGCGATTCCATGAATTCGCCGCTGCCTTGCAGGTAGGCTATTGAGTCAAAGACTCAATTTGGCGGCCTCCCAAGACAACCCCCTACTTCGGTCTAGGCAATCGGGTAGTATCTCCCCTACTGATTAACCATGGAACTGAACTGCACTCTTCGCTCTACTCATGCTTTGCTCTCCTACTACTACGGCAAACACTCTTCCACCGCGCATCACTCGCTTATCTACCCTTGCACTGTATCATTTTTCCCTGTTTTTGTCTGATCAATTAATGATGAGCAGCATGGCTTCCTCCGATATCACTAACGCCGCACCATCCTCTGACACAATCACACAGCGTCAAACCGGGATTGAACGGTCCTGAATTTCCCCCCCTCTGCTTCTGCAATCGAAGACAGTTCAACTTGGCGGCTTTCAATGTGCGCACCTTAGACTGGGCAACAAGTCGGCCTCTCGCGCACTCTAGAAACTCTTGCAATTGATGTCTGTTGTTTGTTAGAAACACGACTTCAGGATTCCAGCACAGCCTACACATTGTCGTCACCAATTCACACTTATACTTGTTCCCACCTTCGACTTTCTGGAGACATCGAGACTACCGCTTCTCGGCAAGCCGGTGTTAGGGTCACCCTTAGTGATAGAGCCGAATCCGCTCTTCCCGAATGCATTTCGATCAACAGTTGGCTTTGTGCTGTCAGGCTCCATGGCTTTTGCAAGCATGACAGCCGTCGAGAAGACAAACGTGCTCTTTTTATAATCTCCGCTTATGCTCTCACTCACTGTAGCCCGGATACCGACAAAAACACATTCCATCCGAAGCTTCCTGCTCTGCTCTTAAAGGCCCCCAAAACGGACATCATTCTTATGGCGGGGGGATTTCAACTCGCATGTTTGTCGTTTGTTACCAAGCGAACGCCATTTTGGAGGATAGCATGGATACGACGACCTTCGCTCAAATAATGGAGAAAGACTACTCAGTTTGTGTGCCGTCCACCAACTTTATCTCTCTAGCACGAACTTTCGCCACCCTAGGCGTCACTACGTTACCTGGCACTCTCCAACATCTCCTTAACGTCGGTCACAGATTGGCCACATCGCCATAATTCATCGCTGGTGTGGCAGAATTCGAGGTTGCAGAACCTATTGGTCAACGTGTGTGGAATCGGATCATGCGCTAGTACGTGTGTCGGTTTGCATGCGTTGCGGTGGCTCATCTAGGACTAGATAAACTCGGCTCAACACTGGTCAATGGTCAAAGGTCCAATGGTTCAATGGTGTATGATGGGACAAAAAGCACAACTTTACAAGACCCACAGGATGGATATGCAAAAGAAAATTAAAATCAAAATGTTCTAACGTGGAACGTAAAGTATCAGTGGTTAAATCATTGCACTTTAACAAAGAGTTGTGTATCGTTTATCACTAAGATGAAAATCTAAGAGTCTTTCGAATGTCGTCATGTCTGGTGCGTTCACCACATAGTTTGGTAATGCATTCCAGTGAGAACAGATTCTAAGTGAGAAAAAATACTTTCTACAATTCGAACCAGAGCGTTGTCTCATTAGTTTCAGGTGGTTGCCTCGGTTTTGTTTGTATGAGACTAGAGTCAACAGTGATGTACATGGATGCTCGCTTTCAGTTAGTATCCGATATGTGAGACTAAGATCTCCGCGAAGCCGTCGGTATTCTAATGAGAACACACAGAGTACACAGGCGCATGTGTCTTGTGGCTGGCCACAGTGACAGGCAAATATGAAACCGGATGCCGCCAACCATATATATATATATATATATATATATATATATATATATATATATATGGTTGGCGGCATCCGGTTTCGTATTTGCCTGTCACTGTGGCCAGCCACAAGACACATGCGCCTGTGTACTCTGTGTGTTCTCATTAGAATACCGACGGCTTCGCGGAGATCTTAGTCTCACATATCGGATACTAACTGAAAGCGAGCATCCATGTACATCACTGTTGACTCTAGTCTCATACAAACAAAACCGAGGCAACCACCTGAAACTAATGAGACAACGCTCTGGTTCGAATTGTAGAAAGTATTTTTTCTCACTTAGAATCTGTTCTCACTGGAATGCATTACCAAACTATGTGGTGAACGCACCACATATATATATATATATATATATATATATATATATATATATATATATATATATATATATATATATTACTCAGAGAATAAGTCAAGGATGCCTTGCAAGGGTCAATCGCCGATGTACCTATATACAACCACGTCACCTCTCCCACACGATTCAGAACAGACGACGCACTATCCGTTTTGGAATTTTTGCTCACCATTGAGATACTAATGGTTGATACCGTGACCATAGATGCACCAAATGGCCGTAGCAATAACGCTATGTTGCACTTTCGTTATATCTGTTACGCGAAGTACATAGATGAAACAATGACGGAAACTATGTCGTTATCCATTACGATATTCTGTGTGACCTTATTCGAGATATTGGCTGGTCCTTCCTAGTAGAGCCACCTTCCGGTGTCGCCTGAATGGTGTTTGTCGCTCAATACACCGGGCCAATGGCAACTGCATCGGAATGCAAGCTCTTTCGCTCGAACCAAATGAAGTACTTCCTGAGGATCCGCACTATACATTTATCCATTAAAGTTGGACATTCGGGCAAAACATTTAGGCCTGGGGGTCAACAGGGTTGCTCCTCCGGGGCAATCATTTTGAGTCTTCGGTATGCGGAAATGAACCACTCTCTGGCTTTGTAGGGGCTGTTTCATTGGCCAAGCGCCTTCAGCAAATAGGACCTCAGACGCATATCGGTGGCATGGACCCAATTGAGACGCCGCAACCGAAACGTGAGCTCACACACATCTGTGCACAGTGGACGGGGTGACACCATGTGCGACTGTGTTCCTCTACCCACAGAAGGGCATGTAACCAATCAGCGCACCCCAAAGGCACAGACGATTGGAGGGTAGGGAAATAGGAAAACGGTCTCTACGTGGCAGTCGAGCGCAATGTACGGTGGCGAACAGCCGTGGACCGAATGTGCACCTTGTCGGTGCCATGACGAAAAATGGCTTGATAACATGTACCATCTTAAGAGGTAGCTACAACAAGCAGCGATGCTCTGGGTGGCTGCGGGAAGTTCTCGATACCAACGGAGCAACGTTTGTGCGAGGTTGCGTTGTGCTTTGCGACAACGCACCCTGTCACACGAACCTGGAGCAAGTGTTTTCGGAGGACCGTTATCGCTCTGAGAGACTTCTACGTCTTGCACCATGCTCTCCAGCACTCAACCCCATCGAAGGAATCTGGAGCATTATAAAGGCACATGTCAAACAGGGGATGAGGGAAAGATATGCCGAAATGCTCCGGGGGGACCCTCAAGGACTTTTAAGTAAAACAGAGTGGCGGCTCCGTATTCTCGAGTGTGCGGTGTCAGAAGCACGGGCCTTGATTACGCCTGAACACTGTGAACGAATGGTCGAACACGTCAGAAAGAATTACGGATGTGTTGTACATTTAGTCCATTTGTAACATAATCTGTTGCTAGTAAACTTACTGTTTGTAAACGAGTGCTTTATTAACTGTATTGTTGTATTGGGCCAGGATACATTGTGTACGCTACAATAAGTAGCCAGTTGTGCACCCGCAGTAGCCATGTGGAGCACAGATTTGTTTTCCGTGTCGCGTTTTAGAGCAAACCTGCGAGAGCTAGAATAATCGTTGCGCGCGTAACTACCGTTGCATAGTCGGTAAATATGATTTATCCCTTGTCGTTGTTGGTGTTAAGAAAGCCGATTCCACCAAATCGCCTTGACATTTTGAATTAGTGATGCCTACGCAGGTGGTGAATTGCTCCGCATGGCGCATTGGGTCGATGTCGACGTTTTTGGCTGGTGGTTTGCAACATCTCGACAGCAGTGCATAATGCACTGGCTACCGTGTTCAAATGTTGGTGGCGCATCGACAGTTGCTTAATGTTATCCCAGCAAATGATAAAAGGGTTAGTGACAACGCTGTTGTAGACTGAATGTTACCTTCACATAAACCACCTTAGCAAAATAAGAATTCGTAACAATTAGACGGTGAAAATATGAGATGCTACTTCTGCATAAATGAGTCCGGAAAAGCTGTCGTTGACAGACTACTCCCGTCACAGTCTTGATAGCAATTGCAGGAACCAAGTGGGGTGCACGCTGTCTAATTTGTTTAACAGTGACCGTGACGGTGTAACATGAAAGGCTGAAAGTGTCGCTCAATCTCTCAGGAAAACGTAGGTGTATATCAAACGAAATGATCGTTACATGCTGCCGTGTATGCCAACTAAGAGACTACTCGCTGCACGTGTTTGTGGATTAGGACTGCCGATGAAATCGGCAGCAGTCCTTGCAACCAATTTTTTAGACGCAATTGGTTGTCCTATCTGCGAGAAGTGGGTTTTTCAAGCGCACTAGTATAGAGCGGAGCGTTTGGCCTTTCTGGAAAATTAAGCTTATGTTTTCTTTATTTAAGACCCTCTGGATGGCCTCTGAAGTTCCATCTTTATAAGTAATATCTACCGTCCCAATCCACTGGGTAGCACACCGTGGTTGAGGATTTAAAATCCGCTGCAACTGGTATCCGCCTCGGGTATCCACTACCAAGCAATTAGTTCATTGCTTCTTTCCGCGCGGCCTTCCTATCTTCTTCCTCTGTGCACAGAGTCTGGGCTCTGTGAAACAGTGATGAGACGATTCCAGAATAAACATGCTTTGGGCGACCTGAACTATAGTAGAATACACCATCTGTCTCCGTCGGCTTACGATATATCTTTGTTTTTGGACTACCCCCATTCCTGTGAACTAAGCAGTCAAGGAATGGCAATGTTTCACTGCCAGATTCCAATTCCATATGGAAATGTCTTGTCTCCGCTTTCCAAAGGATAAACAGCTGATCACAAGCGTCCCCATCCTAGCGTACCATGATCCATTACTTTCCTTGATATCCAATGTGACAGTAGCCGGTTCGGCATCGGTGCCGTGCCAATGCAAAACGGAAAGCCCATTGATTTCCGCAGCCGAACGCTAACGGAGTCCGAACGTCGTTATAGTCAAATCAAAAAGGAAAGTATCACGCTGATGTATGCTGTGAAGCGTGTTACTGAATAGACATTCGGCCGCCGAACTGTCTACCTGCTTTCGGTATTTATTTATTACCTCGAATTGGCAATCACTTAAAACGTCCTAATGTTTGCCGACGCCATTCAGTGTTGGCGTAATCTTTAGGTAAACGCCGACCAGCAACTGCTTCAGATTGATCTGGACACGGTACATCGCTAGCCATTTTACAATTTACTACATTTCAAAGTGATTAAAGGCAAAATCATCTCCATAAGGCACAACACCAGTTACTCATACAGCCTCAGAACTAGGTACTGCAGTAATCTTCTATCGAACTTGATCCTTGTGTGTTGGTTCGAGATAAATCGGGTTGCTCCAGGAAGTCCGAAAAGGCCACGTAATCTGATAATGTCCATCTGGGTCTGTTGTTGAACAAAGGGACATTTCTATTTTTGACAGACGCTTAGTGCACATGGTCACCTTCATATCGAATACGCCATTTAAGCCCGGCATTCGTGGCTGAATAACGCCATAATGTACTGTGGCATATTCAAGGTCGGCATTCCTAGCCCCTGGCGATATCGCTGAATAAAAGGCAATCGTAAAATGACCATGATTCTGCAAGACCCACATCATGGCTGCCACTGCGGACTGCGAATCTATAATAATGCAAACTGAGGAAGTCACTCATTGTAACTAGCGGAAAGGTATGACCGTATGTAGTGTCGCAGGACTTTCATTACAATTCACGTAATTCACTCGTAGAATGTTCTTTCTGAATCGGTCGTTTCTGCAGCGACTCAAGTAACGTTTTTAAAAATCGTTGGACGACGCAATCATCCACTTACGCGATTTACATAGCACTGTATATCCATTCTCTTCTTGGAATATACCTCGGAAATATTAGTCATTACCTGCAGGTGTTGTGACACTACGCGGATTGCAGGACTAGGGCATAACAAAGGATAATTCCTATATTTTACTTAAAGTAACAGCTGTTTTTTTCGATAACCACACCAAATCACCCAACGGGAATCTTAAAGCACGACTCCTTAACCTGTGCAAATTCATGTTTCTATGTGCATACATCCTACCCCAAACTAAGAGTTCTTAGGATACCATCATGATAATTGAAACATGGCTGACTTCTGACTACACTTATGCCGAGATAGCACCGCCCTGCTTTACTCCCCTACAAAGCGAATAACCTAGAAAAGGAGGCAAAGTGCTCTTGCATTACCGACCTGATCTGTATAGCTATATCATCGCCAACCTAGATAGGCAATTTGTTTGTCTCTTTTGGTGTCGTCTGTACCTGAAACGTTGTGATGTGTATTTGCCAACAATAATTAACCACTCTCTACTATCCACTCTTCAACTGGATCAAATCTTTGCGTCTGGTCATACAATTACGTCCTTTGATTGGGGGACTTCAGCCTTCATGCAACGAAATCTCAGCTTCGCTCTGCGAACAGTTTAAAGCGTACTTGCAAGATGTACTTGTTGATATACTGTTGTGCAAACATGTTACTGCTCCCTCGAGATACACTACTGGCGACGAAGCATAAGTTTTAGACGTTGTGTTCACCAACGAGAAAATAATAATTAATGCAGTAAACATAAGTGTACCTTTTGGCCGTAACGATCATGCGATGCTTCGCTTCCGCTTCACTTGCAACGCGAAATACGTCTGTGAAAGCAACGAGGAAGTTCCAGTTATCACCCATTACGGTATACGCTTTGACGTCGTTCATCAAAATAACGGGTCTTTTCTATCTGTCCAGTCTCTGAAATCTGGAAGAAATTTGTCATTCTGTTCACTTGGCTAATTTCAATGGCGTCTGAATCCAAATTACTTCTTTCGGAGTAAGTGTGGTGATTTCTGTGAGGCCGGACACGAATGTGCATGATCAAGATGGATTCTGCCTTGCGGGTTGATAATGTACGTTTGGATGCTACATAAGTCAGCGAAATCAATGCATCAAATTGCTCCGCGAAGACAAACTGAACACTAAGCGACGAATATAAGTACAAGCGGATACCAGTTGCAGCGGATTTTAAATCCTCAACCACGGTGTACTACCCAGTGGATTGGGACGGTAGATATTACTTATAAAGATGGAACTTCAGAGGCCATCCAGAGGGTCTTAAATAAAGAAAACATAAGCTTAATTTTCCAGAAAGGCCAAACGCTCCGCTCTATACTAGTGCGCTTGAAAAACCCACTTCTCGCAGATAGGACAACCAATTGCGTCTAAAAAATTGGTTGCAAGGACTGCTGCCGATTTCATCGGCAGTCCTAATCCACAAACACGTGCAGCGAGTAGTCTCTTAGTTGGCATACACGGCAGCATGTAACGATCATTTCGTTTGATATACACCTACGTTTTCCTGAGAGATTGAGCGACACTTTCAGCCTTTCATGTTACACCGTCACGGTCACTGCTAAACAAATTAGACAGCGTGCACCCCACTTGGTTCCTGCAATTGCTATCAAGACTGTGACGGGAGTAGTCTGTCAACGACAGCTTTTCCGGACTCATTTATGCAGAAGTAGCATCTCATATTTTCACCGTCTAATTGTTACGAATTCTTATTTTGCTAAGGTGGTTTATGTGAAGGTAACATTCAGTCTACAACAGCGTTGTCACTAACCCTTTTATCATTTGCTGGGATAACATTAAGCAACTGTCGATGCGCCACCAACATTTGAACACGGTAGCCAGTGCATTATGCACTGCTGTCGAGATGTTGCAAACCACCAGCCAAAAACGTCGACATCGACCCAATGCGCCATGCGGAGCAATTCATCACCTGCGTAGGCATCACTAATTCAAAATGTCAAGGCGATTTGGTGGAATCGGCTTTCTTAACACCAACAACGACAAGGGATAAATCATATTTACCGACTATGCAACGGTAGTTACGTGCGCAACGATTATTCTAGCTCTCGCAGGTTTGCTCTAAAACGCGACACGGAAAACAAATCTGTGCTCCACATGGCTACTGCGGGTGCACAACTGGCTACTTATTGTAGCGTACACAATGTACCCTGGCCCAATACAACAATACAGTTAATAAAGCACTCGTTTACAAACAGTAAGTTTACTAGCAACAGATTATGTTACAAATGGACTAAATGTACAACACATCCGTAATTCTTTCTGACGTGTTCGACCATTCGTTCACAGTGTTCAGGCGTAATCAAGGCCCGTGCTTCTGACACCGCACACTCGAGAATACGGAGCCGCCACTCTGTTTTACTTAAAAGTCCTTGAGGGTCCCCCCGGAGCATTTCGGCATATCTTTCCCTCATCCCCTGTTTGACATGTGCCTTTATAATGCTCCAGATTCCTTCGATGGGGTTGAGTGCTGGAGAGCATGGTGCAAGACGTAGAAGTCTCTCAGAGCGATAACGGTCCTCCGAAAACACTTGCTCCAGGTTCGTGTGACAGGGTGCGTTGTCGCAAAGCACAACGCAACCTCGCACAAACGTTGCTCCGTTGGTATCGAGAACTTCCCGCAGCCACCCAGAGCATCGCTGCTTGTTGTAGCTACCTCTTAAGATGGTACATGTTATCAAGCCATTTTTCGTCATGGCACCGACAAGGTGCACATTCGGTCCACGGCTGTTCGCCACCGTACATTGCGCTCGACTGCCACGTAGAGACCGTTTTCCTATTTCCCTACCCTCCAATCGTCTGTGCCTTTGGGGTGCGCTGATTGGTTACATGCCCTTCTGTGGGTAGAGGAACACAGTCGCACATGGTGTCACCCCGTCCACTGTGCACAGATGTGTGTGAGCTCACGTTTCGGTTGCGGCGTCTCAATTGGGTCCATGCCACCGATATGCGTCTGAGGTCCTATTTGCTGAAGGCGCTTGGCCAATGAAACAGCCCCTACAAAGCCAGAGAGTGGTTCATTTCCGCATACCGAAGACTCAAAATGATTGCCCCGGAGGAGCAACCCTGTTGACCCCCAGGCCTAAATGTTTTGCCCGAATGTCCAACTTTAATGGATAAAGGTATAGAAAATGCATTGCCTTAAAGGATTCAGCCTGATGCGCTTACAAAGCCTATCCGAGTAATCAGACCTGCGCTGCTTACACAGCTCAATGAAACCACTATGTCAAGTTGATCCGTGAAGACAAACGTCGGCACCAACAAAACTTAGTGGCGAAATTCAGTACCATGCCTAAATTGCTACACAGACTCGTCAAGGAGCTCCGCAGAATGCCGTGCGAGATCCCAGTTTTAGATGCAACAGATACTCTGCCGCAAACTACAGAGGAGACAGCCAACGCGCTTCACCAGCATTTCAGCCACCCATTCCAGAGTAACGCATCATCTCACCCGCCTTTGACACGACTTGCACCTCCACCATAGTTGAACCAGGTGTCGTACACGGCAGCCAATGCGATGAAAAGACTAGCGTCCTTGCGCGTGAACAGCTCTCCTGACGTGGATGACATCAGACCTAAGGCATTGAAGACAGCTACCATGAACATTACCGAATCATTAGCTTGGTTATTCCAACAGTCTTAAGGAAATGCAGGTTTCCACAATGTGGAAACAAGAAATAGCCACCTATTTACAGAAGTGGGTATCATGAGGAGCCCTCGAACTACCATCGGTCACCCTCCTTTCACTGTTCTCCAAACTAATGGAGGGTATATTCGCGGAGGCGCTCATGGAATACCTGGAGAGCAACATCATAGTGTCACAGCAACACGAATTCCGCCGAACTCGGTCTTGCACTACAAACTTGCTTCTAACCCGAGCAAGCTGGACAGAATCAGTCGATGCCAGAGTAGGAGTCGATGTCATCTACCTGGATTTCTCCAAAGCGTTCGATCGGCTGGACCACCGCATTCTCCTTCACAAGCTTCGAAACTGGAATCGGTGACCCACTGCTGGGTTAGATAAGCAGCTCGTTAATTCAACGTCAGCCGAATGTGAGAGTGTGCAGCTCCATGTTTGACCCCATTGACGTCTAGTGTGGTGTGCCCTAAGAATCGAAACTAAAACTGCGTTTATTCTTAGTATTTACTAACGATCTTGCTAGTGTACTACAGTCTAACTTGCTATTTGCAGCCATTGTCAAAATCTGACATGGCATCGACAGCGGCCATTCACGCGGCAATGCAGAGCCATCTACATAGGGCCCATACTTAGGCATCCGAAACTGGCTCCAGTTTAACTTGGCGAAATCCAAAGTTCTAACTATACACCATCAACGTAGATATGAATGTCGACTTGGGGCCCAGCTGTTGCATCGCGCTTCCCAGAAATGCGACCTCAGCGTGACCGTGCAGGATGATCTTGACTGCTCGAGACGGGCTGAAAGGGCATCGAAGAGGGCAAGTCAAGATCTCAGACCCTTACAGAGAGCCTTCGGAAATTTCGAGCCATCAATCTTTCCGCAAATGCTGAACGCCTACGTGAGGTCGCACGTGGAATACGCGATCTAGACCTGGCGTCCTTGGCGCAAGCGCGACGTCGACACACTTGAAGCTCCCCAACATAGAGGGACAAACTCTTTAGAGGACTGTTTCACCTCCCATACCAGTGCAGGCTGCAAGCGCTGAGATTGTATAGTGGTGAATATCGGCGTCAGCGAAGTGGTCTCATAATGGTTTATATAATATTAACAATTCCAATTCACCCTTGTCGCAACCTGATGCATCTGAGCCGAAACAACAGACTATGCCACCAGCTCAAACTAGCCACGCACTACAGTAGACTTGATTGTCAACAAAAGGCTTATTCCCTCCGGCTGTCCCGAACCTAGAACGCCCTTGCAACCCACGGCATTCTTCCCTCTACATTAACGCTCTGCAAAAAAGTCTTGATGAAACACTTTTCCAGTTTCATTACTCGCTATCGCTCCACTCGGAAGACGAAATAATGAGAACTAAACTATGTGCTTAGCCGCCCTTTCAGCAACGTGGCGATGAGGATACGTGCGTAAGTGTCTTTGTGAATAGCTTGTATATACCTAAACTGGATATCGGTCAACGGAAGCGGCACACAATTGAGCATTGTCATTTCCGTTTCTTTTATTTCTCACGGAGTACGTGAACTATAACTGATTTACATACAAACGTGTGTAGGCATATTTCATCCCCATTTCAAACTATCGTTATGCAGCAATGCAGTTAAATCGGTAGGCGCTTAGAATGACGTTTCATTTACCCTTTGATCTCAATAGTTTAGATTTTTACTCTACACATCCTACGGGAGTTGTAAAGCAGTTGATTTTGACCCGTGACAAATCATTTTTCATTGTTCATCTCCACCAGTGCGTACAACGCAGTGAAGCAGTTGTATAAACAAATCGATCACACTATAGCCATCTTTGCTTCTATTTGTGGTCATATCCCTCATCATCATACAGTACAAACGTTACACTGGACTGTGACCGATGTTCGCTAATGGTGTATTGCGAATCTCCAACAACATTAGATACAGGTCCTCATGAGTGCATCCGGCTTTCGACAACAACCTCTTGGCTTGTTTGACCGCTGCCGCTGCTTTTCCGTTAGACTGACTATGATACGGGCTAGTTTGACGATGTGGAAATTCCCACTTTTTCGCGAACGTCTTGAACGTAGCACTTGTAAATTGCGGGACATTGTCGGAGATCATTTCCCCGGTATTCCATATCTGGCAAACTGACATCTAAGCTTGTTGTTGACTGGTTCCCTAGTGGTAGCCGTGAGTGGATCGATCTCCAAATAGCCGCTGTAATAGTCTTGTTGTCGCAGAACAAGCCCACCGCTACTTTCTGCTCTGGTCGATCTGGAATCTCACGCAACATCATTGGTTCCTTGGCTTGGCGAGCCTCGTGCGACCGGCAAGCTGAACAGCTTGTTGCGTGATCTCAGATTTGACTTGTCATCCCGGGCCAAAACATCAGTTCGCCTGCTTTACTACTACTGTGGTTGAGACAAAATGGGCTCGATGAGCTGGTTCTAGCTTTTCTTTACGAACCAGCGGTCGAATCACAGTTTGATTTCCCTTAAACAGCAAACCATCATACACCGTTAGTTCATCCCCAAAGTTGAAGGAGCGCGTTAATTGCTTCGAAAGTTTATCCTCTGTTTCTGACCATCCCCACAAAAGCATGTCGCGCCACGCCACGCACGTCGCATCTGCCTCCGTACGACGCTTTATTTCTTTCAGACCATCTGTCGTTACCACCAGATGTTGTAAGAGATTGACTGCCGCGAGTACTTTCTGTTGGTGTTCGTCTATCTAAAGATGAGCTCTCGGCAGAGCGTCGACGATGAACATTCGCGTCCCCGGAGGGTACACCAGATCTATGTCGTATTTTTGAGCAGGATAAGCATCCGTTTCAGACGTCGAGGAACACTGTGTAACGGTTTGCTAGCTATTGACACGAGCGGTTTATAGTCAGTATACACTGTAGTCTTCCTTCCAAATGTGTAGTCGTTGAATCACTCCATGGTGTAGACGACAGTGAGCATCTTCTTTACGATCTGCGCGTAGCGCTGTTCCGCCAATGTGAGTGTCCGACTGCGAAAATCCAAGGTTTATCATCCTACAGGAGAACGGCACCTATTTCTCTTTGGCTGCTGACACCCTGCACCTCCAAAGGTAAAGCTGGATCATAGTGACCAACCACAGCTGCACAGCTAATAAGACTCTTGACGGTTGTAAAGGCTGCCTCCTGCTCTTCTCCTCAACTCCACTTTATGAGGCTGTCTCAGGATGGGCGTCATGATTTCAGCAAGCATTGGCAAGAACCGGCTGAAATAATTCACTATGCCATTTAAAGGACTATCAGCCTTGATATCTTTAGATTGTGGATTTTCTTGCACTCTCTTGCTTTTTCCGGCATTGATCTTTATTCCCTCGGATGTCAGAACGTGGCCGTGATAAAGTACTCCAGGTTTCCAGGGCTTAAAGTTCTCATCTTTGAGCTTCATGTTCTTTCTCACGCATCACTGCAAAAAGTGATGCAGTTTGGCATCATGTTCCTGTTCAGCTGAGCCATAAACCAGTACGTCGTCTGCTACACACGTTACACCGTCCAAGTCGTCAACAGCTTGCAGTAACAGCTTTAGAAAAATTTCGCTTGAAACCTTCAAACCAAACAGTAAGCGTAGCAAGCGAAAAAACCTGAAGGGTATGTCAAACGTCATCAGGAAACTTTATTCCTCATCCAGGACCACGCTCTAGAAAGCCGATGTGATCAGCCTTGTTGAAGTATTTCGCCTTAGCCAAACGCGCTAGGACATCTTCTAACGTTGGCAATGTATAGTGTTCTCTACGCAAAGCTTCATTCAACGGCTGAGGATCTATACACAGACACAAATCATCGTTCTTTTTCGCAACAATCGCGACTTGGCTAACCCAGCCTGTCACATCCTCGACCTTAGCAATTGGGCCCAACTGCACCAAGTTACTGAATTCGGTGGAAAACTTAACACGTAATGCAAACGGAACGCTTATAGCTGTCAGTGCAACCGGTCGTAATGACGGATCTATTGACAAATGAGCAGCAAATTCAAACCTCCCCAGACCTGAGTTAAACACGGACGAAAACTGTTCACTAACCTCTGTCTTCGCTATACTTATATGCACAAATAGGTCGTGGTTAAAATGAACAAAGCCAAGACATTGTATGGAATCAATGCCGAGAATCGGCCTAAGCTCTTCCTCCATAACCACGAAATCCAACTGATGTGAAGAGCCGTCTTTGGGATTGATCACTTTGATTGTGGCCAAACCTTTCGGTTAGAGCATGGAAGCGTTCCACATGCGCAGCACTCCCTAATCAGGTCGCACACAGATTCCTGCAACCCGCATCGCTGGAATTAGATTTATGGTGACACACAGGTCCAACTGGAAACGTACCATCTCTTCACCCACCACTAAACTTGCATAGACGCATTTCTTTTATATTGTTCGCGACACGTTACCAATAACATGTTCAGAGTCTGATAGCGATGTGTCAAGATTAAATACATTCACTTTCGGAAGCTGACAATATCCAGCGAAACAATTCCGTCTGGAGCATATTCGACCCCACGCCGGACACTGATCGCGAACCTACGAGTTTCGCGCGGCTCAGAAGTTACATGTTTCCAGTGTCTTGAGAATAGACTTCGCAGTTTTGTCAGGTAAACTGGATGTGGCACGTAGCTCTGCTTCATTCGGCAACTGCATTTGCTGGATGCTGTGTGCAGCTGATGATGCCCTGTGGCATATAACAAGACATCGTCTGAGCAATAACTGCCGTTGCCGCAACAGCAGCTTGGTGATATTTTCATCATTGTTCCCCAGCACGGTTCTGCCTCGGAAGATACTGTCAGTCACACAATTGCAACAATTACAGGAACGAGTCATGCTTGTCTGCTCCATAACCTACTTATCAATAGTATCGTTTAAGCGCTGGTACGGGTAAGAAAAGAGTTACCGCTTGTTACTGATAAATCTGCGGTGGATTGCAGAAATGCGTATGACTCCTAGATCAAATTAATATCCTAGGCCAGAAGTGCGCTATGACACTATTTTTACATAGGGTTAGGACAACAAATTGTATACTGACCTCGAGAATTTCCACCACCAAATGTGCAATAGCCCGGTTCTCAAATTATAACCCGACGTAAAACGAGACCAAATGCCAGCAACCGTTAACACCTGATTAAACAATTCAACCAGCTGCGCTTTAAAACAAAACGATTGATAATCCAATCAATGAAGCCGTAAAAATTCAGCGGATGAGAGTCCGGGGCAGCGAATCAAAGGAATTAGAGACGGATTCGTGGCTTGCTTCGGTGGAATCCGACAACCTGTGATTTGTCCGTTACACCGCTGATACGTCTCGTTTGGTTGGCCTTCACAGAAATCACCGAATTTTCGGACGACAGTGTGCAGATCAGCTGGGTCTTCGTCCTTTTCGTACTGCATCCTTTCCAAGACGCGTAGTGCTTCATCTCCGATCATGTGTCTAAACATCCCCAATCGATACGCCATCGGTTGTTCATTCAGTCACACCAGTACACAGAAATTGACCCACTTGCTTTTCCAGATGAGCCAATTATTGGCCAAATTCTGTTCTGCTAAGTTTAGTGGGGGAGGCAATTGCACTGTAGCTTGCGCTTCAAGCAGCAACTGAGCACCGTTGGGTGATCTTGGATTGGTTTCGCTCACACTATGTCCTTCAGGGATAAACGGTTCATTCGGCAAAGCAAGCTCAGCCAAAATAACAGCCTGACAAGCATGTAAGAACCTCAGTTCAAATATCTAAGTCATTTGCACAACTAAAGACGCTGCTGCACTCATGAGATTCTTTCTGTGCAGCAGTTAAACAAACCCGCTCAAGCGAGCCAATCAGCGCTTAGACGAAATATGCGCAGACGTCCAAGCAACTGTTTCTTCTGTTGCGGCGCATTAGCCGCTTGCCTGCACAATCCTATCGCATTTTGGATCCGGGACCCAATACTATTTTGGCTATCATCATTCCTGAGTGATCGATACCGTGTAGTCACTTTGGTGGCTATCGCTCTTCTCCACGCGCCATCCCCATTGGGGTCATTCAAGAGAGCGTAATCGGTGCTTCGCTATTTCTGCTTTATAGCAATGACATCACCTCAGCAGTAAACTACGGTCGGCCAGTTAGTTTGCTGACGATATCAAGCTGCCGCGTACCGAACTACAAGGAACGATAGTGCTCATACAAGATGACTTACATTTCCTGCAGTCATGGTTAAAAATGACCACGTTTCACGGGGCATGAAGTAAGGCAATTTCTGAATTAATTCGCACAGGATTTTCAGGGCAAAGAAAATAGTTACATTGGAACGCGATTATGTTCTGGTGTCTGCTATCACGTTTGTTTCTCTATCGATATGGACAAATCTTGACAAGTTGTCGGTCAGATCAACAAAACTCATGGCTCAAATTGCACTAGAGAAATCGTTACAGCCAAGCAGAGGGATCGTCTGTGAACAAAAACACAAGGATCTGCAACTCCTGGAAATCATTCACCTAGCCGCAGTACCGATATTCGTCCGTCCGGACTGGAAGGAATTCAGAAGTTGTTTGCTCAGTGAGTCACCGAATCATGTTATGGCTTGCACTAATGGGAATATATGTCCCGAATACTCCTGTGCTAACAAATTTTTCAAAAAAACGAAATCACACCCTTGGTTGAGCCAGGACCACCTCGGTCGGGGATAAATGTGGATCCAGGATGATCCTGTCCTCCAAAGAGATAACAACTCCCAGCTAAACCATTTTTGAGAAGAGGGAGGTGTTGAGGATGCGAAGCTAGCGAATCACTAGTCGATCGACCCTCAATGAGAGGTTAAAAGCTAATCAAAGTGCGGTAGAATAGCAAAGTTCAACTTCGAACTGAACCTGTTTGAGTAGTTTTAATTGACTGTAATCAGCAAGTTCGACAGTGTTGTTGGTTGTGGTGTGTTTAGCAGCTTATCTTCATCTTATTTATATCGCTGTGTTCCAACGCATTACAATTCTGTGTCTATCTGGCCTTTGGCGCTCTCATTGCCACGAGGGGTGGAACCGGTTTGGACCAGCACAACACAAAGTGGACCACGAACTGCGGTAAGAGAGCTTAAAAGGATTACCTACCTTAGTACTGTGCACCACTGTATACCATAGATACAGGCATTTTTGTCATCTCTCACCTTACCACCATATTTTTACGTGCTTTTCACTGCGCAAAGCCTGTGTGATTTTGGCTACTCGTGTGCCTAGTGACGCACCAACACCACACCCGCTGACCGGAGCACACAACTGAGGCAGCCCAAACGGCGTGACCAGAGCAACCTAAAAGTGCATACCGACCATTGATCCATGGACCGGAGAAGTTTGTCAGTCGAGAATCCAGTGAGCAACAAACCCAAGGACAACCATAACTCAGACAAGCGGGTAACTGAAATCCGCTCGAAAATCACGTGTTCGTTCTGTGCCAATTCCTACGACGCAACAAATGTGAACACTACACTTAACGCAGGTAACAGCGTATCGACAGATAGGTTGTGGTTCTGTGACTTATATCCAGATAATCCGATAATTACGATGGTTTAAACGCTTACGATAAGGTGTGAAGCGTTGGATGTTACATCGGCAAACCAAAAGGACCTGTTCGCGGTATTGGGAGGGAAAATTTCAGAACTCGAGTTGCAGATTAATGCATTACATAACCCGAATCCCCGACCTGTTAAAAGGCGAAAGCCCTCTAGCAACAATGCTACCCAGTCCAGCGAAAGGCAAACAGCGTTAGTGATAAACAGCAGTGAAAACGGGCCGGTTGAACGGTCTCCCAAGTCTCACGTAATGCTCCAAAGCAAGCAGAGTTACGCGTAAATTGCACGATCACCTCCATCAGTAGCTGGGCAGCAACAATTGACCCCTACAGATAATGCAACTAACGGCGTTGCACGTAACAATTCTTGCGGTAGCCTTGGCCTATCGTCCATGGAAGACAAGCCAGACACCCCCACTCGACAAACCTACCATCACAAGGAACTGCAGAACAAACAATTACTACGCAACCAAAAGGCGATGACAGTAATATGTTCAAACGTCCCAGAACCCACTAGCGAATCGCTAAAAGGTAGACAAGCCGAGGAGCAAAACTGCTGGGCTGAAATAATCTGCGCACTCGGACTGAAAGTTCTCCCAAGTAGTCTTACACGCCTTTCACGAAATCCATCATCTCCACAGATAGGGGAACCTCGGTTACTGCCAGTAACGTTTGACAGCACACGCAACCTGGAAGATGTTCTCTTAGCAAGCCACATTCTAATGAACTCTTCTGTCAGTGCCCGCAATTTTCCTGACAGGCCATGGGCAGAAAGACAGAAGCGGAAATTCAACCCTAGTGCGTCACGTCAACATGAAATGCAGACAGTGGTACTGGTTCATGATGTGCCAGAATTGAAGCATGACGATAGTGGTGATCAACAGAAGCACGAGATCGAAGAATGGAGGTGCATCGCAGAACTCTAAGGCATGCAGAATGTCGTGACTTTTGACGTCACCCGTCTAATTGCTTCCACAAACTACAAAGGTAGCGGTCCACGAATTTTGAACGTTACCTTGGCTGCGCCAGAAACGGTATCAGTGGCAATCCAAGCATGGCGTGACAAGAAGAAATTGGGCTACCAGACGTACGGTTAAGTCCATTCCCTCAATTAGTACAGACCTCAGATACAGATGAGCCAGCCTCAATTGTACCTATCTCAAATCAGCCAACCGTCCAAACGACCATTTCAAAAAGCTTCAGCAGACCGACACTATTTTTGCCGGTCACTCAGAGCGAACCGAGCTCCTAGTGCGTCAACAAATGCAATGTTGCTACACCAACACCCAGGGGTTGTATTCTAAGCTCTGGGAACTGCGCCATCGACATGAAACAACAATTTGGGACCTCATAGTAGTTACTGAAACTTGACTCTCAAACGACATACTTGATCCAGAGATTGAACTCAGTGAGATGTCAGTCATTCGAAATGATCGTCTATCTCGCGGTGGCGGTGTTGCTCTCTACTATCGAGATTATTTGAAATGTGAGGCTCTTACCGAAAATTCCCTTGTTATTCCCGACGCACTATTTTGCCGGCTGCACCTAGCAGATCGAGATGTTGGTTCACAGAAGACGAGTGATGCTTGCCTCTTAGCAGTTATCTATAGATCTCCGAACTCATCAGCAGACAGCGATAACATTCTGTTAAACGCCCTCCGCTATGCTGTTTCACAAAAGTACTCTCACTATCTTATAATGGGTGACTTTAATGTTCCTTCAACAGTATCAATATCCCCTAATGGGCCATCATTTTAATCGAAACTCCTAGAATTCCTGGATATGGCAGTTTTGTATAACCATGTGCATCGACCAACCAGACATCGCGGTTCCAACAAGCAATCACTCCTGGACTTAATCCTGACTAATGAAGAGTTGATGGTTGAGTCAGTAGCATACGATCCTCCACTGGGCCGTAGCAAGCATTGGGTCCTAACATTTGGTCATTTATGTTTGCCAGTATTGTTGCTAAAGAAAGAGCGATAACGAATTATTTCGGACCATTTTAAGCTGCACAACCTAGCAGCAACCGCTGACTGGGACCTACAGAAGCACAGTTCAGCGGAAGATGCGTGGAATGAACTGAAAGATAAACTTAACCGGGTCATACAATCAGCATCGAACGCTGTACGATTACGAGCATCGCGCTGGACAAATACGTGGATCCGGAGCAGAACAGGTAGATAGATCAACAGAAGAGATGAAATCTGGAGGCAACATTCGCTTAGCCCATGATATTACATGGCAGAATTACAAAGTCATCAGAAACTGCTGCACGTCACTCATTCGCGTCGATAAGTACGAATGGCAGGAGACCATGGTACTGAAATTTATGATTAACACCAAACTACTATACAGACTTGTAAGTGGCGAAAGAAAGGTTAAGCCCGGATACCACCAATCAAGACGGCCAGTGGCCTAACAACTACTGCTGTGGATACCCGCGAACGCTCTACTCCTGTAGTTTGGCCCGGTAGCTACAAATACCATGGAACCTTTGCCCTATCAACTCCCAACAAATGCCGTTGGCTTATCCAGCGTCACCTTTACTACAGCTGCTGTTGCAAGCAAATTACAGTCTCTCCGGGGGTACCATGCCCCTGGAATCCACATGATCTGCCCAAAAGTACTGTAAACCCTTGCTCCCACCATAGCAGCACCACTTACAACCTTTTTCCAGGGTCTGCTTATCTCCCATACACTTCCATCTGAGTGGAAAAAAGGAATTGTCACTCCAATATACAAAGCAGGTAAGCGATCGGATCCTACCAACTACAGACCTATACACTCCTTCCTGTTTTATCAAAAGTGATGGAATCGGTAATCGTAGATGAACTGACGCAATACTTTGAAAGCCAACAAATAATTTCTAATGCCCAGCACGGTTTCAGACGCAGACGATCTTGTCCCATCAAATTGCTGATTACCCGAGACTCATAGACCAGGGCGCCTCATGAAGGACTCCCCATAGATGTGATTGGATTTTTCTAAGATATTCGACAGGGTCAAAAAATTCTTTCTCCTCAAAAAAGACAGGATCCTCCTGGGTCCACATTTATCCCCGACCGAGGTGGTCCTGGCTCAAACCAAGGGTGTGATTTCGTTTTTTTGAAAAATTTGTTAGCACAGGAGTATTCGGGACATATATTCCCATTAGTGCAAGCCATAACATGATTCGGTGACTCACTGAGCAAACAACTTCTGAATTCCTTCCAGTCCGGACGGACGAATATCGGTACTGCGGCTAGGTGAATGATTTCCAGGAGTTGCAGATCCTTGAGTTTTTGTTCACAGGCGATCCCTCTGCTTGGCTGTAACGATTCCTCTGGTGAAATTTGAGCCATGAGTTTTGTTGATCTGACCGACAACTTGTCAAGATTTGTCCATATCGATAGAGAAACAAGCGTGATAGCAGACACCAGAACATAATCGCGTTCCAATGTAACTATTTTCTTTGCCCTGAAAATCCTGTGCGAAATAATTCAGAAATTGCCTTACTTCATGCACCGTGAAACGTGGTCATTTTTAATTTGGAGCTTGTACGTAATGTTTGAATAAGCACCCGTCTGAGGTTGAGCGCTTTTTCGTCATGATGCTTTTGTACACGCGACCTGACGTAAAATGCCACTAACTAGTCGGCGGCTTCTGCTTTGACTCATCATGATTCACTTCTCGGCCAAGAACTGCTGTATGACAGGACTGAGCTTCTTCTCTGTGCTCTGAAGCTTCTACTAGTTTTGGGTCACCATTCAAATTGAGCAGCTTGTGGTATTCAGATATGATTTCCCATGATATCAACTTCGGTTCCGGTTCCCGATCCACTTGGATGTTCGATTTTTCTGATAGCAACTGAATTAACTGCCGCTGTGCCTTTACAAACTGCTGCTGCTGCTGCTACTACTACTACTGTTGTTGTTGTTGTTGTTGTTGTTGTTGTTGTTGTTGTTGTTGTTGTTGTTGTTAGACATTCAGCTGAGTGACAAGCAACATATTGTGGTGTGATGTATTAGGTTTAGACTATTGGCATTTCGGTTCCATGTCGGAATCCAATGATTTTTATTTATTTTGCAATTGCCTTCCAATGGGTCTTGTAAATTCAATGCTTTTTATCCCATCACACACTATTGAATGACTAGACGTAAGGAAAATTGTAATGCGTTTGAACACGGCGAGATAAATGCGATAAAGATAAGCTACTAAACATACCACAATCAACAGCAATGTTGAAGATGCTGCTTGCTATCAATTGAATCAATTCAAAGCGTTTCAGTTCTGAGTTGAATTTTGCTCTTGTACCCTATATAGATTAGTATTTATCCTCACATTGAGTGCAATTTCCTAAGGGTCGATCGACTCGTGATTAGCTGGTCTCTTATCCTTGAGATTTTGGATGCATTAGCCTATCTTGTACACTCCGTGCGTTCGTCATTCGATAATAAACACAAACCCGTGCGGATCTACTTCCTAGACTACAGTAATGCTTTCGGTTGTCTAAACCATGAACTGCTATTACACAACCTACTCGTTTCCGGAGCTCAACCTTCATTGGTACTTCTTCGTACTGAATACTTTGCCAATCGTACGCAGTTTACCAATGTGAAGGGGAAAGGCTCTGACTTGTGCACCACAAATTCAGGTGATCTTTAGGGAGTCATTGTGTTCCAACTCCTATTTTCTAATAACATTAGCTCAACTCCCCCTCTGAAGGAAGCAATCATGTTTACTTATGCTGATGATTTGATTCGTGGTGTACACAATCACACTACAGATTCATCGGCCAAACTACAATACTTCTTGGACAATCTCACATTCTGGTCCGAATCCCACTGTCCATCCCGTAACGCATCAAAGTGTAAGGATGTTCTTTTCTCGTTGTCCAAGGAAAGTCGTTATCAGCAACTCTACACGCACACCCCGCATCCTAGTGTTGACAGTGGCAGTCTAAACTCATGTACATCAGTGAAAAAGCTAGGAGTTCACTACGTCTGGATCTCACGGGGTCCCATCAAGCGAGACGGCTTTTAAATCGGCCGTTGCAATTTTCCCTGAGCATCATTTTTACAATGTCGCTACGAATAGATTACATTTCTCAAAATATTTCAACGTAACACTTGTCAAACTACTTACAAGTTAACCACTCTTGTTCTTTGCTTGCTTTTTGAGAAAAACACACGATGCTGAGCGCTTGAATTGGACCTTCCCCATTAGAAATCTAGCTTGCGATGCTGGCTTGTCAACGGCATGCAGCATTAGATTATTCTGTCAGGAAATTTTAGTTGCTGCTCGTCATACTGACAGTTTTTTCAAGTGACACTTGTACGCAGGGTCCATTAATCCATCCATACAAATCTACAGCTCTGATAATGTAAGTTTGGCCCATCCGCAGTTGAGATTGTAAAGTGCTGAAAGTGTACCGTCTGGATACACAATGGATATTTTGGCTTGACTTGAACTCACTGTCGTCCCAATCAAGTTCAATCTGTTCATGACTGTTCTCTATGCTTTTTTGATCTACAGGCTATTAACATTCATCGTTTTCTTCCTTCTTAAGGCTTTCCGGATTAAAATTCATTAAAATAACTTGATCGAATACCTCGTATCAGCGCGCGACATATTTTTGTTAGAAACATTTGGTTGCTGCTTGCCAGGGAATGGAACGGCACATTCTGCCCAGTGGCAAACTGTAGTAACGCTCGCTTCATTTGTTCGTGTTGTCTCTGCTACTGCTACAACCTTCGCCTGCGTTCCCACAGTAGAAGACTCGCGAGTACCGATGTGTGCTCACCGTTAGCCCTGATCCATTAACGAGTGCGCCTTGCCTACTCTCTAAGTGCGCAACCGTCCAACTCAGCCCGGGGAAAACAGAATACGAACTCGACCGACAAGTGTCTAATGGGTACGAGGAGGGTTGCTATTTATTGGACACACTCAGCAATCCTTGTTGCGTCGCCTGGCTGATTGGCCCTTGACTGTCTGCCCGCTTGGTCAAGCCCGGCATTGCTCCCTCGGGACAATGATGTGCGATTTGGTCAGCTTCCTGTCGGGGGCATAGCAACGCACGTGACGGCTGATGCCCGGATTTCATCAGCTGCCGGTTTGACCATGGGAACGAGTCTGTCAGCCGTTCATGTGGACTGGCTACTCTCGCCCTGCTAAACTGCACCATCATAGTCGGCCGCTCGCCACCGTGACAAAAACAAATGTTTTTGTCTCGCAGTACTGCATGAAACCTGTGCAACTTGCTCGGACCCGTTTCTCTTGGTCGCAGTGTTTGCGCCGCTGAGGACCAAATCGGCGCAATATCTCAATGTGTTGTCAATCAGGACGATCCGCCGCCGTCACCTACGGCCCAGAGGCACAGACTACTGGCGTCGCGGTTGTGATTGGATCAACCGAGCAAACTCGAAAACCCCTTGGAGTCAAACACAACCTTTGAACGCCTTCGTTGGAGACGCATTCCCCGATGTCCGTGTTGGAAACATCAATGGCTCGTAAGTGTCGTTTTTAAAGTGAACAGACAATATTTATCGGAGAGCTCCGTGTTCCATTCTGCTATGTTCTCAGGGGTATGATTGGACGATTTCCTATGATTTCACTTTGTGTGCCAGAAGTCAAGCCGCTGGACAAGGCGTTTGTTGATACAAAACAGACTGACATGTGAGGCAATTTGTAATATTAATAATAATAATAATAATTGCAGAGGGATAGTGCGCGGAGTGAAATGGTATAGATATAAATTCGTCACACCTGGACTCACTCAATCGAGTTGCGGTTTCGAGCCCTACCAGGGCCTGATGGATTGCATACTGCTGACGATTCCCGAAAGGAAATGCGGGTTCAAAGCTTTTCCGGGCATGTAATATCTGTCTGAGTGAGTCTAGACATGACAAACTTCTATCAATAATAATACAACTACCATTACTAATGATAATACATATATTGCTCCTGATGCGAAGAACTGTGTCCGTAGCGGCATAGATCAATTTATACAAAGAGTACCCATGAGCTTGTATGGTCGATATGCATATGCGGAGCAATGAGGTATGCGTTTCATGTAGTTACGTTCTGGTGGATGGTTAAGGCGAAACCTGATTTTGAAAGCATGGGTGTTTAGAGGTTTTTGGGCCCCTTTTGGAATGGCTCATCGGGGGATTTCTCCTATGTAAGTATATGGATTCTGGTATTTAGGTCAATGTACTCGGAGAGTCAGATTCCAAATATCGCCACATCTTCACATGACCTGAGTTTTATTGGAAGTTTATTCCACAGAAAGCTATATCTGACCAGGAAGTAATTCGAGTGGACGTTCTTTCTAGCCTTCGGTATACGCAGCGTAAAACGTTTATTGAGAAGCTCTCGAGTTGAGCTATTTGTAGGGCGAGCGTAGGTAGGTCGGAATAAATCGTTTTGTGTAGCAGGTTGAAAAGTAGCAACCAGTTGGGCTTCAATCGTCGAAATCAACCTGGTTCGAGTTGAAGTTCCTTGCAATGTTCTCGAAAACTCAGCGGAGTTTTAGCAGTCAGCTTTTTGGTAAATGACCTCCGCAGGTGTTCCATAAAAATTATGTCACACTTGCTCATATTGCCGCATAGTATGCTGCAGTATTCGAAGATGGGATGGGTAAGTAGCTTAAAAAGCTCAACTCTAGTATGGGTTTTGTGAATTTTGTTGAATCTATTTTACAGAGAATGTCTGATACGTGCTAGTTCGGATTGGGCCTGTTCGGAGAAATTGAGGTAGACGAGTGCCTCATATCGCGACCACGTGTGGACAGCTCTATATAGACATGTTCATTGTTTAGTGTGATAGATGCTTCGGGGAAGGATCAGTCGTAAGACATGATGCTTAAGTTCTTAGCCGAGAAGTTCATCAACCTCGTGTAGCATCATGACTCAAGGAAATGAACAATGATCAATGAGCAATGATATATTACATTTAAAAATCGATTGCTTTACAAGTCCCGTAGGATGGTTGAAGTGAAATTAAACATAAGTGTAAATCGTCATTTTAAGCGTCTAGTGAATTCTAGTGCCGCTTATTCATAGAAACGTTGTAGAATGTGTACTGAATTGTTACTGTAAAGTAATATGGGAAGTAATAGGGGTAAGACATGTCTTAAGAACAAGAGAAACGACCAACGCTTACTCGTGCGCCGCTTCCTTGGATTGGGGTAAATTGATGAATGCGGTTGTAACATATCCGAAACTATATTCCACAACAGCAGTGTGTCAATAGTGAAGCACAAATGCTGAGAAGGAGCACCGTTTGTTTCGCGCTTGTTTGACGTGGACATCTCTGATTATATAACGTAATGTAGGTGGATAAGCGAATCATCCAGACGTCTTTTGAATACCGTTGGCGTGGGGGAAGAAACAACGTATGTGCAAAGAGCGTTCCAGTGTTGGCACACACGAAGGGAAAAAATTCCGGCGGCGCTCCAACCGGCTGCATAGTGTGGCCAGTTTTAGCTGGTGTCCTCTGAGTGTTGTATTGCTATTCAGTTTTAGTAGGTGACGATAACAACGGTTTGGATTCCTCAGGATCATATAACTCATTATCAAGTCGCCACGCAGGCGTCGATATTGTCCACTGTAGACCCAGAGGGTTTCTAGCCTCAATCGGTAAAGGAGACGAAACAGGCCCTTTACTTTCTTGGTCGACCTTCGTTGTGGCCGTTCAAGAGCGGTAAGGTCTTGCTTTTGCCATGGCTGCCAGGCGTGGATGGCGTACTCAGAATAAGGCCGAATGTAGACGTTGAGCATCTGAGAAAAGATGGAAGGATCGAAGCGCCCGAATGCCCTCCGCAAAAGGCCAAGGTTTTTGTTAGCCTTTTTGGAGGCTTTCTCGGCCTGACGGGAACAGCTCAGATCTTCCTGCACTACCACTCCTAGATCGCATTCCGTTGTAGTGCGCTGCAATATTTGATCCCCCAGTCTGTATTCGCAAGTGGCTTTATGGTGTATGCTCAACACCTTTCACTTTGTAGCGTTGAATTGAAGCAGGTTCTGAGTCGACCATTCGTAGACCCTTCCAGATCATCCTGAAGTGATGCATTGTCGCTGATTATTCTAATGGCTTGCCATATCTTGAGATCATCAACGAAGAGTAAGGAGTTGGAATTGATCACTGTCGCGAGATCGTTTATGTAAATCAGGAATAGTCGTGCACCAAGTACTGAGCCCTGGAGCACTCCGCACTTAACGTCGATTGGGTTAGAGATGACGCCGCGAACTCTTACATTCGGATGTTGTTGAAGCAAGAAGTTAGTTATCCAACCGAGGATTGGGTCACCCATTCCACAACACTGCAGCTTGTGAAGGAGGATACGGTGGTTCAGACGGTCGAAAGCCTTGGAGAAGTCCAGATATACTGTGTCAACACCTACACCACTGTCAACGGCCTCAGTCCAACTGGATCTGGCAAGCAGCAAGTTTGAAGTGCAAGATCGATTCCTGCGAAACCCGTGTTGTTCTTGTGCTATGATATTGCGTTCTTCCAAGAAGTTCATCAGCGCTCCGGCAGCAATCGCTTCCATGATTTTGGAGAGCACCGGAAGTAGTGTTATCGGGCGATAGTTTGCCGGATCTGTACGACTTCCCCCCTTATGGATGGGAGTGACGATGCCTTGCTTCCACATTGTTGGCACGCGCATCTCATTGAGGCATCGTTGGAAGAATTTGCAGAGGGGGTCCTCCAGGTTTACTGCAGCCAATTTCAACGCTTTTTTACAAATGTTATCAACACCGGGAGAGGTATGCTCGCGCAAGGCAATTAGCCTTTTCATAACATCCGCAGTCGTAAACATGATGTGGCTAAGTCCTGGTGGTGGTACAACGATTGGAAACAGTGTATGCGGCGATGTCGTGCTTTGGAAGCTCGGAGTGAATTGTTGACATAGGGCGTTGGCCGATTAGGTTGCGTTTTGTGCAAGTCCACACAATGAGTGTAAAGCAGGAATTCCTCGCTGCACTTTGCGGAGCTTGTTAACGTGTATGTACAGGAGCTTGGGGTTTGAAAGGAATTTCTCGGCTAGATTCTGTTGGTGCTGTATTTTATCTTCGCGTACAAGGTTTACGCAGTGATTCCTTTGAATAGTGTAGGCTTCCCATGTTTCGGACTCGATGACTCCTTGTATCTTCGCCAGAGTAAATTCCTCGTGACTGTAAAAAGTCGGTCCTTCAGGGACAAAACGTATATTCTGCAAACAACAGGACCAGACGAAAACGGAGACAGAGGGCGAGTGAAACATATCGGTATATACAGCTAGTTGGATCCATAATTAACGACCTTTGTGGATGCATGACATTTTTCCTTTGATTCAGTCAAACAAACTCACTCCAATGCGTCCAACTGTTTGCCAATCAGCGTGCATGCGAGAAACGTGTGAACGTCTATTCGGCTGCCGCCTTTGCTTGCGGCAGCCTAACGGCTTCCTTGCTGGGCTGGCACCGCACGTTCGTTCGAGTGTATACTCCCATCACATCCTCCCTTTTTTCATGTTCTTGCTGCTGTACTTTGCTAAATAGTCCATACACTTTACCACTCCGCGTCCTCTTTGTTGGATCTGCCGATGTCGTCTCATTGCCGCACGCAGTATAACGCTCTCTCCCTGATTCATGCTGTCGCCTCGGACATCTCCTCAGCTGTACTCGGTTTCTTCTCAGCTTCTTCCCTCCAACATTTACTTCGTATGACCTTTCACCGACTTTCGCAGCCACGACTCCTTTTCTCCACCGCTCCTATCCATCGGGAATTGGTTCAATCCATACTTCTTCCCCCACTGTCAGCTCAGGTAATTCCCGTGCGCCGTTGTCGTAGTACCGTTTCTGAGTAGCCATTCGCCTTTTCAAAGTGTTCTGTACTTTCTCAAATTGTGGCGTGACAGGGCGCAGAAGTGTTGCGGATGCAGGCATCACAGTTCTGGTCCTTCGACTGTATAGGCGCTGCACTGGGCTCAGGCCGATATCCGTTGAAGGAGTTTTGCGACTCTCCAGTAGCATGAGGTATGGGTCCTCCCGAGTATCTCTAGCCTTCGCTAATAGTCGCTTGGCTTGCTTCACTGCCGACTCTGCCTTCCCATTTGATTGACTGTGATAGGGACTGGTTTGCCGGTGTGCGAATTCCCATTTGGTTGCGAAAACCTGGAATGCCATGCTGCTGAACTGGGGACCGTTGTCCGAGACTAGCTCCTCCGGTATCCCGTGCCGTGCGAACTGACATCTGAGTTTGTTGATTACTGCCTCCGTGGTCGTGGTGGTGAGTAAATCGATTTCAAAGTAATCACTATAGTAGTCCACCGTGAGGAAGTAATACTTTCCGTTGTCCCAGAATAGATCCACTGCTACCTTTTGCCACGGTCGGTCCGGAACATCATGCAGCATCATCGGTTCCTTCGTTTGCCGAATGTCGTGTGAACGACAGGCCTCACAGTTAGACACATGATCCTTGAGCTGACCTGTCATTCCTGGCCAGAACATCAGTTCTCTTGCTCGATTAATGGTGTAATTTGCACCCAGGTGAGCGCGATGGACACGCCAGCATCTCCTTTCGGAGAGAAGAAGGTATTAGGATTCGACTTCCCTTGAACAACAGACCGTCACAGACAGTGAGTTCGTCCCGAAAATTGAAGTAGGGTGTTAATTCCTTCGGGAGCTGCTTCTTTGTTTCTGGCCACCCATTGAGGATAACGTCTCGCAAAGTTGCAAAAGTTTGGTCTTCCTCCGTGAAACGCCTTATGTCTTTCAAACGGTTTTCTGTCACTGCCAGATGCTGCACCATGCTAACTGTCTCGATCTCTTCTAGATGATGTTCGGCCACTGGCGGATGTGCTCTCGACAGGGTGTCCGCGATGAACATCTGTGTGCCAGGTGTGTACACAATGTCAGTGTCATACTTCTGGAGCCGGATAAGCATACGCTGCAGACGGCGAGGAACGTTATTCAGTGGTTTAGTGGCTATCGACACCAGCGGCTTATGATCAGTGTACACGGTTGTCTTTCTTCCAAAAGTATAGTCATTGAAACGCTCCATGGCATAGACCACTGCCAGCATCTCTTTCTCGATCTGTGCGTACCGCTTCTCGGCCTCTGTGAGTACTCGACTGCGGAAATCCAAAGGTCTTCCGTTCTGCAACAGTACAGCACCTATTCCACTCTGGCTACTATCACACTGTACCTCCAATGGTTGTGCTGGATCGTAATATCCGAGTACGGGCGCATTACTGATAAGGTTCTTAATGGTTTCGAAAGCCAAATCCTGTTCCTTCCCCCAGCTCCAATTTACTCCTTTGTGAGTTAACTGCCTAATCGGAGTCATGACATCAGGGAGTCCTGGTAGGAACCGGCTTAAATAGTTCACCATACCGTTTAGGCGATGGACTGCCTTCACATAGTTAGGGGACGGCATCACTTGTATCGCCTTAATTTTCCCTGGGTCAACTCTGATTCCGTCGGATGTTAACACATGCCCATGGAAAATCACCTCCTCTTTCCGCAGCTCTACTTCCTCGCGTTTTAGCTTGATGTTCTTTTGCACGCAACGCCTCAGGAACCGGTGTAGCTTAGTGTCATGCTCTTCTTCGGTAGAACCGTAAATCAGAACGTCATCTGCCACACAGGTTACGCCATCTAAATCATCTATTGCTTGCAACAAACGCTTTTGGAAAATTTCGCTAGACACCTTCAGGCCAAACGGTAATCGCAGCCAACGATAACGTCCGAACGGTGTAGCAAATGTGGTGAGGAAACTGGATTCGTCGTCTAGAACAACGTGCCAGAATGCGGAAGAAAGGTCTACTTTCGTGAAAAACTTAGCTTTTGTCAAACGTGGTAAAACATCTTCTAACGTCGGTAGCGCATAATGTTCTCTACGCAGGGCCTCATTCAGTGGCTTCGGGTCTACACATACGCGTAGTTCGCCATTTTTCTTCGTAATGATTGCGACCTGGCTAACCCAGTCTGTTGGCTCATCAACCTTTGCAATCACCCCCTGCATAACCAGCTTGTTCAATTCCGCGGAAAATCGGTCACGTAGGGCAAATGGGACCCTCCTAGCAGGTAACGCAATCGGGCGTACCAAAGGATCTAACGACAGGTGAGCGGTACCCTCAAATTCCCCTAAACCCGGGCTAAACACCGACGGATACAGGTCACTATCATCGGCTTCACTCTGACAAGCGTACACAAAACGATCATGGTTAAAAATGACAAAGCCAAGAGATAAAATCGAATCAATGCCGAGAATCGGCGTGAGATCCTCATCCACGATCACGAACTGCAGACGATGCGAAACACCGTCTCTCGGATTGACCGCTTCAATTGTCGCTGAGCCCTTTGGCTTGAGTCTGGAACCATTCCACATGCGCAAATAATCTTGATCCGATTGAATTTGCACGCCGCGGCAGTGCTTTCTGGGCAAAATATTGATCGATGCGCCTGTGTCTAACTGGAATCGCACAGACCGTCCCTCGATCAGAAGACTTGCATAGACACACTTCTGCGACGCTTTCCGAGACACGTTACCAATCGATTGTTCGGTGTCTTCTTTTGATTTGTCTGGAACGAGTGCACTGACATCTGTCGACTGACAGCAGCGGGCGAAGTGATTGCGCTTCCCACATTTGACACAAATGCGACCCCACGCCGGACACTGTTCGCGGTTCCTCGGATGTCGTGTTGCACAGAAGTTGCAGGGCTCCTGTCGCGCGGTCGTGGCCCTCATAGTTTTGCTCCTGGAAACGGCGCACAACTCTGAATCACCTGCGATTGTCATCTGCTGGAACTGATAGGCAGTGGAGGACTCACTGTTACAGATGTCGAAACATTGCTGCAGAGATAGGTTGCGCTTTCGTAATAGTCGCTTCGTCAAACCTTCGTCATTGATCCCAAGAACAATGCGGTCCCGTATGAGACTGTCCGCCATGCATTTACAGAAACTGCAGGATCGGGCCAAAATCTTTAGCTCAGTGACGTACGTGTCAACGGATTCACCTGGCCGCCTGTTCCGCGAAAAGAAGAGGTAGCGTTGAAATGTCTCATTTGTTTGGCCTTCGCAGTATTCACTGAACTTCTCAAGAACTGTCTCCAGATTGTTGGCATCTTCGCTCTTGTCGTAACACAATGTCTCTAACACGCGGCTCGCATCATCTCCTGCTGCGTGTCGAAACATGGCCAAGCGGTACGCCATCGGTTGTTTGTCCAGACGCGATAAAGTGCAGAAATCCATCTATTTGCTCTTCCACAAACGCCAGTTGCTTGCCAAACTGCGTTCATCCATGTTCAGCGGGGCAGGCATTTGAATAGCCGGTGCAACTCCAATCATCGTCTGGGTGGTACTAATGTTCTTCTCCTTCTCTGACACCATGTAAAAAGTCGGTCCTTCAGGGACAAAACGTATATTCTGCAAACAACAGGACCAGGCGAAAACGGAGACAGAGGGCGAGTGAAACATATCGGTATATACAGCTAGTTGGATCCATAATTAACGACCTTTGTGGATGCATGACATTTTTCCTTTGATTCAGTCAAACAAACTCAATCCAATGCGTCCAACTGTTTGCCAATCAGCGTGCATGCGAGAAACGTGTGAACGTCTATTCGGCTGCCGCCTTTGCTTGCGGCAGCCTAACGGCTTTCTTGCTGGGCTGGCACCGCACGTTCGTTCGAGTGTATACTCCCATCACAGTGGCGATACTATTGCGTGTCCTGCTGCGTATGAATGATTTTACTGTCTTCGCTAGCAAAGGTCTTTTGCTAGAAGCACTAGTTACTAACGTGTTGAATTGGTGAGCAAAATCAGACCAGGCGACATCGGGGGATCGTTCTGCTAGAAATGCCCAGTTTGTAGCATTTATAAGTTTGAGTAGAGCGCCGTAATCCGTACTGAGCTGACATTCCTCGGTGTTTTCTTAGGAATACTCTGCATAACAGATATACTTGAACATGTGGGTTGTATGGTCGTTACGGCCTAAAGGACTCTCTATCGATACCGTTTCGATCATAAGCTCTTCATTGGTGAATACAAGATCCAGGACACCCGGTTTGTTTCCCGTCCTGAATCTTGTGGGAGATGTGATGTGATTGTAGAGTGGTAGCCCACTGACTATCTACAGTACTTCCATTTTGAAGTGTTCGTTGATACAGGCTGGAGTTTCTATGGTATGAATATTGAAGTCGCCAACCAGGAGAATGTGGTTGTACGACTGCGAGAGAATGGTCTTCATTGTGGAGGCTAGGCGGTTGTCCATTTCCAAAGTAGCCGACGGAGGGCGATACATCACACCCAACAAACATGCGTCCCCACGGCTAAGTTGAAGACGACACCAAAGCGCATCGATAATCTGAAACTCTGGATCATCGATGAGATCAATGTATAGTTCGCTGCAATAATAAAATACTACTCCACCTCCACTACTTGGTCGATCGTTGCGTAGAATAGACATCCCAATAGTGCGATTTCTGCATCAGTGATCGCTTCATTCAACCAGGTCTCGGTTATCATAACGAGGTCCCTTGACATCGAGGCCTGACTCAGGCGAAGCTCCGTCAGTTTGCCTCAAAGACCTTGTGCGTTGGTATAAAAACAGGAGAGTGATTCATAGGTTAGAAGGTTATTTGTGAATATAGACAACAGGTTTGAAACTTGGCCGACCCTCTTAAGGTCGGCTGCTACTAGTTTTTTGGAATTGTCTTAGGCTCGCGAGAATGACTTGGGATAACTCTCTGCACCATGTGATCAGGTTCATGATAATCCTGCTGGTCACTCACCTCCTGAAATACCTCGTCTGATGCCATGACGGGAGTCAGATCAGTCTCCGTGGTGGACTCTGCAACAACGGTTGTTCCCACTGAGTTGGTTCTCCATGGAGTAATCAGTAGCCTCTGGCCGTAAACCTGCTGCTTTAATTCGAATTTCTATTGGTAGCATGTTCCGGAATTTACTCCAGTTCTCTAGAACTGTCTGTAAAGTTAGCTCAGACGGTAAGACCAACTCAGCAATCTAGGACCACACCCTTTGTAATTTGGTGACACGGGAATCCTGATCAGGGAGGTAGCAATGACATTTTCTAAAGACAGCGCCTCACGAAGGTATCGCCATTGCTCCAGGTCATGTTCTTGAGCTCCTTCAGGTGGTGAAGCTTGAGACTCGGGGACGCCATGAATCATGACGGTTTTCAGCGCGTGTTTTCTACTTCCCTGTTGATTGTTCATATCCTTTGAACGTTCTTTCCTCAGAATATCTGGTAAGACACATACTCCGTTCGATGCTCTGTGATGTCGATTTGCAGCGAGCAGAATGGATTCCGTTTCTTCCGCGGAATGTAGTGTTACTCGAAGTAGTCGAGGTTCACCGTAGTGTAAGTTGTTTGGGTGTCTTGCGATGCCGCTCAGCGTAGTGGGTTCAATGCGCATGCTGATGGCACTACAGATGGAATCCCACTGACTACGATCGTCTATCAGTTTGCCCTTTATTGTGTTGGATTTGGATTCAGGAACGTTAGTGCACACAAGACTTAAGGCACCATGATCCCGCCTTGTGGTTTGCGACTTAACAGCACTAGGTTCTTTTGCTTTTTGTGGATCTGTGAACCGCACTGGCGATAGCAATCCATGTTGGGGCACAGTTTTGATAAGTGTAGTCACAGGTGTCTTTGACGGAGTTTTCTTAGAAGCAACCGCTGCGTTGGATGTCCAATTATTTTTACCGTAGGCTTGCTGGAGTTTTGTGTGTCGAGTATGTCAACTGAATTACTAGTTATTTCACCTTTGGAGGACGTAGTAGCAAGTTGGTTGTAAACAACTTTTTCACTTAGTGGAGTCATGTGGCTAGGGGCCGTTGGAGACTGAGACGCTATGGTGTGGTTGGGATGCCTGGTCCTCTTCCTCGGCCTAAACGGTGAGTTTGTAGGTGTCCGTTCAGTTTCAAGTATAGCGTTGTCTACTTTCACAGCTGCGTTGCGAGCGTTCACCAGTTACTCAACTGTTTCCGCCAACTTTTCACACTTTTTCATTAGGAAAATCAAACAACTAACGACAGGAATGGATTTGCACACCTGGCAGAACCAAAATGCTTCGGTTTTGCTGCTGTATTGTCTAGTTTCGAGTGCACTCATCCCTAAACACTTCGAATGGTACGCTTTTTGACAGTTAAAGCAAACTGGACCAGACTTAACAGTTTTTACACATAGGTCACAATTGATTTTCGAATGGGCCATATCCACTTGAGGCGTGTACTTTGTTATTTTGACCTGCACCAATTCCAAAAGGGATTAGATAGAAAAGGAGAGTTCAGAATCTACGTTGTAGATCTCTCACTTACCACTAGCTTAGAATGCAATAACTCTACTGATATATGTGGTCACGGTCAGTAACGGGGCAGCGAAGTGGGAATGACCGCAGATGGTGGTGATATGGTGTAAAAAGTCCACAATGATAAGATGGAACGGAGTAGCATGATGTGTACACTACAACGAGGGTAGCAAGAAGATAGAGAGATTGACGCTTCAGTTTTTGTTGCGCGGCGATCGGCGCTGGTTTGAGGTCAGGGGGGTCAGACGTGTGGCGTCCAGATGAGTCACCCGTTCCTTAGGGTAGATAGGCGACGTGCGTGCTATTGATCCGGCAGGTAAGTGGATAGGTAGCGATGCAACGTAAGAATGAGGCAAGGCAGAACGACTTGGAAAATACTGTCTATTGACGACAGTGGCTGCACAAAAGGCGGACCAAATTGACAACTATCGCTTTGTACAGCGACTAGAAGGAGTTGTAGTCAGATGCTCGGGTGACTCTCAAAAAGATCTTTAAAATAAGACCACCAGAGTTCTTCATTTCAAAAACTTGGTAAACGACCAGTTAATGTATTTGTATGCATCATCATAAATACACTAACCTGTCGTTTACCAAGTTTTTTGAAATGATGACTTCCCGATCGGTTCCAAATATGTTCCAAGATACTGACACCAGAGTTCTTGTGCGACGACAGAAAAAATAAATTGTCCGATAAAATCTAAGCACGGTTGACTTCCAAATTGCAAAAGCACAGTTTGCTGCTGATCCAGGAATGACAGATCCAAAAGGTGAACAGTGGTAGGAGGAGCTCGCGGAGCCCAATCGAATGATAGTACGTAGGTCACTGTGAGAATAAATCCGAGAATTTCTGGACGAATGACGCAGGGGGCACATTTTTGCGACCGCTAGGTATGTTGTTTTCATCTTCTTGTATGAGCAGTATCGTTCCGTGTAGTTCGGTACGCCGCAGCTTATAGACCATCTTGATATCGTCAGCAAACTAACTGGCCGACCGTGGTTTACTGCTGAGGTGATGTCGTTGCTATAAAGCAGAAATAGCGAAGCACCGAGTACGCTCCCTTGAATGACCCCAATGGTGATGGCGCGTGGAGAAGAGCGATAGCCACCAAAGTGACTACACGGTATCGATCACTCAGGAATGATGATAGTCGAAATAGTATTGATTCCCGGATCCAAAATGCGATAGGGTTGTGCAGGCATGCGGCTAGTGCGTCGCTATAGAAAAGGCAATTGCTTGGACGCCCGCGCATATTTCGTCTACGCGCCGATTGATTTGCTGGAGCGGGTCTGTTTAACTGATGCACAGAAAGAATCCCATGAGTGCAGCAGCGTCTTTAGTTGTGGAAATGACTTAGATGTTTGAACTGAGGTTCTTACATGCTTGTCAGGCTGTTATTTTAGCCGAGCTTGCTTTGCCGAATAAACCGTTTATCCCTGAAGGACATGGTGTCAGCGAAAACCAAGCCAAGATCACCCAACGGTGCTCAGTTGCTGCTTGAAGCGCAACCAGCTGTGCAACCGCCTGCCCCACTAAACTTAGCAGAACAGAATTTGGCCAATAATTGGCGAATCTGGAAAAGCAAGTGGGTCAATTTCTGTGTACTGGTGTGACTGAATGAACAACCGATGGCGTATCGATTGGGGATGTTTAGACACACGATCGGAGATGAAGCACTCCGCGTCTTGGAAACGATGCAGTACGACAAGGACGAAGACCCAGCTGATCTGAACACTGTCGTCCGAAAATTCGGTGATTTCTGTGAAGGCCAACCAAACGAGACGTATCAGCGGTGTAACGGACAAAGCACAGGTTGTCGGATTCCACCGAAGGATGCCACAAATCCGTCTCTAATTCCCTTGATTCGCTGCCCCGGACTCCCATCCGCTGAATTTTTACGGCTTGATTGATTGGATTATCAATCGTTTTGTTTTAAAGCGCAGCTGGTTGAGTTGTTTAATCATTTGTGTAACTGACTCAAATTCACCTAACTGTTGCTGGCATTTGGTCTCGTTTGACGTCCGGTTATAATTTGAGAACCGAGCTATTGCACATTTGGTGGTGGAAATTCTCGAGGTCAGTATACAATTTGTTGTCCTAACCCTATGTAAAAATAGTGCCGTAGCGCACTTCTGGCCTAGGATATTAATTTGATCTAGGAGTCATACGCATTTCTTCAATCCACCGCAGATTTATCAGTAACAAGCGGTAACTCCTTTTTACCCGTACCGGCGCCCAAACGATACTATTGATAAGTAGGTTACGGAGCTGACAATCATGACTCGTTCCTGTAATGTTTGCAATTGTGTGACTGACAGTCTCTTCCGAGGTAGAATCGTGCTGTGGAACAATGATGAAAACATCACCAAGCGGCTGTTTGCTGCAACGGCAGTTATCGCGCAGACAATGTCTTGTTATATGCCACAGTGAATCATCAGCTGCACACTGCATCCAGCAAATGCGGTTGCCGAATGAAGCAGAGCTACGTGCCACATCCAGTTTACCTGACAAAACTGCGAAGTCTGTTCTCAGGACACTGGAAACATGCAAGTTCTGAGCCGCGCGAAACCCGAAGGATCGCGACCAGTGTCCGGCGTAGGGTCGAATATGCTCCAGACAGACGGTGTCTACAGAGGGACAATGTGTGGCTAGCGCTGCACCACCCACACCTCCATTCACACACCCCATATCCAGTGTAAACCCGAAGGAATAAGACCGGGAGTTATGTGAATGGGGGTCACATTTCATCAACGGAGCAGGGCCGCACTCCTTCACAGAAAACAAGCATACTTTTTTGGGGGAATCAAACCACACAAGTCGGTTGCTGGACCGAAGTCCGCTCCACGCTGTGTACGTGGAAACACTATTCAACACTAGCTCGACCACAAGGACCCATCACCGGCCCATCCCGTCCAGCAACGACCAGCTGTCTCCTAAAGCCAGTATAACGATGTAGTGGGTAATAGACACGTAGGCACCTGGTTAATATGCACATCAAGGGCAGCTACATCGGGGATGTCAAATAACAACAAATCAATTAAAATGAGAATAATAAATAACATGTATCGAATAAAACATACGGAAGGATACAGCGAAACGTAAATGCTGAGCATTGCGTGCATATCTAGATTACGCTTGACTTTGGATTCAAGCAGATTCTTGACAGCCAGCTACAGAACGACGTAGGATGATCGCGCACAAAGCCTCACGGCACACTATATTTCGGAGAGCCAAACGCAGATGCTACTGCTTCTAGTGTAAGTAGTATAGAAGTACCAAGAATGCCAGGCGTTCACGTACCAACTGTGGATTCTCCTGACAGCCCATGGGTAGCAGAACGCTCAGAAGTCCCAGAAATATATGCACTAAATGAATACGGATGCAGCATGAGACACAAAACTTACAGGATACAATGTGGAGAATGGTGAAGCTTTTAGCGATCAATATTGGTTGCTTTAGTTTGTCACAAAAATAACCGTTGATACATTCTCTTCTTACATGATGGTGTTTTGTACCAATTTTTTCAGCGACTACTCTATTTAGTTGTTTAGTTGAAAAGCTGTTTATCAGACACCGAGTTAATGAAACTCAGCAGCGTCCGTGTACCTTCAAACGTCTGTGTACAGTGAAGTGCTTACACTGGAAATTAGCCAACCTGCATACATATTGTCCGGAGAACGAGCTTTGAGCACATGACCGAGGCAGACACACAGTTCCAAACGGGCGTTGTCACATGTAGCAGTCCATGCTGCACCGGTGTCTTTCGGCGGCTACCTGTGTAAACAAATTACTTCGCACCTATACGGGCTGGTTCACCACGAGTTTGATCTGCTTGTCGATGTGAGCGCTAAATGTACCCCCACTTCTAGTGACCAAAAGGAAGTAATCACTACTGGAGGGAATCTCTCCGTCTCTGATTAAGCAGATCATCTGAACCATGCCGAATTATGTGTGCCAACAGCTGCACCTCAACTCACAATGCCCAGTCTCCTACTCGTCTCTTGACACTGGCTAAGCCATGGACGTAGAAGCAAAACAAACTTTAGCGGTTGAGCATAGTATCTTAACTCTGCAAAATCGACCGGAAGAAATGGTTGGCGAAGGAAAGAGTGTGGTGAAAGTGTACCGGTAAAAACATATAGCAGGAAAACCGGATTGATAGGTAAAATAATTAGAACAACCCTAATTGCGTTAAAGAGCAGAGAATTATGCATTAATGATCCCGGTGCCATCCCTTCTAAACGTCTAAGCTGAACACTTATGCATGCTTTGAAAGCTTCTGAAGGAACCCGTTTGTTAAAAGTTGCATTTTCCGATATTAGTCAACCAGCAAATCGCTGTGCTCGCTATTGGTGACGAGCAAAACATAGTGCTTAAGCGAACGTCGCCTAAACATTGGCTTATACTTTCACGTTCAATAGCTACTCAATATGAATACATACTTTGCCCATATTATATACATTTAGAGTGTGCGACATTTGTGCCCTTGTGGTACACCTATGGACTAAGGCGTTCACGGTAAACCTTGCATGCATTTGATACGAATGGTGTAACTTCGGATCGCGTGCTCAAATACCGCAAATTTTGCGTATTCACCCCAGAAGTAAGACAGCATGCCATTACAAACTTCACATTGCAGACCACGGTAGACAAAATTATGGACACGCACGAAGCCAGCATGGTAGCGCAGCCAGAAATGCACCTCAAAACAACTGTCCTTTCACATAACGAATGTGAACGATGCTTTCACAGGTTTACGTGTCCATCTTTTTTCAGATGATCCTTGCCGCACGAACGAAAGAAACTGTCTATGTGAAAACGCATGGAAAGCAAACCCGACCGCCGCTCACGTGTGACACGAACATAATGATCGAAAACGTCTCCTGTCGAGGTTTCACTCCATACGTTTTAACTAGCAAGACTAGACAGACCTTTGGTTCGGGTCACTCGTATTAATAAATGTTGCTAGTTTTGACTATTAAAACACCACCGGAAGCTCAATCAGTTCGAACTCCGCTGCGTTGCGTTGCACGTTATCAGTTGAACTGAATGTTAGTGAAACCTTTAGCATATTGGGTGTGGGGACACCGGACTTTAAGAAAAATATATGCTATCGAAAAATTCACTACCATTTTAACTCGTAGCAAAACCGGAGGGTTCCAAACCCAAGTACTCTCAGCGCGACATAATCTTATCCCCGCTATTGAAACTGTAATACACTTGCATTTTCAATAGCTAAAGAAACCACTCGCAAACTCCAAGAAAATACAAACGGATATAAAAGAAACATTTATTTTGCGGCTTTCCAATGAAAGGCAAAAAGCAGTCTAAGTAGAATGAATAAAAGAGGCAGATTCTGAGTAAAGAATTTTGTTCAGTAATTCTCATTAGACTCAAACATTACATGTTAACGACAAGGTGCTAAATGTGCCGGATTGGGTTGTGTATTGAGCAGCATCTTTAATTCTAACAGGAACAAATTAATAAACCACAAGGTCATTGAAGGAAGCAAATTATGGACGGGGGAAAGCACAGCAGAAATTGTAGGCCACGGTAGTAGTAAAGGACGTACAAACTGTTTTTGTACGCACAATTCTGGCTTGAGTTGGAAGATGTAGATAGCTTCCGTGATAGATAGGAGATGCTTCCGGAATCCGCGCGAGCAAAGTTCAGGGATAGTATAGAGGAAGCTGAAGTCGTTTTCTGTCCCTGCGTGACCGCACTCTAAAACTTGCGACAGCATGCAGCCGTTACTAGACCTCACTTCGCATTTGTAAAACCACTTCGGGATGTGTTTGCGAAACCTATGAGATAGGCGCCTTGTAGTACCACCCGCGTATTGTGCACCTCAGACGCACGAGTACAGATAAACAAGCATTGATCGAGTCACCGGAGGAAACCTGTCAAAGGTTTTGCGATTAAAGGCTGGTTGTAAAATACTATGCTGGTTTCCGTCCTGGCCGCGGGTGCGTGGATCAAATTTTCACGCTCCACCACCTCCTCGAACATCGCCACATTTATCGTAGGCCCACTATCATTGCCTTACTAGATATACGTACCGTTTTTGATTCCGTTGATCGACCTGCTTTATGACGTTGCTTGCTAAATAACTGGGTGCCAGAGAAACATACTGCCATCTTACGAGCACTTTACTTTCATATATCTGGCAGAGTGATGGTCTATGTCAAGCTTTCCTCGCAATTTGCTGTCGATAGCGGTGTGCGACAGGGCTGCCCTATGTCCGCCTTCCTCTTCAACTTCGCAATCTAAGACGTTCTGTCGAATGCTCCAGAAAGTTTCCAACATTGTGGCCTGGAGCTACTACCAGGTGAGCGCGCGACCGACTTAGGTTATGCTGATGATATCGCCTTACTCGGGGACGATCCTCAGGGTATGCAACTCATTCTGAATCGTTTGGTAGTTGAAGTACCTAAGTATGGAATGAGCTTCGCTCCATCGATGTGTAAAGTAATGCTCAGGGAATAGCTTGTGCTTGCTCCAGTGCTCACTCGCAAAGGTGCACAATTTTAACAGGTAGATGGTTTCGTCTACCTTGTGAGCCGGGCTTCTGCTGATGGCATTATGAACAAAGAAGTTTTCCTCCGAATCGCTAAAGCTCGATCAGCATTTGTCAATCTGAGACAATTGTGACTTCGTTGCGACGTCTCATACTCGCTAAATGGCCGCGCTTACAGCGCGCCTGTCCACTCAGTGTTGTTGTATGGGAGCGAGTCCTGGCCGATTCGCGTGGAAGACACACTTCGTCTTTCAGCCTTCGATAACGGTTGCTTAAGGAGGATTGCTCGTGTTTGGTGGTAATATCGAGTTAAAAGTAATGAAGTTTGACGTCGCATCTTGGGGAATGCGAGTATTCCTTACAACGAAACTGGTTTTGCTGCGCCAGTTGAGATGGCTCGGTCACCTCCTACGCATGGCACCTGAGTGTCTACCGTGTCACGCTCCAATCGGTCGTCATGAACCTGGCTGGAGGCGACCGCGTTGTGGTCAGCCTTCCACTTGGTGACAGCGCATGAAATGGCTGACATCGTGTTTAGCCGCTCTTGGCTCCGCAGCTCTTCCAGGATGGGGACCCAAAGATGAGGAGTGCCAATGGTTTAACACTCTTAAAGACATGGTCCGCAACCGAAATCAGTGGAAGAATCGTGTACAGTATTGCATTGATTCACATGTTTAATACTCCGAACATTGCAAATGATAAAGAAGAGAAAAATCAACGTGTGAAAAACAAACTAAATATGGTTTGACTGAATCACGGGGAATGCTGATCCTCAGCAATGCAAAAATTCCCATTTGTTAGAATGAATCAAGGGAGGCAGAATCTGAGTGAAGAATTTTTCGGTAATTCTCATCGGACTCAAACATTACATGATGAGGAGAAAGTGCTAAATGTGCCGGAGTGGACTGCGTATGGAACAGAATGTTTAATTTCACGGGTATAAATCAATAAATCACGGGGTATTTTTGTTCGTCGCAATCAGCCGGCAATACAGATAAGGCAACGAGCTATCCGGAAAAGCACCAGACGGCCGTTTCGCCCTATTGGGGCTCATCAGTAGTGCGCATCCTTCGGTCCTCTGCGGAGGATCGAATCAATGACTGCTAGTGGCTTTTCCGGATAGCTCGTTGCCTTATCTGAATTGCCGGCCGATTGCGACGAACAAAAATACTCACCAAAATCCTTCCACACATAAGTAATACAAATTCGCCCTTACGGATTCCACAAAATGCTATTTCGATTCATAGCTGACGTGACCGGGAAGTCATGACGCCGGCAGGCCAACCGCTGTCATCTACATGGCAGGTGCCTGCATGGCAGTGGAGGATGGGTCGGGCTATATCGCATTTAGCTAACAATTCGTGATGGTCGGATACCGTCCTCCATGGCGCGGTTGCATAAACTGCGGGCTAGCTGGCAAGAGCCACTAGCAGTCATGGGTTCGATCCTCCGCAGAGGACCGAAGGATGCGCACTAATGATGTGCCCCAATAGGGCGAAACGGCCGTCTGGTGCTTTTCCGGATAGCTCGTTGCCTTATCTGAATTGCTGGCTGATTGCGACGAATAAAAATACTCACCAAAATCCTTCCACTCATAAGTAAATCACGGGGTCACTGAAAGTGGCAAGTATGTACAGGGGAAATCACAGCCGAAGTTGTAGGCCACGGTAGAAGTAAAGGACGTACAAACTGTTTTTGTACGCACAATTCTGGCTTGAAGTGGCGGATGTAGATAGTTTCCGCAACAGACAGAATATGCTTCCGGAATCCGCGCCTGAAACGTTCAGGAACAGTATAGATGACTTTAAAATCATTTTCCGTCCCTGCGTGACTGCACTCTAGAAGGTGAGAGAAGATGGAACTGTTACTGGACCTCGCTTCGCTTTTGTAAAACCACTTTGGGATGTGTTCGCGAATCCTACGAGATAGGCGCCTCGTGGTACGACCCATGTATCGTACTCCACAGGAGTACGAATACAGATAAACAAGCATTGATCAAGTCACCAGAGGCAGCCTGTCTTTCAAAGGTTTTGCGAATAAAGTTTTGCTGTAAAATACTATGCGTAGGCGAGCCGCGAAATAGGTCTTTTCAACAGCGTCTTTCAGGCGTTTGGACAGGGCATCAGCCGCACTGTCGCCTTTGAAAGGAATATGCACAATTAGTTCTTTTTTTGGGTACGTTCATCCTCGGTGGTTTTATCTTGCGTTCTTTCAAATGTTTGCGGATGAATTTATCTGGATACCCATTCGCTCTTAGCGCGTCGCTGATCCTCTGCAATTCCTTGGTGATTGTGTCCGGTGTGCGAATTCTTTGTGCCCGGAACGCAAGAATGCGGACTAAGTTTCGTTTGTACTGTATGGGTACCGCACTATAGAAGTTGATGTACGGTCCAGTCCAAGTTGGTTTTCTATACACCCCTCTGCTGCACGATCCATCGGCGTTTCCGATGATATCAACATCCAGGAACGGTAGTCCGTTTCTGGTTTCGTGCTCACATGTGAAACGTAGATTCTGATGCGCATCATTAAAAGCTTCCAACAGGTTCACAGTCTGCCCTTTCGATTTGCAGAGTATAAATGTACCGTTTACATGACTTACATACATCTCGACTTCGTTGATGTGCCTTCTTAATACATTATGCTATCATGATAGATGCAAACGGCTCCAAAGAGGATCCCCAGACTCATCCTTAAACTTGTATTACTTTCAAGGTGCTGAAGGAGTCAAATCTGAGCACTGTCAATTGTTTGGCGGAACAAAAATGGAAGTCACTCAAAAAGCAACCAGACGGTATTCGATTGTACTACTGAAAGTTCGTACTAGAATGAGATCTAGTTCCTACTCTACAGAAAGGTATCCAAATGGAATGTACTACCAATGACCGTTAGATCGGTCTCGACATTTCGTATAACTTTAGCAGATTCCTCAATACAGCTCCCATTTCCGAATTGCTAGGCTTAGGCTTGTCCGAAGATGATCTTCGGAAATGAAGTCTAGACCGATTTTAACTTTATACACAGGCAATTACTATAACCATCTAGACTTTTGTTTTAACCCGTAGCTTAGGCCCGATTTAAACAGGATGATCTAAGGTGTCACTAGCACCGTCGTTAGTGACAATGCTGCGTGGTGATTTTGGGCCTGACTGCGATGGGTACTATTAGCGCCAGAATTCTCGTGGCTAGGATACCTTCATCAAAATGCTGAACACTAGCATATACAACGACATTTAACTTACCTGGTCGTTATACACAACCCCGTAGATTGCCCAGCTTTGGCCTACCTTACTTCGATTATTCCATTTTCTTTCCACTGCCTTGATATGTAGCTTTACCTATGCAAATATCTGGCTGGCCTAAGTGTGATTTAGCAGTCTGCCTCTCGCAGTCTTGGTGCTGGCACTTGTACTCCGTACCATGAAACTTTAGCCCCACTAAAATTTGTCCGGGACAACGAATGTCATTTCCTACCCTAATTCGTTGATTCCGTTATGGTTTCCTTCTCGCTAGTTGCGTTTAATCTCTCGGTGTTTATTCACATACATTAGCTCCTCCATGATCAGATAGCACCGATCTCCCGCATCGACATATAACATTGCCTAATGGGCCGGTTGCTTGACTTGACCAAGCTATACATTTTTAAAGGCAACTATGCGCATAGTGCTAATGAGTTGGCTTGTTAAAGTCTCAAAGTAACCTGTCGTTCATTCAAGTTCACGCGGGCATAATTCCTTTTCTCCCTGAGGAGTTACATGTTACATGTCACTGTCAGTGCCACTCTTATTGGTCATGAGACTTTAGCCAATGGGACTCCCTGGATGTAAGCACAAGGCTAGATGGATGCGTCTATGGGGGACAGGTATGCTCCAGAGTAGATTGGCACATTGGTGTTACCGGAAGGCAGACAAGGATGAGAGTGTCAGTGCTATAGGTCACCACCAATGCGCTTGACTGTGGCTGGTCAACCTAGGATGAGTTTGAACGTTCGCCCTCAGCAGCATTCTAGCCTAGCTTTTGTCGGAAAGAGTTGCCATTGGTTCATATTCTGCCCCGGCCAGTAGCCCGTGTCTCTCTGCCAAAGTTCCAGCGCTTGTCCGAGCAGTCCGTAAAATATCGAACGCACTGTCCAGGGTGCACGGTGCCAGTGGCACATTTAAGCCCCACGTTAGCATAGCCTGGTAGAAACGATACATCGCATGCGGATACTACTACTACTACTACTACTACTACTACTACTACTACTACTACTACTATAATAATAATAATGATTGTTAGTATTATTATTATAATGGGCATATTTCCCATCAAGTGAAACGCTGTGCTAATATTTGGTACAGAACATACACGCACAGTAGATGTCATGCTCTTGCAAGAGCAATATCAAATTATCTTCTTGTATTTGTCTGTATTCCTGGCAAGATTTTTGCCCCATATGTTTGTCTTATGCGATGGTAGGAGACAACTTTGCAGTTTGAGTATGCTGTAGACACCGAGGACTAATTAAATCGAAGGAAGTGGCAGTATTACACCCATGAGGCGTTATCTGGGCTTGCAATGAATTGATCTTCCCCACGAAAAAATAAACATAATGGTGTCCAGATAGAGGTAGCTTCCCAACTTACTGCGAAAGGATTGCGCAGTCTCACACCCTGATGGTGAATAGCAGCCGATTCCATTGAGAAGCATATATGGTGAGAGGAAAGTTAAACCGCAAACTTTGCCTACATCGTGGTATAATCAGGGTGTGTCTTTGTTACCTATGTCGTGCGTCTAATTGTGCTTCAATGTTAAGGTGAATGGATTACATCGGGTATTGCCTTGAAGTAAATTGTGCAGCAGGCTCGTTTTTTTAATTTTTCGCAGCCAAAACGGCTCGAGATGGAGTTGTTGGCATCGCTTCCGAGAGTTCCCAATACGTGCTTAGTAAATGATGGTTGAAGGCTTTCTATCAATGTTCTCTCTGATTTCCTCATATTGTCTCAGATTATGCTGCGATACTCTAGGATAGGACGATTCAGGAGTTTATTTAGTTCAATTGTAGCTGTGGTTGTATGCATATTATGGGAGATGTTAGCGAAGGATTGTCCGGCTCGTGCTAACTAGTACTCAATCTGTGCTAAGAAGATAAAGGTACAAGAATAGCTGATTTCAAGGTCACGGGTAGACCGTTGTACACAGATGCGGATGTCAGGCGGCCGAGACCTATGATACCTGACTATTGTGCTTAAAACGTCAGCATCTACTTGTTGCACCAAGTCTCAAGCGAATCAATGTATTCTTGAATGTGTGGCAGTACACTCGGAGGCTCAACTCTTCGGTACATGTAGACAGATGTTATATCATCAAGAAATCAATACGGCACGCCATATTTGTTAACTGAATTGCTTTCTCTGACACGAAGAAGGGAAATTAATGTACCGAGCGCACATCCTTGTTTAACCTCCCTGATAATTAGACGCGGGGAAGAGCGCTAGTCGCTAAGGTGGTTATTTTAGTAAGACAGCTCATGTATGATTATAGCCAACCCATTAATGTGTTGCGGAATTCAAAGATATCTAGCTGAATCGGTAACCGTTTGTGAGGCACCCGATCGAATGTTTTCTGCATGTGCAGGCATAGAATTAATATGGTATATGTTGAGTCAATGGTGTCCAGTATGTAGTTCAGACAATGCCTCTACAATAATGTGCACGATCGTTAGTCAAGGAAACCATGTTGGGACCTGTCTATCAGCTCCAGTGAGTTGATGAACTTCCTCACACTATTTTTATCAATTTCACGAATAATCCCGCTATTATAGGAGTGTTTTGGTTTGGTCTGTTATTGTCATTCTCCTGTGTTTTGCAGCCTTATGGCGTGGGCTGATGAAGGAAGTTTTCCTTTGATCTGGAAAGCGCTTGGATCCCAGTGAAACGACAAACATATCCAAAAGCAGCAGTGACATATCAGGCCCTCCCAGTTTCATGGCGGATGGGGGGTGTCATCAGCGTCCAGAATTGAGCACCATTGAATAGAATGTGTTGCTTGGCAGATACTGCGGAGAGCAATAGCACTTTAGATGGATCCTTACTTTACTTATAGCGTTAGTGTCAAGGGTCATGTAGGTGAAGAAACAACGGCTAAATGCGCCTGAATGTTGTCCACCATTTCAGTGATCAATGAAAAGCGTTTGTTGGTTCTTCGACGGAGAAACCTGACCAGCTCTTTTGTCTTAAATGTCATTCGTAGGGTTGTTGATCATGTGTGCTCTCCATCAAATGCAAGTGCCTGCTTTCAGGGACGAGTCGGTGCATCTGTGGAATCATTGTAAAATATCCTATCAGATTTTTGGCGCGATCGATTTGCTGGATTTCTGACTCATCGAACATTCGGCTGCATCATTTAAAAGTCACTGATTCGTTTTTCGTGTACAGCAACCAGGGTTATGGCTTGCTGTAACTAATGATAGAAGTGCTCCACGGCTGGGAAGAGAAAGAAGGCATCCAATTCGCAGGACCATATTATTTGAAGGAAGAGTTTGCAGTTAATATTGCGGCTGGTGTAGTAGGAAGTAGGTACTTGTTTGCTGGCCATTTTAACTGTGAAGCTTAGATGTATCATGTTGCCGTCGCTACCAGGAATGTTCTCAGAAACATCTCTCTGTACTTTCGCCATACCCAATGTAAACATCACGTCTAATGTGTTCGTTAACCTAATTGGTATAGTAACGCACTGTGTCCAACAAATTCTGACTGAATAAATGAAGGCTGTGTGTATGGTCAAAAAGAACTGGGAAGACCAGTGCATCTTCGGTATGTTAAAATCATCTGCAATTATCCTTTGTTTGTGCGTCAATGCCGATGTAAAATCGAAGGCTGAGGTGATACGGACAACATTCATAGTTGATAAATTTGGCGGGTTGTGATAAGATGTAAGTAAACCGAAGCTCCTGAGACGGAGAACCAGAGAGAATCAGGGACATTTGCCAGTAGTGGATATTCAAACCTTTCAGCTGTACATACGTGTTGGAGATATATGAGGCATCCTCCACATTTTCTTTTAAAGCGATCTTTACGAGAAAGATGCTAAAGGGAAGTAATTAGATTACCGTCTAATAAATCAGCGGGGTACCAAGTTTCGCTAACGAGGATTGCTTGCAGCTCGTTTAAATTTGCAAACATGCTTAGGAAATACCGTTTGTTGATAATCCATCTGGCTTTAATCAAAAGTAATGAAAAATATTATAAATGGTCGAATCAGCGTTCGTGTCACTCTTGTGTGACTCATTGTAATCGCTCATGTTTGAGCGGTAAATATGTGTGGGAGCATTTGGAAAGAGTCCATTGAAAATAACCTTGGGCGTAGGGGTAGGGTACTGTCCGCGATCGCCGGTATACCTTGTGAAAGGAAAGGGGTGGTGTATCAAGGATACATTGAGACTGATTTAGTGCTGAGCTTATCTGGTCATGTGAAGATATTGCAGAAATAACAGGTGCATATATTTGACAGCTGCCGTGTATGTGGGGAGTTTGAATGGCCGCGGTTCCATATATATATATATATATATATATATATATATATATATATATATATATATATATATATATATATATATATATATATATATATATATATATATATATATATCCTACTGCATTATCTCTGGGCAAAACTCCATAATTGCAGCCACACGAGCGCGTTCCGGCACCTTATCTCCTACCATCACTGTAGCCGTATAGATGAAGCGTGAAACTGAAGACAGTGGAAATGGGCTCCGATAAGCCTGCTGATCTTATACACCACGTGCCTGCTCATTTTCGTTGCATTCCGGATGAGCTGAAGCGAAGAAGAATGAAAGTGACTTCTTACACTCACCGCGGTTGTCGCGTACTCCTTAAGTTCATGGACACTGTGACTGCGACGGAAATCTTTAAAAGTCGCCACGTATTGCAAAAACTACTACCGTCTAAGCACTGCGCGGCGGGATAAGCAGAAAGCTCGATCAAAGGGAAGTCTGGTGGAGCCGAGCCTAGTTGTCCTCCATTGAAATACAAATAACTAGGTAGGAATTAAACGCAGGTACTCCAGACCGGTGATTCACACCAGTCTGGAAGTCACAAGCGGCTCACAAAATGGGACCATTTAAATGATTCTGAATGTAGTTGGAACTTCTATATTACGTGCAGTGACTTGACTGCTAATCCCAAGGCTTCGTCAATCGAATCACTCGACAACAAAAAGCCTCACTTTGCTACAAAAACTGCCGTTTTGCTAAATGTCACATCATCGCCGAAGGCATCACGGCAGGGTCAATAAATAGTGGCGGAGCACTAAATTCACTCGGGTAAATCGGATACACACGGAAACCAGCCAAAAGTTGTTCTCTCACTTACCGACGTCCTTGCAGCTTGTTGTGAATAATGTAAAGCGGAATCTGCGCACGCTAACCTTGACACGGACAACTATTACAGGCAGCCAAGAAGCAGCCCGTTTTTGCACGCAGCAACATACTTTGTTACCGACGTGCAGGTTACGCCGATATATGCTGTCCTCAGATAGTAGGGAGATCCTGTTGGATGATGATATTGGCTCCACAACGCATACTGAAAATGCATTTACAGTGTTTGCAACAGCACAATACGCAGACAGCGCCTATGGTGAAGCGCAACGGTCTGTCATGTCCAGGGTGGATTTAAACAGCACCTACTTAACTTGATGCCACACCCCATGCTCAGCAGCGTACTACATATGTGTCGATTGACGGAAGCGATATCTGAATCTCCTGCCAGTTTTGTCTGCTTTGAATGGCATCGTTATGAACACATTGTTCTTGGGGATGTCAGGCACTCGTTCGTTTCCGGTTTTCGCATTCCCGTTTGAGTGCTTTGTTAAGCACTTTTTCGGACGTTCATTTTTGTGTAGTGTAGAGGAGACGCGTTCCAGTTAACAGGCAATCGCTTCCTCTGAGCAGAGCTGACTAACTGTCACAAAGATGGCACGAACCGGGGCTCCTTTGTAATTAACAGGACACTAAATGTCAAACATAAGGTAGTGTACCATTTGGGTTTCTTTTGAGCGAACATCTAAAATTCGAAGGCTTTGTAAGATTTGTTCTCGACTATAAATCCGACTGCGGGGTAACAGTAGTTGTTCTGCTTGCTCGGCAGTGTGTGTAACAACGAAAGTGGCATTCAGGTAGCGGCTAAACGATTGCACGTGGTATAGATTGCAACCTGATGATCTTTGTATGCAACCTATCCAATCTGCTAAGTATATGTAAACGGCTGACAAAAATACGCGAAATGGCTGATTTCAGATTATCCTGTCGAAATGTTGATCATTTTGCTCTTTTCAAACTGGTAGTTGGTCGTTGTGTAGTTCAGCCTACCGTTCTCGAAATACTAACAGTCTTAATCGCGACTGGCAATCACTCTCCGCTTTAACGGACCGACGAGATAGGCAACAGGAGAGGTAGTCACTGAATGCCAAACAGGATGCATTTTGCAGTATCGAAGGTGTGCACAGGGAAGCAAGCGTGATCTCGCAAAGATTTGACAGAGAAAAAAAGCATGACAAGCAGCGCTACAGCATATCCAAAAACAGCACACATAACCGGGACTTATTTGATGTAGTATTAAAAGGGGGAAATCAACATTCCATGATATTTAAACGAAGTAAAAATACCGTGATTAATCAACCTAAGAATCTTGTACCATGCAAGTTGTTTTGTGAAGGAACTCTTAATTGTCTCCTAATCATGAATTCTTTGCACATGGTAGTAATTGAAGTTAGAATTGTGCAATCACGGCTGACGTTGTATGCGCAGCCTACGAAATCGTAGCGGAACCATCGTCCTGGATATGTGTCTGCCAGTTTCGTGGAAGGGGGAAATCATTGTGCCCAGTTTAGAACTACATCGGTCAGCCTCTGTCTAGTACACTATGATTTCGGAGTGCCTAGTAAGATAGCTGTGGGTGACATCAGTTGTGGACAAAATCTGTTTCATTGCACTCAGAGGACAACATAAGCACGGACGAAAATGACAAAGGGAACGATCTAAAGCTTGAAGGCTGCAACCGTGTAAACCAGATTGACTGTCTTCTCCAAGTAGGCCAGCACGGTACCCAAAATGTCCACCAACGTCCGTGATGTGGAGTGGGCGGGCTGTTACTGTGCCGGGGACCTGAGAACCAGGCACACAATGTCATCGCGCTGCCGCAGCGGATAAGCGAAACGTGTGTCGGGAATCCAGGACAGTTGCTTACCTGATGTGAGCTGCGGCACATGACTGGGTCGTTAGCTGAGTACGCCTGCGACATGTGACTGTCTGCGTGCTGGGATTGTCTGAGTGCTACTGAGTGCGTGTTCGTCCCCAATACGTGCAACTGACTCAGGAGACTGCCGTGCAACTACTGTGTGTGTGCATTGAGTGCCTATTTGATTTATACTTTCTGTACCCTGTTTGCATCTGAATTCCTCGATAACTGAGCTTGCCTACAGTTCTTTGTCTTCTACCACTTACGGAAGCTCGTTAGCTACGCGCTGTTGGTGCGATATACTAAGAATACTGCATGCAGTTAATAGTAAGGATAGGTAGCCGGTGGGTGATCAAAACGTTATGCCCTTAAACACCATGTCCACTAACGCAGTGACTAAGGCCTATTGTTGCCTTACTTCCAACTGGCCATATGGAATAAATGACTGGGAAATATTCGCATCGCCGTTGAGATGGATACAATCTGACATACGTGCGGCACGGGGAGAAGAGCGGCTTCTTTCCACGAGGATATAAACGCATGTCAATGCAACATTTGCCATGTTACTCGACATACAAGCCACATGGATGAAATGGAACAACATTACTCCCGCTAGCACATGATAGCAAATCAACAGGTTTGTCAGTGCCCGCCATTACACTCATGAGTTGACCGCGCCGTATCAACTTCACAAGGAAGATGGCGGATTGTAGGCATGCCCAGCAGAAAATCGAATTTCTGATGAACACCAAACTCTCAGGTGCGCACAAACCGTCGTAGTTTCTGCAGGTACCTAAATAGATGAATAATTCAATGAACAAACAATTAGCGCAGCGCATTGCATCTATTGGTCTGCCATACTTCCTTCACAATTGGAAATTATGAGAATGCCTGTTATATGTTTAAAGGCTACTTACCTTCATCTGCGATTAATGCCGCTCACGAATATCCAGTTCTTTGCAATCATGGTCGCTTACTGACCTTCCATGGGCGCGTGGACCACTTGAGTACACACGGACGACTGACACTTCCCGGTCTCCTGCCACGGTATCTTGTGAGTGGTGTCTGCTAATCGCCTTATATCGCCTCTGGGTCGCTGTACAAATAATACGATTCCAACCTTCTTAGACGTAATGACGCCTGCGAGCCTTCCACTGACTTAAGAAGCACCCTATACAACACAGTTTACTCCTCCACTGTGCCACAAGCAACAGAACCAATCATCTGCTCTTCCATCACCGACAGTGGCGACAACAGCAACAAATACCTGCGACTATTTAAGGACCCATACTGCTTTGTATCCGCCATGCAGAGGATTTCATGCATCACTACCCCCCTATCTATAGAGCAAAAGTGCCAACTATTTTACAGAAAAATGAGTTATTCAAAAGATCGTTTTCTTTAAATCAAGCACACGTATTACGCGCCCGTAATTCCCGGATATTTGTCGCAACATTTGCTCGCAGTGATGTGATGCAACGCATCCGCGCCTTCGCTACTACGTTTCCAGAGACCTTGTGCACAACTTACTGTTGCTCAGAACGCATTCCGAATCCCCTCTCAGCAGTTGGTCATACCTGGTCATTGCATCCTTCAAATAAGCCTTGATAACACTCCATACGCGTTCAATAGAGTATAGGGACGGAGAGTATGGCGTTCTCCATAGCAGTCTTCCTTTTCGATACCTTTCCTCCTGGAAGACGCTCTCCAGGTCCGTGTGGCACAGTGCATTGTCCCAAATCAGAATGCACTGATCGATGAAATGCGATCCCAACCATTGAAAGGCACGCCACTGGGATCAGCTATATCGGGATTCATCACGGAGACGGTAATGCAGAAATTGGAGTTAGATGTACTCCCACTCATTAATCCGAAACTGTGGGTCCGATATGCTGACGACACTTTTGTAATCATCAAAGGCAGTCAAGTTACAGCCGTGCAGCAGCTATTGAACAACTCCATTGAATACATTCGGTTTACGATGGAAATGGAGAAAGAAAACCAACTGTCTTCCCTGGATGTATTAGTAACCAGAACCATGGAGGGGAGGCTGCAAACATCCTTTTACGGAAAATGGACACATACGGACCAAATGCTGAACTTTAACAGTAATCACCCGAAATGCCACAAACTAAGCTGTGTGCGGACACTATTTGGTAGAGCTCAAACACCCTGCAGTACCTCAGAGGCAAAGCAACAAGAAGAGTAGCATTAATTTAAATATTGCCAACTCAACGGATACCCGCGAAGTTTCATCCGGTGTCCGAACCGAAACAAGCCAAAAAGACAGTCTACATCAACGACGGAGAGACGCTGTGTTTTGCCTTATATGAAGAACATATCCGAAATGACAGCAAGGCTATTCAAACATCACTTCATCGTAGCACACAAGCCAACTGCCACATTGAGGAAAACCCTGTCAAAAACGAAAGAGAAAGTGGAAGCTCATGAGCAACGTAATGTTGTATATAGACTAAGCTGTAGAAATCGCGAAAAGGACTGTTGGCCAAACAGTTAGAAAATTAGCAACACGATTACAAGAGCACAAAAGAGCATGCAAAAGGCATTATGCATAATCGTTAGTCTCAGCACACGTGGACGAAACAGAACACAGCTTTGGTTGGGCTAAAGTAGAAGTCCCGGCACGAGGTGAATTAAGAAGAGAAATGGAGTTCCTAGAAGCGTGGTTCTCAACAAAAGACGCAATCAACATACATATCGATATTGACCCAGTTTACCAGCCCCTCCAACGGAGAGAACTTAGAGAAATTACGAGACACCGCTTGAATAGGAACAACCCGAGTGACGACTTCCGCCACGGGGAAATGGGTAGAGATCACGGGACACAGATCGAAGCCGTCACTTTCGAAAAGTCACCTGCATTCCGAGCACGATCGACAATTCAATCAGCGAGATTACACTCCACATCTCAACGCACTGATGATGCCGCCTCACATGGCGGTGAAACGTTTGCGAACAAATTTCCCGGCTCGGCGAACGGATGAGCAACTAATAAACTATGCACTCAAAATTAACATAATAACCAATTCTAGCTCGGTATTCTTACTGATATACTGCTAGGACACCCACCTGCAAAAAAGGCAAAGGACTCGGGTCCTTAGCCAAAGGCTTTGACTAAAGGTAGTCCCGAAAGGCAGCAGGTGGTACGCCCTGAGTCACTCGACCCACGCGGATGTGTCCTGGCTCTTAGCCGGAAGAAGCATATATCCTTCTTCCTACCACCAGATGAAAGCAAGAGTAGGGGAACATACTTATTTGAACGAGTAGTGATACTGAGCAAAATACACCCACAACCGCTTTTGGTGTCAATATCTGATTGCAGTTTTCAGAATATTGAATCAGCGAACCTAGCAAGCAGTGCCCCAATCAGCAACATGGAATCACGCTGATAACTCTTGCTTTCTATGTGACGGAATAATTCACCCAGTCAGAGGGATATGTTACCAATTTGACCAGGGCAATCTCCTTGGAATAAACAAGTTTCCAGCTGTAGTCGTCCGTTTCTCTAACTAAGTATACTCATCGGTTTGACTGTCACATGCCTCTGTTTTCACTGAACTCGTTTGAGCAATTTATCCGTCCAAGGGGCAAGTTAGACAGTCATTGAACTGTTCAGAGGCGTGGCGCTACGGAAGAATTTTACTGAGTGGGAAACCACAATTGATCAATGAACTCTAGCAAGCGTATAGGGACAGCTATCAGAATTAGCAGGCATCCCGTAAACATCGTCACTCCTGCAGTGGTCCAATGATTTCCCCTTCCGTTTGCAGTATAAAGCGTTAGTTTCCAAAATATATTAAGCAAGCTGCAAACCATTCATGGAGAAAGTTATTTTTAAAGCAGTTATTTCCCTTCAACAATTTGAAAAGCACGGAAAGAAGACGAAGGCTGGTACATGCATGCATTTCGTATTGTCTCCTCAGTACCATTAACAATAACCGTTATGCATAGGTGTAGCTAACAGTGGGTGCAACCAGACAAGCTTAAGGTGCAAAACGAATGACGGAAGTTCGCACCTACGTCCAAGGCAGCTTTAGGCTGACAAATAATTGTTTCTGAACACACAAGGCTGGCTTAATCCGGTTTATAGCGACAGCCTCAGCAAACCGAAGGAGGCGGGGATTAGTGTGACGTAACACAACTTTAAACGCTGAGCCCAGCTCTAATTGGTGACCCGAGTCTAATAGGTGTTTGCCTATCGAGGAAGCCGGCGGTCTGTGCGAACATGGAATCTGACGAGAGTAGGCAATCTGAGTAACTTCACGTTGAACCCATCTTTACGTGAACTACGAGCTAAGGACGTAGTCGTAATGAAACCAGATAAATGTTCAGGAGTTGTAATCATGAACAAAACCGAATACAATGAGATGATGTGTGCCATACTCAACGATGCGAGTAAATTCGAACGGCTCACGAAAGTGGGGGACATAACCAATGTCGAAATGCGCATAGTTCGTCACCTGGAATTGCTTCTCCTCCACCGCGTGATAGGCTTTGATACATTTAATAGTTTGAAGCCGAGTGGTAGCACTATTCCACAGCTGTATGGGTTCCCAAAGACACATACGAGTGAAGTGCCACTCAGGCTAATCCTTTCAATGATGAACGCGCCCCAGCACAAACTCGCTCGCTGGTTAGTGAAGTTGCTAGCTCCGCTGTAACAACAGTTCAATCCGTACAGTCTTAAAGACTCGTTTCAACTCATTGATGACCTGGATGAACTCAACCTGTCAGACAAAGTCATATGTTCCTTGGATGTAGAATCCTTATTTACCAACGTGCCGCTACATCAGACGGTTGATTACGTGTGCGAATTAGCTGAAAACGGTGGCTGTTCGCTACCAATTCCGACTGAATTGCTAAGAGAACCTCTACTATTGTGCACGGAGAATGTGGATTTTTACTTCCGGAATACACCATACCGTCAGATTGACGGCGTAGCAATGGGTAGCCCATTAGATCCTGTGCTCACTAATTTCTTCATGTTGACGGTAGAAAGAAGCGTTTCTACAGAAATAGCCCAGGTGCCATACTACAAAAGATATGTCGATGATATCTTGGCTCTCTGTTCATCGGAGCAGCAGCGCACACATTTGGTAGAACGGCGCAATGGTGCTCATGCTAACTTATGGGTTACATGCGAAATAGAACAAAACAATTGTCTGCCATACCTGGACATACTCATAACTCGCAGGGAGGATTAGTATTGAGAGGTCCATTTACCGAAAATCAACTTGGTCCGGTCAGTACCTGCACTTCACTAGCTTCACACCAGTGCGGTACAAACGGACACTTGTGAAGACTCTAGTTAGTCGTGCCAGACGAATTTGTTCGACCGACTGTCTGGACGATGAGCTAGTGTTAATTACAGCAACACTAACGGCGAACGGCTACCCTCGAAGATTTATAGAGAAACACAGCCAACCGCGAGGGCCAAAGGACTTGGTGCACACGGCAGCCAAGAAGAAAGTGTATATCGAGTTACCTTTCAAAGGTGACTTAGCCACGCTGAAGACAACTAAGCGTATAATTTCGGCTACACAAGGAAGTTACTATGCTGCACAAGTTGTCGTCATCAACCGAACCCGAAATTTGCCCATACCTCCAACGAAGGAAGCTCAGCCTATTGGGGCCAACTCACACTGTGTATACCAATTTGTATGTGACTGCGGAAAAAGTTACATAGGCAGAACCAATAGAACGCTGACTTCCCGAATAAAGGAACATGTACCAAGATGGGTTCAACGTGAAGTTACTCAGATTGCCTACTCTCGTCAGATTCCATGTTCGCGCAGACCGCCGGCTTCCTCGATAGGCAAACACCTATTAGACTCGGGTCACCAATTAGAGCTGGGCTCAGCGTTTAAAGTTGTGTTACGTCACACTAATCCCCGCTTCCTTCGGTTTGCTGAGGCTGTCGCTATAAACCGGATTAAGCCAGCCTTGTGTGTTCAGAAACAATTATTTGTCAGCCTAAAGCTGCCTTGGACGTAGGTGTGAACTTCCGTCATTCGTTTTGCACCTTAAGCTTGTCTGGTTGCACCCACTGTTAGCTATACCTATGCATAACGGTTATTGTTAATGGTACTGAGGAGACAATACGAAATGCATGCATGTACCAGCCTTCGTCTTCTTTCCGTACTTTTCAAAAGTTGATTTCGTTTGGTTGAGTCGACTTGGGGTTTCGACACGCCTTCTAGTTAACTGAAGCATCACAGTGCTTGAATGCGAGTGCGAAGGCGAAGTCTGAAGGTCGAACGGCAACCCATTGTTCCGGCAAACACAACCGCTACTGAGCGGTTAATACGTTCACATGAATGTTAGTCGCAGTGCATCTTTGGACCGAAATATATCATGGATAAAGCTATGTGATCTATAGCACCAAGGTGAAATCGGGGGAGGAGGATTGGTGTGATCGCCATCGCTAGCGGTCGTGGCCCGTGTCCAGCGTATACAGAGGGCCTGGGCAAATTTCTGTGCACACAGGTTCGAGTCTTATAGTCGAATTGCAGTCTCTTCTGCTGTTGACAGTAGATGTTATCTGACCGCCCATGCGGTGTGTCCGGGTACAAAGTACATATGCTAGAAGGTGTCACGCACTTTGTCAATGATTACGATCTAATAAACACCATAATACCAGACCCGTCCTAGTCTTTCTTACACCGCTGTAGTGATAAGTTGGGCAATGTTCTCGGGCTCTTGCGGACAGTCGCACGGTCGTTTTCCCCGATATAACTTATTCCACACGAGCAAGATAAGTCGTAATAACAAAACAACATACGCACCCACTTTATTCTATCCTTGTTGTTGGGTTTGAACGGTAGTTTAAGGCTCATGATTGCTCTATACTCCTGACTACAAGTATAGGGCGTAATTTGATCTTAACACGATAGTCAAACTGTTCAGATTCATAAGCGGATCTTTTATCCACGTAATTGTTAATCTGCTAAACACAATCTAGCTGTTTACACGTTCACACAGACAACCCCACGCATCCGTTAGGGCAACTGACATAGTGGCATTTTGTTATATATTTGGCTGTTAAGCGTGATTATAATACTTCGTCTAGGGTAAGTGTCCTAAGGATGCCATGAGGTTGCTACGTAAAACACTACATAACTAAGGCACTACTTGGGGTCCGCAAATTGTTATTTTGCAGAGTTTGTACAGATTGAAAGAACTTATAGAGCAGAGTATTAACGTTTTCATTTCACAGACTGCGTCGCGCTCATGTCTTCTTTTGCATTAGCTGGTTCCGCCCATCCCTATACAGTACGCGCGAACGGCTTTTAATGTGTCTCACTGCAAAGAGCATGTCTTCGTCATTTGTTGCTAGTGTACATTTACACCGTTTAACTCATGTCCGTGAAATTCGCCTTACCAGACAATGGGGTTGCGGATACAGATTGACATGCAAGGCACCACAGCTGCTGCTCCACACATCGCGTGCTTCGATACCGCAAGCAGGTGGGTCACATTTCATTGAGAGCAACAACAAGTAAGACATCATGTTTGGCGGCATCCGGTTCCGGAGGTGCATGTCACTGCGGCCTCCATGAATACAGCCCCAGGACGCTTGTGTCTACAGAGGAAGCATGGGTGGCTTGCGCTGCACCAGCCACAGCTCTATCTACACACAACATATCCAGTGAAAACCAGAGGGAATAAGACCGGGAGGAATGTGGATGTGAGCCACGGTTAATCAACGTAGCCGGCCCACACTCCTTTCAGATGCCCAGCGACAGCATTTCAGTTCATCCAATTTGGAAACCATGCGTACCAGACTTACACAAGGCGGTGGCTGGGCCGTTGTTTATCGTCTTCCAATGTCCACCCCAGAGATGGACTCTCGCCTGAGGTTACGCTTGGGAAGGTTTCTACGAGAACGATACAGCCATTTTCTCATCTCCGGCGACTTCCATGTTCATGATTTGGAAGTTCCGCCATCTCCAACAAGAAATTCAAGGCAAACCTGCATTAGTTTGTTACAAGCACTCCGCTCTTCAGCCATGTCGGTTCGCCCACCCAAAACTGAGCAGGAGATAAACCATCCGTGCTTGATTTACTGCTCACGAATGAAGAGCTCATGAGTGAGAATCCTAGGATGGAGAGTCCTCTGGGGCGTAGCGACCACATAACAACAATTTACAACTTCATGTGTTTCGCGGAGTATCCACAAGAACATAGTACCTTGTTTCTAACAACCACCCACTAGGACATACTGGCAGAACGTGTGAGAGGTACCAGCTGTAAGGTTTCAGACGACTGTTCCATTGACAGTGCCTTGTTGGATTTTCACTGCCAAGTTCAGTGATGTGATTAAATCTGCTTCGGTAAAAAACCGCTTCGTTCCGCAAAATCACAGTCACCTGGAGCAGAACCCGAAAACACATGCGCGTAAGAGACGCAGCTTGGCATGTGTATACAGTGAACCCCAGCCCAGACAACTGGAGTAACTACATTGTGCCTCCTAATCACTGTAGCACACACGCGCGCGAGGACAAATTAGTACACCAGCGGAATCTAGCAAAGAATGTTCGTGTTAACAAAAAGCTTTTGTGCAGACATGTGAACAGCCTTCGGAAGCCTAAGCGTGATGTTCCCCAACTAATATCAGCCGATGAATGTTCACAAACCGCCGAGGACGCAGGTAAATTTTTACGGCTTCAATATACCTTAATTTCCCGACGTGCTACCAGCATTTTAACACACCTGTCTCAATCTCCCAGATGCCAGTATTTACATACGTTACTTTTAGTTCGTCGGCCATATTGAGGAGACTGCTGTCATTGAGCACTCATTGTTCCGCCGGAGTTTACAACAGTACCGCGAAAACACCGCAGCTGGCAGCTACGAGGATAGTTGGACCATTAATGAGATTTTTCCAAAGTTGTCTGGAAGAACAGTAGGGCTCTGGCATGTGGAAGCAAGGCATCTTTACCCCTATGTTCAAAATATATAGCAGTTCAGAGCCAGTCAAGTATCGCGCAGTGATTCTTCTCCCGGTGCTCTCAAAGGTGATGGAATCGATCATAGCTGAGGATGTAATATGCCACTGCGAAAGGTCTAACATCATAGCAACTGAGCAACACGGATTCCATCAGCATCGGTCATGTACTACCAGGCTACTTGTTGCCGGTGGCAGTTGGGCCGAGATAGACGACAGTGGCAACGCCATTGATGTCAGCTACCTTGACTTTTCCAAAGCAGTCGACCGCATAGATCACCACCTCCTACTCCAACAGCTGCAAGCATACGGAGTCTGGAAACCAGTTCTTGGATGGATCGGAAACTTCCGCTTTCAGAGGCGTCTTTAGGTTGGAGTTCAGGGCTCATTTGCTGATCTAATTGATGTGGACTGCGGTGTTCCACAAAGGTCGCTGTTGGGGTCGCGGTTATTCTGGTTCTACATTAGGGACCTTGCGATTGTCATCAAGTTAAATTTCCTGCTTTTTGCCGATTACATCAAGATGTGGCGGGAAATCAACTATCAAGAAGGTCAAGATCTGCTGTAATGAGACTTGGACCGCGCTTTTGAATGGTCAAGGCAAATCAACTTCCGTTTAACATGAACAAATGCAAAACCGTGCTTGTCCGTCACAAGCCCATGTACATACAGAAGCTTGGAGACATTCTGAAAACCGCCTCACAAGAGCGATACCTTGGGGTGATGATTCATGCGCACCTCGGTTGTTCGACACAGTCCAAAACCCCGAACCAACATGTTGGTTTGTTACGCAGGGCGTTCGGACCTTTCGATCCGTCTATCTTCCCCCAAATGTTCACTGCGGATGTGAGGCCCCATGTAGAGTACGCTATTCAGGCTTGGCAACGCTGGCTAAAGAGCGATCTGTTTGCGCAGAATACCACAGAGCGACGTGCAACAAAAAACGTGAAATCCTTGTCCCATCTGTAATACCAAAGGCGACTAAAAGCCTTGGGTGTGTACATCGGCAGATACCGCCGTCTACGGAGTGCCCTCATCCTGGTGGTCCAGACTTTGGAAAACCCCGGTAACGCTTGCCGCCACCACTTGATGCTTAACCGCAACACAGAATTGAGGGGTCATAAATTGAAATTTGTCGGCTTGAGTGCCATCGAAATTATTTTTCCCTTCGAGTTTGTTAACCGTGGGACGCTCTTTTGGCTTTTGTCATTTCTGCTCCTAGCTATCCATTAAAAAACAACTCGACGATGCTTTACACCATTTACGTTACATGGGCTGATTTCTATACATTGTGTGACAATATGGCGCAGATAAACATTGTACTTACCATCCCCACGAACTCGGGTGAGACGAACCTGCATTTGTGTTAATGTAGATAATATGGTGAGTCTACAGATGCGTTTTACACTTTTGTGCAACATTTTTGAACTAAGGTTATTCCCACAAACCAGCGCCCGGGACTTGGCAGGCCTTGGCTTTGTCATCCGTATTATACTATTGTTTTATTTTAGTCTGCTTCACACTGGATGAAATCACTCTTTGAGCCTATCACGACCACCAGGACCGTGCACTTCACACCCCAGCAATCATTCACATTCTCCTGGAGCCAGCAGTTGAGGTGGAGGGTAATAAACTGGCAGGCACCTTGTCAACATTTACACTGAGCGCAGCCACACCGGGGATATCAAACAACCAACACAGGAAAATAAATGCGAAAAATTGACACGGAATATGCAGCGAAATCTCGGATCTGAGCAAACCAAATAAAGTGAGATTCTTTTTATTCAGGTTAAGAAGATATAGTCGAAGTGTGAATCAGTGTAGCCCAACTGCGGTGAGGATATATTATATATATTTTTTGCAACAGTCTATAGATAGACATTGCACCATCGGAAACCATGGAACTGAAAACAAGGTACAGAAATAGTAAAAGAAAACACAACACAACACAACAATGTCCACGGTTTCGTCAGAGGGCGAAATACTACCCGGTTGCCCAAGCCGAAGTAGGGTGTTGACTTTGGGGACATCACCCCGAGCCTTTGGCTGAATAGCCTGCCCGCAAGGCAGCGGAGCGAATTCAGGGAATCGCGCCCATTGGGAGCCGGTGACTGATTGCTCAGTTCATACGCCTTTCGTTTGTTCCTTTGTCAAACAGGGGCCCAATGCTCCCCAGAAGTACAGCATGAAGTTGATGGAATACAATGCTTCGCCAGGATGAAGCAAGGGGCAGTGACTTTATTTAGTGGCGAGTCACGTCCGCCACGTCACAGTGTTCTTAAACGGACATATGTGGCTTTTTATAGGGAGAACGCTTGCCAGGCGAAAACCCACCACGTCCTGGAACACTGCCGCCGAACCATTTGCTGGAACGGGAAAATCCCGAACCACCCAGGTGGCACCACGAGGAGGTTGTTCGGCAAGCCAGCTACTGCGGTGAGGAAGTATGAGGTAGTGTCATTCGTCGGTATTCCGTTGCGTTTGCTTCCTCCTTAATGACCATAGTCGAGTTTCATAGGACACTGTTAACCGTTTTGGACCACAGAAGATAAACGGACTATGAAAACGTATTAATCAGTGTTTTGACGAAGTCTTACTATTCTGTTCTGCACCTTTTACCTTCCCCCTCTAGTGCGTCACTGTTCACGTGACTGATCATAAATCTGAGAAAACTATGGGAAACCTACTAACATCCATACCCCTCCTAGTCACCTTTTTCGGTATCTAAGAGAACACCGCAAGGAACATCCTTTTAAGCAGATGTGTCAGATTTTACAGCCTATTGTAACAGAACGCGAATGGAACCCGCTCAGTTGGTGGGGTCATCAGGGTTACATACTAGGTAGAAGTTATGTAGTGGATGCATTGGCATGTATCCATTGTTCCGAAATCGTGGATTTATTTGGTAATCGTGCATATTACGCTGCTTTGGCACTGGGTGAGATCTCACGGTCAATGCTTGATCAAGGTTCACTTCAATGTGAATTGCCGTTTATACCGTGATAGCGCGTCACAATCCAATCACACATGTACTTCAAAATGGCCGTCCAATCAGTTATGAACCGTTGTGCCCAGCGTTGCCCGTCGTGACCCGTTAGCCAAAGGGGTAAAGCTTTCGGTTCCTATCCCAATGGTTGCGGGTTCGTGGCCTGCTATCGCCACCTGGTGAGATAAAATGAGAACGAAGAGCGTCGTGATGTGTAGTGTTTTCGGGCGCGCAATCCACAATTCCTAACTGCTTAGACTACGGTCTCACTGATCGCATGGGCCAAGGTTCACTTCAGTGTGAATCACCGTCTACCTTGAGATTGCTGGTCGCAATCCAGGCATAACGCGTGTTTCAAAATAACCCTCCATTGATCTTTGCTTTGGTCAGCGAGATGCGGTGGGAAACAATTGTCACATCGGTTGGTGACTAAATGGCGGTGATTTTGAAGCACGCGGTATGCTTGAATGTAGCCTTCTTAGCTAGCTGCTAGGCGGCAATCCAGTCAATTCACGAATGGTCCTTTTCACGGAAATGTAGTGCAGAATGGGGGAAGATCTAGCCACGCAAATGGACTGGAGCCTACAAATCACAGGCGCAAACAATTGTCACCGCTGTTAACGATGTAGCAGTGGAGTGAAACTCAATGCGTGGTCGGTTCGCTGAGCTAGCCGCTAGTTCATTGGTATGCCACTTGAAGGTAGCGTGCAATAGACAGATAGGTAACAGGAGCATTGGAATCATGAAACAATGGAACAATGGTGCATTACGGGCAAAATAGCGGATGCTTAGCAAGTAGCGTAAGATGGCCGAAAAGTGAATTACAACCTGGTGAATAGAAAGCAAAGGGATGGAATGAAAATCGTTTTCGTGGACTCACCACGGTGTTAACACAGAAGCACACAGAAAGAGCCAACCACAGTGGTTTAGATTAATTCTGGCTGCGCAATGTTCGTCGCATTATCTCGTCTGTCGAAACACAGGCTATATCTTGTAGCGTAGGTGGTTAGGGAAACATCAAGGCGCTTTTTAAACACAGGTAAAGTGGGGGCGGAAACAACGTAATTTGGAACAATGAACATTGAACAATGATTTGTCAGGGTAAAAAAGCATGTGCTTAACAAGTCCCGTATGATGGTTGGAGTAAAAAGTAAAATTTGAAGGATCATCGAATAAGTAAATCGTGGTTTCAAGCGTCCACCGAGTTAAATGCACTACTGCATAACGAAAGTCTGAAGTGGGAATGGGATGTGCACACGCAAAATAGTATAGAGAGCTGTTGTAGTTCAGGAAATGCGTGAGAAATAAAAAAGGAAAAGAAAACGCTCACTCGTTTGTTTTTTCATTTGACAGATGTGGTATGTTAATCCAGTTTAGCTACATCCAGGCTAATCACATGGACACTTATGCATGTATCCTCACCATCACGTTGCGGAGAGGGTCGTTAAGCCCATGGTTAGGTTTGCGTTGTTTCGTTCTCCATGTGGAACGGACTATATCAAGTAATGAAAGTTTGAAAGCGTTCCATTGATGCATTTTTTGAAAAGCGTTAACGTAGGGGCAAGGATATCGTGAGTCGGAAGGGAATTCCAGGCAAGGGACACAAGGAGGGAGAAAACGTTGCGTCGACGATCAGGTCGAGTGTTGTGTGTAGCCAGTTTGAGTTGATGACCACTCAGGTTGGTATTTCTTCTCAGCTGCAACAGATTGCGACATGCGTGAGTTAGGTTCGTCAATATAAAGTAAATCAGGATTAGCTCTTCTCGCTGACGTCGATATTTACTAACGTACAATCTCAGGGACTGCAGTCTGCGTTGGTAGGAGAGATGAAACAATCCTCTAACGAGTTGGTCGCTCCACATTGCGGAGCTTCAAGTGTATCGACCTCGCACCTGCGCCAGGGACGCCAGGCCTGAATCTCATATTTCACGTAAGGCCTCAAGTAGGTGTACAGCATTTGCGGGACGATTGATGGCTTGAAATTGCCGAAAGTCCTCCGTAAGAGTCCAAGATGTTGACTGGCTCTTTTTGATGCCTTTTCAGCCTGGCTCGAAAAATCAAAGTCGTTCTGCACGATCACCCCTAAGGTCATTTTCTTGGGAAGCACTTTGTAACTGATGGTCCCCAAGTCGATATTCATAGATAAGCTGATGGCGTATACTTAGGACTTTGCACTTGGTCACGTTGAACTGGAACCGGTTGTCGGATGACCATGCATAAACCCTGTCGAGATCGCTCTGCAACGCCACGTGATCATCCGATGTCCTGCTAGCATGTCAAACTTTGATGTCATCTGCAAACAGTTAGAAATTCGACGGCAGTCCACTGTCAAGATCGTTCATGAAGGTGAGGAACAAACGTGAACCCAGTACCGATGCTTGAGGCACGCCACACTGGACGTCAGTTGGGTCGGAAAAGGAGCTGCGGACTCTCACATTCAGCTGACGTTGAGCGAAAAAAATTGCCGATCCAACCGGGTGTAGGGTCACCCATTCCATAGCTTCCAAGGTTGTGAAGGAGAATGCGGTGGTTCAAACGATCGAACGCATTTGAGAAGTCCAGGTAGACAACGTCGACCCACTCTGGCATCGGCTGACGCTGTCCAGCTTGTTCCGACTGGAAGCAAGTTTGTAGTGCAGGATCGATTTCAGCGGGATCCATGTTGCTGTGATACTAGGATGTTGTTGCACTCAAGAAATCCCATGGGCGCCACTGCAATTATAAGTTCCATTACGTTGGATAAAACTGAGGAGAGTAATTGGACGATAGTTCGATGGCTCTGAATGATTACCACTTTTGTAAATAGAAGTGATTAGTCCAAGTGTCCACATTGTCGGTGTTGTGTCCCCAGGGGTTCGACTTAGCAGCTTCTTGCATTGCGCCACGGGAGTCAAAAGACAACGTACTGGCAGAGAAGTATATTCGCGAAACACTGCGAGGGCCGACGTGGGTATGAAACACTCTGATTACAGTTCAGATCGCCGCTGAATGCTAATTTGAACTTATCGATCTCAAAAACGTGTGAGTGGTATGAAACAAGCGGTAGTAACAAATGTTCTGCAACACAGAAAAACTCTAGTTTGCTTGTAACTGAGACTGTTCTGATACAATGTACACGGTTACTTTGGGAAATTGCGCACTAACCTTTCCGAACAAGTCAATTTGTATCGTTTCTGTGCGCATTTGACTTTGGTCTGACCTAATAGTCGGAACCTGCATTTCGTCGAGACAGCTTTGAAAGAACCGAGCTAATGGTTCGTCAAGGTTCATGACCACTGTCTTCAAGTTCTTCGGTTCGATGTCGTGCACGTCAGGTGAGCTGTGCATGCGCAATGACATTAGCGTTTTCATCACATTGGCTGCCGTGAACGATACGTGGTTTAACCCTGGTGTCGATGGAAGCTGTGTAAACAGCGGATGAAATGACGATTCACTCCGGAAAATATGGATGATGTGTTGGCGAATCACATTGGCTGCATCTTGTGCGGTTTGAGCAAGACTATCTGTTGCACGTAAAGCCGGGATCCCGCGCTGCACTCTACGGAGCTTGTTGACGTATCTATACAGCAACTAGGGATTTGTACTGAATTTCGACAATAAGTTCTGTTGAGGATGAAGTTTGGCTTTGCGGATCAATTTGACGCAGTTGTTTCGTTGAGGTGTGTAAGCACCCCAGTACAGATCACTTGGATAAACCTTGCAAGCGCGCCGGGTTGTATCCCTTAAGACCATGCATTTCCTAGTCCTGCTCCTCAGGAACGAATTCACTTGCTTCGGGCGAAGGACTTCGCTATCTGACGCATTTGCCACTAGCTCAGTGAATCAGGTGACGAACAACATCCAGGCGACATTGGGCGGCTTCTCGGCCAGGAGGACCGGTCATTTTCTTGAACGAAATTGTACAGTATATCGTAATGTGTAACGACATGGGTTTCCACGTTGTTCTCACTGATGTACTCCGAGCAACAGACGCAACGAAAGAGCAACATCGCGTGATCGCTACGGCCAAGTGATGCATCTATGATCACGGTTTCGAGCATTATTTGCTCGTTGGAGAGCACAAGGTCCAAAAACAGTGTGTCACTCGTTCGGAACCACGTAAGAGTGGTGACATGGTTGTACAGAGGTACATAGGCGATCACCTCTTGCAAATCCGCCTTGAATTATTCGCAGTGCGATGCTGGAACTTCGATTGCGTGCAAGTTGAAGTCCCCCAGCAGAAAGACGTAACTGTATGGTCGTTCCAAGACTCGTTTCATCGCAGAAGCTAGTCATTGATCCATGTTCAAGATGGACACTGAAGGGCGGTAAACTATTGCTAGTAAACACACATCACCACGTCTTAGGTGCATACGACACCAAAGAGAATGGAGGACTTTCGTTTCTGGGTCCACAATGACATCAACAAGCAGGTCGCATAGATACTACAGGAGCACTCTCCCTCCTCTGCTAGGTCGATCGTTTCGTATGGAAGTAATACCGGGTAGTGCAATCCCAGCATCCGTCGCCATAATTATGTCCCAAGGCGTGGAGACCTGACCCATACGAAGTTGGATTAGTTGACTGAGAAGACTTTGTGCTTTGGTATATAAACAAGTGAGGGCATCGATGGTCAGAAGCGTGCATGTGAATGCTGGTTTCCAGTGAGGGTCTATGCTGACCCTTGAGGGGTCCGCTGCCGGTCGTTTATTTCTAAGACGGATGACGCATGCCCTAGGGCCCGGTCAGGTTGTTGTATAGAACACTCAGCGCCAACAAGAGGGTGACCATCCTTTCCTCCTTCAGCTCTCAATGTGTTCCGGCATTGTTCCCGTTCTGAGCTACACAGTGACAGAATTGTATTGGTAAGTTGCTTGCTTAGTGTTACGTTGTCTATCTGTGGCCCGCTGCCTATTGCCTTTACATGTATTTCGGATGACAGCACTATACGATTTTGTGCCATATTTTGATCACATGTTCTACCGTCAGTTCGGAGTGCAAGAACACTTTCATCACTCGGGGGACCACACCCTTTGTAGTTAGGTGATGGCGGTAACCTTGATGTCGAATTAGCGATAACGTTTTCGAGTGATAGTACTTCACGAATAAAACGCCATTCATCCCAGTCATACGCTTTACTCTTTAGCTCGATTAGTGACTGGAGCTCGGGGACACTGTGGACAAGGATAGACTTTGGGTCATGTTTTTTTACGGAAGGCATCCGGATTTTGGTTGCGTTTCTGGAACATCTGGAAATATTCGAACAGTGCATGTGGTGGTACGGAGGCGAGTGGCTGACAATAGAACTGCCTCTGCATCATTACCTGACTGAAGTGTTACCTGGAGTAACCGCGGTTCACCGTAGTGTACGGAGTTTAGGTGACGGACGAGATGCATCATATTGGCTGATTTAGCTTGAACCCCTATTAGTTGACGAAGGGAGTCCCACTGACTTTGTCGTCTATTAGCTTATCGTTTATGGAGTTCGCCCCGGATTCATTCACATTAGAGCATATAACAGTTAGACAATTATGGTAGTGTTTCACGTTCTCCTTTTTGGAGGGACCTTTGGCTGCATTCTTCGGTTGGACAAGTGATGGGGTTTTGAGTCCCTTGGTGATATTGGCAGTAGTAACTCGTTCGGCAGCGGACCGGGTTGTAATGGGAGGTGCCTCCGTCATATGTGTAGCAACAACGGACGCGCAAGTTGTCCGTCCTCTAACAGTGTTTAGTGTGGCGGGTGATTCTGTTGAGGAATGTGTGGCGAACGCATCTTTATGAGGAGACGCCAGTGTCGCAATGGTTAACGCTGGATCGTTACTCTTACACTGTGCAGAATTGCAGCTTGATGTTGAGCATCGAGTTCGAGGCGCTGATTTGTCTGATTCAGCTGGGACAGCTTTCACGGCTGCTGCTCACACTACAATTGTTGTCTGCGTATCGTAGTTCTGCGCCAACACAGTTTTGCGTCTGATGAGTGGAAGAGATGTACACTCAGTGCAGAAGCAAAGCAAATCAGCCGTTCTATCAACTTTTTTATCTGGCTGAGACTAAGCTGAGCACATCGCGAATGGTAGTATTTTCGGCAGTTTCTGAATTCTATTCCAAATCGCACACGGTTTACACAGCAGTCTGCGCCACGACTAAGGCTGACACATACGAAGAGAGTATGAGTCCCGCGATAATCTAGCCGATTGTATTGTGTGGTTAGTTTGAGCTGGTAGCCCCTCAAGTTCGTGTTGTGGCTCAGTTGTAGTAGGTGAAGACAGACGTGGTTTGGATTCCTTAGCATCTGGTAGGCCATACTAAGGTCGCCACCTAGGCGCCGGTACCGGCCACTGCATGATTTTAGGGTCCTCAGTCTAAGTTGATAAGGAAGATGGCACAACCCTTTGAAGTGCTTCGTGACTCGTCGCTGTGGCGTCTGAAGCGCTGCAAGTCCTCGTTTGTGCCAGGGCTGCCACACCTGAATCGCCTATTCCACATGCGGCCGCACGTATGTGTTAAGCAACGGAACAGACAGAGGGATCAAACCGCCCAAATGAACTCCGCGACATGCCAACGTGTTGTTTCCTGGTCGTTGAAGCCTTCTCAGATTGTTCTGCGGAGCCCAGATCAGCCTGAAGTAGTACCCCCACGGGCTCGCTCCTGAGTGACTACCTGTAGGCTATGATCTCCAAGAATGTATGTGATCTTCGGTTGGTGGCAAATGTGAACCACCTTACATTTCCCAGAATTGAACTGGAGCAGACTGTGGAGCGACGGCCGATACGCTCCATTCAGGTCTCGCTGAAATGCATCGTGATCTGCTGGGTCAGCGATCATCCGACAAATCTTAACGTCGTCAGCGAACAGCAACGAATCTGAAGTAAGCAAAAGTGTATGCTCCTTAATGAACACCAGAAACCGACGCGACCCCAGAACTGATCATTGTGGAACCCAAAATTTTAAATAAATCGGATCGGAGAGCGCATTTCGAACTCTGATCTGCAATTGCCGTTCCTGCAGGAAATCCCTAGTCCACCCAAGGGCTGGATCACCAACTCAAGTGCTTGCGAGCCTGTGATGCAGAATTATTTCACCTGGTGGCTCGAAAAATCTTTCCAGCTGATACATCATATCGGATAGATGTTAACACTATGGCTGGTCTTGGATTACAAAACAGCGGAACTCTGTTTGAAAAAGTACCCACCAGTTCTAACCGCCTACGTTACCCAAACTCAATCCCTTCTTCTGAATCGCACCACACACTCGCGGACCAACACGCCTTCGAACATGCCTGACGAGCTGTTTCGCTCGGACCAAGGCGGTGCACGAGAGGTATCATTGGCGAAACCTACACACCCAAATCCTTTGTTCCGGTATGAGAAGTATATCTGGTGGCATTCAGGTAACTAGGGGTGAATAAAATAGATAAACAAAAACACGTGCCATCACTAACGAAAGCGCACTACGCCATTTCCCGATACATTGTATCCACGGTGCAATTGAATTGCTCCCTACCGCTTCGATTTGCAGCTTTCAACAAATTAAACATGCTCATTCGTACAATTGAATTGCACCCGGTATCATGTCTCCGCACCAAGCGCGCGCAGTGACCTTGGTATTGAACTAGCCCAAAGTAACCAATGCCGGTGAACCTAATAACCCTTGCAAGGATGTATGCAATGGTGGTGTGTGATGTTGAAGCGTGGGCGACCCAGTCTGCATTCAACAACAGTGCTTAATCTGAAGTGAGGTCTACGCAACTTAGGGGCACAAGGTTGTCCTAACACGTGATGCGACTGGGTAAAACTGGACTACCAGGTACGTAAAGGGAAGCCTTGCGAACGGAACTAGTGGGGAGCTGCGAACACGGTGTTGCGACATCCCACTAACGATCTTATGGCTAGTTCTGTACTGGCGCAGCCCAAGGTTTTGGACAATCTAGCAACGCTAGGGCATGCAACAGTACTGTGTCCGGCTGACGATGCAGCCACAGGTGCATAGCTGCGTATGACGGGGGCGGCGTGACGGGCTTGCGAACAGATCGACAAAAGGGGCCTACGCAACCGAAATGCAGGTTGGAAGGTGGCCGCCTTGGGTTATAGAGAGTCGTCTTGTGCGGCGGTCTGTTGAGAGGGCTAGTGCCGAAATACAACTGTGGCCATTTTGTTACCAGGCGAGTAGGCCCTGCTTTGTTACAGCAGGCGTCGCTTACCTTCATGGTGGATGCAGTACACCAACTTGATGGTCGCTGAATCCAGTGAGATAGCGCGACCGAGCTGTTGGAATTTTGCATCGATTGATCTGTAGGCACATGCATAGGCGGACTGGCAAGGGGCCGAACGTAAGGGCAACTGACATGCAAGTCGGTGCGCATCAACTGAATTCGTATCCCGTACCCAGTGGTATGTTCACACATGGGAGTCACTCCATCGTTGCTCGGCATTTTTGTCCGTCTATTTCACCGCCTCTTCTCCACCAAAGATACTTGGCCGACACAGCATGTGGGCGAGCAACACCTCCGTTTCGTCCCACGATCGTTGTACCTTCAAAGCCCACAATTTCGCGAGGTCGATAACACGCAATTTCCTACCTCCCAGCCTGTGAACACGTAGTCCACAATCGCAGTTGGCAGTACAAAGGTATCTAACAGGTCAAGTAGATAACGCTCGACATTTCCCGTAGGATGGCCATAATGAAGAGAGGAAGAGTAAGTAATGAACCTACCAATAAAATGGAGTGTGACATGGTGATTTAGCAGAGATATTTACATGGTAAGAGGTATAAGTCCAGTTAATTGCGACTAACCGCACGAAGCGGGAATTTCGAGAACATAATTTTGTACATGAAATTCCCTTCATACTTGCAACTGAGCACATCAGAAGACCAAGGTCGTCGGATGACACTGTTAGGACGACCTAGCAGCCTTCGGGCAGGATAGCCAGACAGTCACAGGTGTGGTGGTGGTTGGTGCTTAGTGCTTAGGAGCGTTTGCCACTGACTCGTGTACTCTGGGTACCTCCAGTAATATGATCACTTAATAAACTCATTATGGAGGGATTTATTCTTCGAATGAGTAGATCCTTCGACAGCGGTTCATGGTTTACACAGCAGAATACGTTGTTGTATTTAATAAAACACTTACGAGTTGATCTGTTTCTTTTGTCAAGTAATGCCGGTAAAGAACGTACGAGGAGTACCACTGCATCTAGGTTAGGTCTTGAACTACAATAATTATTTTTAAAGGGGTCTTTCGAGCGGGTTTTGGACTACATCATTTCAAGAATGAATTTCTCTTCAAGCTTCTGGGCAACAGATTAGCAAGCGACAGGTCGACATTTGTTGGAGCCTTTCTTGGTACCGGTGCGATGCTACCGTTCCCAAGACTAGACTAGATATACGCTTGTTGGACACGTGTAGCTCTTTCTTGGTTCGAACAGTGAGAGATCTCAATGAGAAACCGTCGTATTCTTTAGACTTACTCTCCTTAAGTTGACCCAGCATCTTCAGACGGGAAGCAGAACCTGTCTGCGCGGACGTTGAGAGATTTTCAAGGACAGTAGATATCAAAACAGCAAGTTAGATAGCTAGTCAGGTCGTCACAATATTTGGACATGTCAGAGTCAAAGGATACACAAAGGTATGTGGATGAAACCATTCCACGCGGCCGATCGATATTTTGTGAAGAGTCATGTCTCCACACCTACTTACATCAGCTCAATAATAGTCTTCGCGGAAGCAACCGTAATAAAATATGCTGACGACATCGTCCTGGGTATTAACCATCAAAACGCCGGCTGTTCTATCAGATACCAAAATCATCTGAACGAAATCAATACTTGGTCCGAAGCTCCTCATCTGTCTCTTAATGCATCGGGCTGTCATAATATGTTTTTTCGCTACACATCAGAGCCAGTTACAAGCAGCTCCCTGCATAGTGCCCCAAGCAGCTTAGAGATAGTGATGGATTTCACTCTGATACATCAGTGAAGTACCTAGGAATGGTACTTGTAGTTCTGCCAGATGACTGACTGACAAACATTGAGTACGCGGACGACATAACCCCTTTGCGTCTGACCAAGGGGCTTTGTAAGAAAACGGAATCGACTAGCGTGTAAGATTGCACGCTCCGACATATGATTTGCACCTTCGGAGTGCGAAGGGTTGTGACGACATTGGTCCGATCAACCACCTGTGCCGGCCGGGGAATTTCAGAGGCCATCCGTAGGGTACTAAACAAAGAAATAATAGGGCTTATTTACCAGAAGGGTCGAACAGTCCGTTTGACACTGGTGCATGTAAATGACTCACTCCCAACAGATAGGAGGACATGGGGTACGAAATCAACTTGCTTAATGTTGAAATCACTAGGAATGTTTTGCGATCCGCACTCCAAAGGCTGACTGCTGAGGCGTCGGAAATTGCCAAACCCAAAGGCCGCGCAGACAGAGTAGATGTTGTGTAGTTATCGAGTGTGTGGCGAGCTGTCTCAACCGGCCAATCTGACGGGCGTTGACGGAGTGACCTGGGACAGAGCGCCAACATCAAAGCACTCCTACTGAGGTAGCAGACCGAGGTTTAGTGTGATGACCTCGTGCAATGAACCAGCTGGGATCTTACTATCCCTAATGTGCCACTTAACTTAACACTGACCTGTAAGGTGGTTAACATCCTGTCGCCATCTCGATAACCGGAATTATTTTCTCCCTCGTTCGCTCGACCTGAAAAAGCTTTCGTGTCGAACGCAAAAGTTGGTTTCTAAATACACTATGGACAAGTTTGTTTCGTTTGGTCTCCGTTTCAATAAATTTATACCTTGCTTTGTTTTCCAAAGGTTGACCATTTCTGACAAAACATCTTCGCAGGAGATGAGGGTGGTTAGAAGGTTAGTCAAAGCTGCTGGCGATATATCACGTGCCATTTCGTCAGGGGTACTTATTTTGTACAGCTTAGGGCCGAACACACTAAACGGTGGTGATTTGTACCGTAACCCCATTAACGAGTTCGGTCTTTTTGTGTCATTAATGCGTACATATCTGGATGGTACTTGCGCCTGCACAGGGCCTGCATAAGTCCGCAGTTTGCAAGTTGCCCAGTCAGCTAATTTACCGTCCCATAGGATAACGTACAGAGTAGCAAATGAGAACTGATGCTATCCCAGTAACCCGTTCCATATTGGTTGCAATACCGTACTGTACGTAGCATGACGGCCAGTTACGTTGCACATAACGCTTGTGCGCTTAACAGCAGGCGGCCATCTTCCAATCTGCATTTAACTCTCAATCTGCGCAGGACTTTTTTGTCACTTCACTCGCAATTCAGAACAGTATAGCACTACCGTTCCCCATCAATCGTAGTTCTTGATCTGTTAGCGTCGATATCCGGATACACCGATCGTGTGCAATCGTGTGCCCCTTTCAAAGTCATCCTAATCCTTAATTTGCAGAACATGCAAGCTCAATGCGGTCGTAGACTTTAGGTAAAGTATGCCATTATGCGTCTCAGTCCACAAGCGAAGGTACGCCGTCTGGTTACGTCAAATATTCAGTGCCAACGGGTACATTTGGCGTCACACGGCATAATACTCAGTATACTCACATGTTTGGAACATGGATGTAGTGGCAATGTATCAACCCTGGGCCACGCTTACACTCATGTTCAAAAACCGCACTATCACTGGAAAATACCACTTGCGTAAGGTAGTGCAATGAATTCCAAGGTTACCTTGGTTTTAATGATGATGAATATCGGATGGGTTTGACAGTTGGGGTAGGAGAGCCCAGTTTAGATCGATGAAACACAGTGTTGAGATGAAAAGCTCACATGGAAGGGCGTCAAAATTGTTGTTACAGTAGTTGTGACCGAGCTGCTTGTCAGTCGCCATTGTGTTTCACGCCAGTGGCATGATTGATGGGGTGATCACCCTCGTAAGGCTGTCTAGCGGTGAGGTTGAATCCAGAAGCACGCTTAGGTGCACGAAAAGGTCGTATCAATGGATCCATGGATTTGTCACTGGTAAAAAAGCAAAATTTCGCAATTCCCGCAGACAAAGAGTGAAAAAGAAGGTGAATGTATCAACAAAAACCAAACTAGCACATATCGTTGAGGTCACCGAAGTTTCACTGGTGTAGGTTGTTTCGTTATCTTGCGACGTGTCACAGTGACATTGGTTAAGCCTTGTAATGCATGTGTTGTAATGTTTCATCAAGCTGGGTTTCCAATTTAGTCAATGCAGAAGTGGAGATGGCAGAAATCGTAAGGGCGGTCCACCACTGGGACACACGAAGTGGGAAAACATGCCGGCGACATTCCAGCTGGCTGTACTGTGTGGCTAACTTCAAGTGATGGCCTCGAAGTGAGCAGCTGTGACTTAATTTCAGTAAGTGCCGACATGCATGGTTTGGATCCTTTAGGTTAGGAAACACCAAAATAAAATCACGGCGCAGGCGACGGTATTAGCCACCGAAAATTCCTAGGGTCTGTAGCATATGCTGGTAAGGGAGATGAGTCAGACCCTTAACATTTGTAGTTGCTGTACTTGGTGGAGTTGCAAGAGCAGCAAGATCATGCTTTTGCTAGCGATGCCAAACCTAGATGGTGTATTCAACGTGTAGGCGTTGAGCATTTGTGAAACGATAGTGGGCTCTAACAGGGCCAAACTCTCTCCGCAAGAGACTACTGCTCCTTGATTTTTTTGCCGCTTTTTGGCCTGTTTTGAGAAACCGAGATCGGTCTGCATGACCACTCCAAGATCGTTTTCATGGAAGATGCGTTGCGAAAGATGTTCTCACAGTCGGTATGCGTAGGTTCTCTGGTGCCGCATGCCAGTACTAGAAATTTGGCAGCGTTGAACTCGAACATATTCCGACTGACCAATCGTGAGCCCTGTCGAGCTTACCTTGCAGTGTCTTGTGGTCGTTTTCCGTCCTGGTAGTCCGCCAGCTTTTGAAACCTTCCGCAAAGAGTATTACATTTGAATCCATCATTTTCACGTGGCCGTTAACGAAGACGAGGATAAGTCTTGGACTTAGAACCGAGCCTTGTGGAGCGCCACATTGCACCTCTGTCAGGCCACAGAAGGCGGTACGGACTTTCACAGTTAGGCGAGGTCGAAGCAGGAATGCACGTATCCAACCCAGGATAGGATTGCTGATCCCACAGATCTGAAGCTTGAGAGAGAAGACGTTGTGCACGAGACGATCACATGCTTTCGAGAAATCGAGGTACACAGTGTTAAATCCCTCCTCAGAATTGACAGATTCCGTCTAGCTGGCATGGGTTAACAAGATGTTCTTGGTGTATGGGTGGTTTCCGCGGAAATCGTATTGTTCCGGTACGATGCTACTGCATCTTTCCTAGTTTCCCATGATGCCCTCAGTAATAGAGGATTACTTGACCTTGGAAAGAACTGGGAGAAGTGTTATCCGGCGGTTGTTGGTCGGTTCAGCGCGTTCGTAATTTACAAAGCGCAAACACGTGTATATATAAAGCAACTGGGTGACTTCCAGCTTGCTGTACTCAGAATGGCACTAAAAAGCATCCGTACACTTCACTCAGCGGAGGTCAACAGCAGAATACTGGAGTTATGATTAGGGAAACAACTGGGAGCAACTTGCATGTATACTAAGCGTCAACCTGAAAATCGGCTCCAGTTGGTTACGAATGGAATCAATCAAAGAAAGTGCGAAGCTTGGTGGGGGCGACGTAGATCTCTGGCAGAAAGCCACATTGTTTGCCTCTTGGGATGAGTATCGTCGGAACTCACGATCACTCTCCAAAAATTCCAACTGCGGTCGAAAGCTGCGTTGATGCTTGAGGTGAGCGTTAGTCCCGTAGCGCAACAAGTGGATGGGAGGCTGTTAACAATGAAGAAATTGCACGCAATTCCGGAATCCGCGAACACAAAAGAAAAGGCGACGAAAATGCTATATTTACGATAGGTATTCATAACAATTACTCTCACACAAACAGCCATCTCACGTCCGGAAAACACTGTGCGATAGTTTCATCTGTACGGGAATAGTACCTCAGTGGTCTTAACCACGGACTGGTAACAGTTGAGTTGTGGGTTCGAACTCGACAAGGGCCAGATGGAATGCGCACAGCTGACACTTTCCGACAATTCGATGTCTAGGCACTGCTGTAGTCGGAGGTCGAAGGGAGAGCAGCGATGCTGAATGAGGAAATAAGTTGCGATCTCTCTTGCGCTCACACCAGATGCCGTTCATCGGGTGGAACTCGTGCGCTGTGTCAAGTGCCCAACACTCATGGGCGGAATGTTCTTCTTGTTGGAGCCCTGACGGTCGATGGCTTGATAGAGTGTACTATCCTGAGAGGAAGTTACAACAGAAAAGTGTGCGCATTGCTTGCGTTGACTGTTGGATGCCAGTCATTCGACTTTGGTCGAAAACAGCTTTCTGATCTGCGATAACGCGCCATGCCACACGAATCCGGAACGAGTATGCAAGGAGCAGTGGTACGGTTCGGGCATCCTCCTGCGCCTTCCCCCATATTCTCTATCACATAACACTATTTGAATCAGTTGCAGCATCATACAAGTATACGTGAAGTAAGGTATGAGGCAGAGATATTCCGGATTCTTCGGTGAGATCCCAAGTATGTACTTTACGAGATCGATTGAAGAATGTGTTTCATGGAGCAAATTGTGTCATAGATAAGAGCCTGCGTGACGTCTCAGCACTGTCAGCAAATGATAGATCATGTGAAGAGGAATTACCCTCGCACAATGCATTACACGGATTTGTGAATTGCTCCCATTTTGTTGAGATAAATGTAGACAATTTGAACTGGTGTTGCCAATGCTATGCATTACGAAGCCATTGATTCAACAGGCAGGTATGAACGATGGTGTTCAGGCTAAGTGCTGTCGCAGAGAGTTCTCGCATGTTTCCGCGTTAGGCGTTGCGAGACAACCAGAGGGTATCCGGATGATTCCTGACAATCAGGACTACATTGCTGCTAATGATGAGAGTTCATGTGTTGTTACGTAATGTTGTGTCGCGGGTTGCTGTTACGTAGTTAGTATCACGAAGAGGACTACCGTGGACAGAAAAATAATATTCACGCCGTCGCTGGTTAGGTTAAGCATTATTGCGGAAATCTTGAAGTTGCATAGTGCAGTAGGTTACATATCGCCGCTTGAAGACAGGCACTGTGAGGTACGCAACAAAGGCTTCGGATGGAAGTCATTGATCGATCTCGGGAAACGAAATAGACGTCTGTTGGTTATTGGCAAGCATTTCAGAAGTCTATGCGATCGACCACGTTCGCTTCAGCGCCTAAGTTGTGTCAATGTATGCGGTGCTTCATGAGTCGTCCGCTAATTGCTAGCGGGGCAGCGTTCAGAGAACACGAACCACTCAAGAGACCAAAGTAAACGTATTCGTGATCGCATGCACATTAACCAACCCCACCACCTCTCCAATGCAAGTAGCATTTGGCAAGTGCAGTGCTTCGCCTTTATGTTGCGTTGCATAGTATGGGGTACTGCGTTCGGCTTACAGGTGTACAGATCTTTCGCTACCTACACGCCCGAAAATATGAATGAAGCAGTCGTACCACGGCATTGGTCCTCTCAGCAGAGTGCAGCTCATGATGTTTTTCTCTTACCCCAGTGACTAACTGCCAACCCATTTCAGTGGCAAGTTGCGAAGGCCACTTAGATCGCTAAGGTCACAAGCACGCCATGAAATTTTGTCACTTCAGACCCCGATCATTAGCAATACACCTGTGACCGTTCTGATATTCGGACACCAAACCTGCTCGAACGATGGTAGGTCGTCCTAACAGTGTCGTCCCACGACTTGGGTCTTCCGATGTGCTTAGTTGGAAGTATGAAGGGAATTTCATGTATAAAATTATGTTCTCAAACTTCCCGCTTCGTGCGATTAGTCGCAATTAACTGGACGTATACCTCTTACCATGTAAATATCTCTGCTAAATCACCATGTCACACTTCATTTTATTGGTATGTTAATTATTTACTCTTCCTCTCTTCATTATGGCCATCCTACGGGAAATGTCGAGCGTTATCTACTTGACCCGTTAGATACCATTGTACTGCCAAATGCGATTGTTAACTATGTGTTCACAGGCCGTGAGGTAGGAAATTATGTGTTGTCGACCTCGCGGAATTGTGGGCTTTGAAGATACGACGATCGGGGGACGAAACGGAGGTGTTGCTCGCCTACATGCTGTGTCAGCCAAGTATCTTTGGTGGAGAAGAGGCGGTGAAATGGACAGACAAAAATGCCGAGCAACGATGGAGTGACTCCCATGTGTGAACATACCACTGGGTACGGGATACGAATTCAGTTGATGCGCGTCAGTTGATGCTTGTCAGTTGCCCTTACGTTCGGTCCGTACCAGTCCGCCCATGCATGTGCGTACAGATCAATCGATGCAAAATTTCAGCAGCCCGGTCGCGCTATCACATTGGATACAGCGATTATCAAGTTGGTGTACTGCATCCACCATGATGGTAAGCGACGCCTGCTGTAACCAAGCCGTGCCTACTCGCCTGGTAACAAAATGGCCACAGTTGTATTTCGGCACTAGCCCTCTCAGCAGACCGCCACACAAGACGACTCTCTATAACCCAAGGCGGCCACCTTCCAACCTGGATTTCGGTTGCGTAGGCCCCTTTTGTCGATCTGTTCGCAAGCCCGTCACACCGCCCCCGTCATACGCAGCTATGCACCTGTGGCTGCATCGTCAGCCGGACACAGTACTGTTGCATGCCCTAGCGTTGGTAGATTGTCCAAAACCTTGGGCTGCGCCAGTACAGAACTAGCCATAAGATCGTTAGTGGGATGTCGCAACACCGTGTTCGCAGCTCCCCACTAGTTCCGTTCGCAAGGCTTCCCTTTACGTACCTGGTAGTCCAGTTTTACCCAGTCGCATCACGTGTTAGGACAACCTTGTGCCCCTAAGTTGCGTAGACCTCACTTCAGATTAAGCGCTGTTGTTGAATGCAGACTGGGTCGCCCACGCTTCAACATCACACACCACCAATGCATACATTCTTGCAAGGGTTATTAGGTTTACCGGCATTGGTTACTTTGGGCTAGTTCAGTACCAAGGTCACTGTGCACGCTTGGTGCGTAGAAATGATACCGGGTGCAATTAAACTGTACGAATGAGCATGTTTAATTTGTTGAAAGCTGCAAATCGAAGCGGTAGGGAGCAATTCAATTGCACCGTGGATACAATCAATCGGGAAATGGTGTAGATGGCGCATCATCCGTGCTGCAATTACACCTTAATTCCGACAGACTGCGATCACGTGCCATTAGCGTGGGCAGGACACCGTTATGTAAGGTCTTGTAATCAGGTCGCAGACGACGCGAGACAAACGCTTGTCCACATGCACTGACTTTGGCGTTAGTGTGTGCGGCTCGCAGCCAATGTGGGGGCCGAGGATGGAGGTCTGCCTCGGTCACGTTGGCAGCGTAGGCGTGCTATGGAAGGACGTACGCGTTTGTGAAGTTTTTGACCAACAGATTGTGATTTGTAACCAGAATGGTGTCACAAGTAATCGTTCGCATTGTTGTGGCGCAACACACACGTAGGCATTCGGCCTTTGACAACGCATGTTTGCGGCGGATAGACGATGAGTGGTGATAGCACCGGGTTGTGAGTGGTGGCAGCACCGGGTTCATAAGAATGAAGTTCGGTGTCGCATCTTGGGGAAAATGAGCTCTCTGCTTGATCACCTTGTCACAATGGGTCAATTGAAGTGGCTTGGCTACATTCTACGTATGTCATGCGAGCGCTTACCACGGGGCGCCTTATTTGCTCGCACGGGATTGTGTTGGAATAGAATGCTTGTGGGTCAGCCAACCACTTGGCGGCAAAACATGAAATCGCTGGCGTCCCGTCTCGCAACCGTTGGTCCTGTACGTCTTCCTGCTTGGGGGCCAAAGGATGAGGACTGCCAATGACTCGACACACTTGGCGATGTGGTGCGAAACCGGAATCAATGGAAGGGCTGCATATTGAGATGTTTTGAACGAGGTGGTTAGACCTTTGCAATTCAAAATGCCAAAAAGGTACAAAATGACGCGTGCAACCAGATCAAAAAACAAACTGCTCAAAAGTCCAAAATAGTTGTTACCTGTTTCTAACAATTTTACTTTTATTTTGTTTCTCATGGATTTTCGAGGGATCAAGATCTGTTTATAGACAGTTTCTACTTTGAGAATACTGTCAAACCCAAGGGATAATCGAAAGGCGCAAAAACGAACAAAAGCCGTGTATTCAATAAATTGCTATTATTGTGTAATGAACTGTGTGGGACAGACAGGAAGGAAAATATCCACAAGGATACAAGGACATCAGAGGGCTTGTTAAAAACATTATACATCGTCTCTTGTCACAGCGCATGTGGATGAGGAGGGACACAGCTACAATTGGAGCAAAACGGAGATACTAGCTCAAGCAACAACGCAGACAGGAAGCGAATTCCTAGAATCATTGTACTCTTTCTAATAATTAGATCAACATACACATCGACATCGATCCCGTGTACCATCAGTTCAGAAAGAAATATCTCGGCAAATAGAAAGACATGGTTCAGTCGCGGAAAAGAATGGGCAGAGATCACGCGGCGCAAATCGAAATTGCCAGTTTCAAAAGTCACCTGCCTGTCGATTGCGGACTGACGAGTTAATAAGCAGGATTGTGCACTGCTTATCACCGCAGTGAAGATGCCAAATTACATGGTGGTGAAACGTATGCAATCACTTTAACAAGCTTGAAGAAGAGAGCAACCGGTGAGCAACCAAGCCGGGCTACCAGTATTCCAAATTATTTCAAATTACACACACACATATATATATATATGTATGTATATATATTTACGATCATTCAAAGGCAACTGGCGTGAGAACAAGTGAGTCGAAGCAACAGAGAGGGTAAACCACGAAGTCGCTCTGTAAGAAGAAAGTATGGTTGCATGTATAGTCAAAACGTCCCTATCAAACCCTTCTTGAAGTCTGGTGAGCATGGCCGGGCATCCTGTTGCTAAGAGCGGCTGTGAAAATCGGTGTCTCGGTACCAACAGCTACCAAAATGCAACTGAACCAACCACTCATCCCACTGGGAGTAACCACACCTGAGCCTGCGCTCGATCACAAGGTGGTACGGAAGCTAGGGAACCCAGACAACCTGACCAGGGATTGTACGGTTCGTGTCCTCAAGTGCACCCGGAAAGCAAGGTACATAGTATCGTCAGTAAAAACCAGGACGTGGTGTGTTACGGCTTGGCAAGCCTTCCCCTTACAACAAGCCACAAATGCCCCCGTAACAACACTGCGACCTCACTCGCCACTAACTAACGACACTGCATCTTGCTCACTAAACGAACGTTAGCCATCCAATCGAAAGGTTCCTTTGATCACTTTTGCTCCAGTGACCCGATCAAACACAATCACTAATGCAGTCACATAAAAATTCAAGCAACGGCTGCATAAACGCACATCGCTATATATATATATATATATATATATATATATATATATATATATATATATATATATATATATATATATATATATATATATATATATATGGTTGGCGGCATCCGGTTTCGGATTTGCCTGTCACTGTGGTCAGCCACAGGAAGCCTGCGCCTACAGAGGGACCATGGATGGCTTGCGCTGCACCACCCACAGCTCCATTCACACACCCCATATCCAGTGTAAATCAAAAGAAATAAGACCGGGAGGCATGTGGATGGGAGCCACGTTTCATCAACGGAGCCGGCCCACACTCCTTCACAGGAAAACACAAGCACGCTGCACTTGGGGAATCAATCGCACACAAGTCGGTGGCTGGACCGTAGTCCGCTCCACACTGAGTGCATGGAACCACTCTTTGAGCCTAACACGGACACAAGGACCGTGCACCCCGTCCCCTCCAGCAACGACCAACTGTCTCCTAGAGCCAGTATGGACGAGGTAGTGGGTAATAGACAGGTAGGCACCTTGTCAACATTCACATCAAGTGCAATCACACCGGGGATATCAAACAACAGCCAATCACTTGAGAGAAAGATAACCAAGAAAATAAATCGAGTAATGCATTAAGAAACGGACATAACTCCTAAAGTAATAAGCATATGAAATAAGTTGTTTACCAACGAATACGAGTTAATTTCACGAGGTCAGGAAGTTTATGTTACGGAAATGCTACAGAAACGAAAAAGTTATCGAAATAACTACAAGTGGCTTAAGTGAAGTGTGTAAGTATATAGAAGAGAGTATAAGTAGGCATTTATATGGGAAAGAAAAGCATTAGGACAAAATGGAAAACCACCACATGAAATAAATAGACTTAGCATGCAAGCACGCGGTTAGTAAATCTAATGCAGCGTACCTACAAACGCTGCGCCGGTTCTGCCTACGTTCTCTGCAGCACCCGTCGTCGCTTCGGTAGTGGTCCCGAGTGGCCTCGCTCATGGCTCACTAAGCCTGCCTGACTCAGGCACGTTGG
>OX104064.1:137804809-138087285 GCA_944474145.2 Dicrocoelium dendriticum
CCAGACGACAAAGCACGTCACACGCATCGTGGGCAACTGCACAATGACTGTGCAAATCCTGTACAATGACGTAGACCCACAAGCATTTTGTCACACTTGTGTACGAACTAACACAGACTGAATGGAAAAACATGAACCCAATGTGCAATCATTATACTAAGGTGCATAGTTGGGATTGCAGATACACTAACACTCATACTTGTCAATATATGGTAAATCGCACGCTTAGCAGTTCGTACCCAACCACAGACACTCTACTGACCAACTGGAACGGTACCTGTGTTCTACCTGGCTCACCAACCGGCGTTCTCTAGAATCCCCGTCAAGACGCACAAGTCACTGAGTAGAGGCCCGTCGTATTTCTGCACTGTTGTCGAACATCGGATGGCTCGGTGTCAATGAGTGCAGCTCAAGCATAACACTGCACTGGACTATGACAATTTCGCAGCTACGCATGAGAACGAGGCTGTAGTAGCATGTGTGAAATGAACACTAAATATGCGACAGACAGACAGAACCGAGCAAGTCAAAGTGGTTTAAGGCGGATCAAGGGCAATGGTAAGTCGGAGTAGACCAACAGTGGCGAAGAAGCATGGCGTATGCAACATCAACTGCAGCATGAGGGCCTCGGTTTCAGGATTAGCCTGTGAATGTTTCTCACTTAGGAAAGTTACAGGACGCCTGTGTAGATTATGGGTGTTTGTCGCTGCACTGCAACCCTTGATAGCATAGTTGAGTGCCAATGCGAATGACCTCGCCTCTGATGCTACGAGAAAACAGGTATACCATTTTGAGTTGCCTTTCCTCCCAACGTTTCCGATTGCGGTGCGCCAGTCGCATATGCTAATTAACAGATTATGAGTTAAGGTATCCCTCCTTATTTGTGTCCCATTAACGGCTACATGTCCGTCTGTGGTGCTGGGTCTCACAATGGACCTGTTTGGCAAAGCCCCATCGTGGCCTCACTGATGACTGGCCAGACCGGCTCGGCTGAGGCACATACGACCGCATGCACGACAGCTCCATGGGTAAATAGCCGATGAATAGTTCACCGGCAGCTGGCCCATGCGTTCCTGATGCACCAGCTGTCTTTCTTGCGCTTGGGCGACGTTCGCGTGATGAGATCACGCGAAGATTACACTGAGCGACGCAGCGCCCTATCTTCGTACATGTTCTTGCTCACGTGTCCACTTACCTGCCTCAAGCCATTTGACTCTTCACTGTAAACCGGCGTTCACCGCCATTGCCCGCTTTCCATCACTCCATCTGTATTAGCTCTTGTCTCTTAGCAATATAGGGTGACTGATTCACCTGCACCACGCAGCGTATTAGTCTCGTATCTACTGGTGTTCACATAGGTTTTACATTATTAAATGCCTATTCACTTTGCTGTAAACGGGCATCGAGCCCCATATATTGCTGCCCATTACTCAGCCTGTATCAGCTATCTTTACCCAGAAACCTGAGACGACAGTCATCCTGGGCGACGCAGCGATTTAGCCTCATATATAAAGTCACTCACGTACGCTTTAAACGCTGCAACGCCTTCCACTCCTCGCCGTTATCGGGCGTCCAGTCCCAACTCGCAGCTCTTCGGATTTCCCGCTGTTTACCCTTTCGTATTAACTCATATATATGTAACATTTATGGCAACGAAGATACACGGTACATAATGTTTCAACGGTTAATCCTTTGTTGCATGTTGTTCACTTCTTCTTGAGCGCTTTCACTGCATTTCCGTCTGGCTGTCTGTTGCCCGTTGCCCTTCTTGCCGTTTTTCAGACACCTTGGCCGGCATCTGAAGAATCTTGTAATAACAGCGGATAGCCCTTAATCAGCGATTCCGATCCCCACTCCCATGAGGCTCGCGGTTTCCTCAACTGGATACGGGCAGGAATAAAACGCTGTGAAAGCAGATCTGACGCCATTGAATATGACAAGCAAGCGGGCGAAAATGTAATCCAGGTAACTGCGGATAGCGGTGCAAGCAATCGGTTGGAGGTCAAACCATCCCAGCTTACCGTGAACCCAATTGGAGTCACTGATTCAAAATTTAGTTGTGACATATATCTATATCATTATTCCTACCTATCGACACCATCGCATTCGCAAAGTATTTTGCTATTTCACCACGGGATCATTTATCACAGCCACATCCCATATTTTTCATCACTGAATCTACACACTTTCATGGTCAAGATAATTATTTGGTTAGACAGCAATTGTCGCATATCTGCTTGTGCAAAACTGATCTTGCCTTCTTTGGTGTGCCTCGTGTAACATCGAGAATATACATTTTGATTTTAATAACGATGATTCCTTGCCCCTCCTTCCAACCCCTTAGGTCGATATTTATTTTGGACAAACTAACCATTATATTGTCCTGATGATACAATTTTGGTGTGCCTACAGTCCAACTGCCTGAACTAAATTTCCCACACAGCAGTTGCATCGGTATTTCCGTCGCACCCATACGGCACACATGCCCCGAGCCGCCTGTGGTATCGCAGCAGTAGCATGCAGTCCATTGGGTACACATCACTCCAGCGGATCATGTCAGTGTCGGGCACAATGTTCCACCGGTGGATGCGCAGAATTCGATACTGACACTGTTGAGGGAATAGGTCCAGATACCGGATATCCTTTCTGTACAGTGTTCACGTTTCCGCTCCATAGTTATGGATCGAGAGTACCACCAATTTGTACACCGCCACCTTGGTTCTAACGGCGGGACGATGATACTTCCACACCCGATGTTGCAGTTTCCCGAAAGCCGCATTCGCTTTCATTACCCGGGCGAGCAGATCGCCGGTGAGTCCCAGGTCAGTTCACAGCGTGCTCCCGAAGTAGCAGAATGCCGACGTGTTCTGTATTACTGCATCAATAATCCGTATTTTCGGACTACACATTGACTCCACTCTTGGTGCCGATCGAAACAAGCATAAAGTGATGCCTGTGATTATGCTGAGTCCGAGCTTAGTCGATGTTGAAGCTTTTCTAGTCATCATGGGTAGCAGGATGACACTATAGTGCTGGCTGGGGAGCTGAACGCTCAAGTTGGAAAATCGTCCACCGTTGAACTGCATCTGGACGGCCAACGTGGTGTAGGCCACCGTAATGGTAACGGTGAGTGGTTACTCCGTTGATGTGGAGATGCCCGCTTATTTCTTGCGAGCACTAACATCGGACACAGCACCCGCCAGAGGATGACATGGCGTCCACCAGCTTTAGACCAGCCTTGGACGCAAATCGACCACACTGCGATCAGTTTCCGATGGAGGGGCTGTATTCAGAACTGTCGCTCGATTTGGAGCATGCACTTGTATGCGCTGATCTGCGGGTGCGTTTTGATTGACGCCCACGACGACGCAGTGAGCGTATTGACACCAGCCAACTTGGTGGTCTCATCATGCATCTCAGACGTGGCCGCTGCCCTTGGTAACCAGCGAAAGTTATTCCGTCTGATACTGGAAACGGGCAGCAGGTGACCTGGTGTTAGTGAAACTATGCGTGACAAGAGTAGACAGCCTATCCACAACTTGTCAAAACGCTTAGAGCGTTGGGCTGAGCACTTTGGAAGGCAATTTAATTGGTCGGAATTGTCGGATTTCTCGTCGGCCACTGATCCCCCTGCTACGTGGGCTATTCCTTTGGATCCGCTCTCTCTGTCAGAAGTAGAACGTGTGATCGGAATGTTGGAGTTGAATAAAGCCCCGGAACCAGATGATCTTCCGCCAGCTCTCTTCAAATTCGGGGACTCTGCTCTTGCGGATGACTTACACGAGTTGATAGTGAAACAATGGGAGCGGAAAACTGTCCAGACAGATTGGAGCCACTCTGTTATAGTCTCAATTTTCAAGCGAGGCTCACGATCGGAATGCGGCAACCATGGAGGAATCAGTCCGATCTCCATCGCTTCCAAATTGCTGGAGTCTGTCATCCTTCACAGACTGACTGGCACTCGTGAAAGTCAGATTCGTGATGATCACACCGGGATTCGTCGAAGTCGACGCTGCATCGACCATAACTTCACTTTGCGTTATTAGTTGAAGCACCGCCACATGTATCGGCGGCCCCCCATTGTCCTGTTCCTCGATATCAAAGGTGCCTTCGGTTCGGTTGACCGATGTGCAGTTTGGAACTGTCTACTGATGAAAGGTGTGCCCGAGAAATATGTAAATATTATCCGTACGTTCTACTCGTGTAGCTCGGGCAGTGAGGGCTTACGGCAAACTGTCGCCACCCTTCAATATCTCTAGTGGTGTCAGACAAGGATGCCCGCTGTCACCTTTCCTCTTCAAGTTCGCCATTGACCAAGTCAAGAAGTTCGCGTCTACAGGACAAGAATTAGAAAATGTGGAGCTGCTCCCAGACGAATGATTTCTTGACCTGGAATATGCTGACGACATTGTTCTAATCTGTAACAGCTCCCAAACATGCCTAACGACACTGGACAGATTAGCACTGGTTGTCAGCCGTTTCGCGCTATGCTTTGCACCCTTGAAGTGGAAAGCTTTCCCCAAGATTGGCAGGGACCGCCTCCTGCGCTGACCCTTGGTGAGGATCAGCTAGAAGTCGTTCAAAAATTCAAGTACCTGGGATGCTGTATTAGTGCCCTAAGGATCGAGGACGAGGTCACGAAAACCTTGTAGCAAAAGCTAGAGGCTATTTTGCTAAAGTTCACTAACTATGGTGCTGACGCGACATCACTCTCGCCCTGAAGGGTTGAGTATACAATGCAGCCGTCCGTTCTACTCTCTTTTACGGCTGTGAAACCTGGCCTATTAGATCAGCAGACATAAAGAGGCCAGTTACGTTTGACCACCAGTGCCTTCGCAGCTTGGCTCCCATCTGGTGGGAACACCGCGTGAGCAACAAGAGTGTTCGACGCCTTGTCTATGGCGCAGCAAGAGGAAATGAACCGCTCAGCACCATTATATCACGCACCAGGCTCCGATGGCTTGGCCACGTGTTGCGCATGCCAACCCACAGGCTGCCGCGACGTGGGTTGTTTGCGCGCCGGGGGTGTGGATGGAAGAAGAGGGGTGGTCAAGCGATGACTTGGTCGAGAGCAATGAAGGCCCTTACTTCGACGTTGGCCTCGGTTGGAGCCTCTCGGCTCCCTGGTTGGGGTCCGAAAGACGATGAACACGTTTTGGTTGGATATACTTGCCGACATGGTTAGGAGCCGACCACAGTGGCGTTTGGCTGTGAGTTTGTTTATCCCCATCCCTCTTAGCCTCCCCCTCTAACCGCGATCTCATTTTTTAGTATAATAAAAATGTATAATAATTTTGTTGCTGCATAGTAGCCGGTTGATAGCTTTCCGGAACGATGTCCAACCGTTACTTGTAGCTCAGATGACATGCACCTGGAGTCTTTCTTATGTATTGCGGCATAGTAGCTGAGGTGTTTTCCACCTCTAGCTAAGGTGTATAACGAGATAACGACGCAACCTACGCACAGTGGTCGGCAAACGCAGCATCCGGATAGTTGTCTCACGCATTACACCGCGTTCCAAAGCGGTGGATGTTTATCAAACCCCCCGTCGATGCGGTGCTCCAGACGCACACTGTGTTCAAACGTACTGAATGCACAGGACAACTGAGAAATTAGAGAGGCGTGGAACAGAATGGGGGCTATGGCGCTTACCAAATGTATAATCCGATATTTAACGTTATACTACTTGCTTTGGAACTTCTAGCTTATGATTTTAGTATCTTACTTTTTCGTATTGCGGCACTTCAGTTGAGGTCTGTTTCTCACCCTCAACGACGTGCATCGATGATGGGCTAAGACGCATCCTTACTTGACACCAGAGATGACCTCAAAAAGTACGTCGACCGCACCCTTCAGCAAGATGATTTCATCAGAGAAGTGGATTGAATGAATGTAAGTGGAAAATAGGAATAGGTGCCAAATGGCTCCTTGAAGAATACCAGAAGTTGTGATGAGTGAAGAAGAGTTTTGCCCCCAAAACCTAGTAGAGTGGGTGCACGTTGTAAAAAAATTTCAACAGAACAACCCAAGTTTGAACTCCAGAACCTGATAGATCGCGCAACAGCAGTTCACGGTCCCCACAATCGAGTGTTGCTAAAATCCAGAAAGCAGATGCGGATGGATTGGTTTTTATTATCCATTGACTAAAGCACGATATGTAAGAGACATATTATTGCCTCTGGTAGACCTAGAGCTGCGATATGCAAATTTTGGTCATCAAAGTGCGCCTGGGCTAAACTTCCTTTAGGAATAACCTTCTGAAAGGTCTTCAAAGCAATGGACGTGCAGGCGATTGGTCGATTTTGCAATTTAATTTCTCTGACCTTGAAGTGATGCATGCACTTCGCCAGCTATCTTGTGTTGCTTTAAGCACAATGTGTACAAGTCGGTGAGAGGATGTATCAAATAATCTGCATACCCATTGAGACAACTTATCGAGATCAGATGCTTTGTTCAGTTGCAACCCGACTAATTCCTTGTGCACTTTTAAGCTGTTCACAGAAGGTGGGTTATCTGGAAGTAGTTATAACTCAGCAAGGGGGTACTATCCTGGTCACAAAGTTTAATTCTTTCACATCCGGAGTTGAATACGTGATCTCGGGGGTGACCTCTTAAGTGCTTCAGCATTTTTAATGTCTCTCGATAGTTATTGTTTCTTAATATGGTTTGAACGTAGTTATGGTTGTGATGCAGCTCGATTTTTATCTCAATCAAGAGTTTACCGATGAAATCTCTTTGCGCTTAAATGACTTTTCTTTAAGTCTATGCGGTCGTTTGAGACGAGAATCTGTTGGCAAGATGACAGCCGATGTCAAAGAAGTTCAACTAACTAGTTAACCGGTCACACAATAATTCTATACGTTTGCATCGTAAACTAAACTAAAATCCATGGGGGCAGTAGTTTCACGCAGTCGTTAAATGTGCTAGGAAAGAGATTGTCTGCGCCTGAACTTTCGACCATTGCAATGGGTGAGATCTTTATGGCTCATCTTGCAATAGGAGACAACTTTATGATGGCATGATCAGTGCTCCCAAGCGGCGCTCGATTTATCCTACAGTCAAAACACCTAGACGGCATGCTTTGAACCAACGTGACTCGGTGCAACCAAAAAGTGCCGAATTCCAGTGTACTATGGCGCAGCGCCATCATGCGAATGATGAGTTATCTCTGGATGTGAAGCAGATATCCCTGGAGTATGTTCAGTCTATTACCGGAAAGTGTGTAAGACAAAGACGTTTGGACTTAACCAAAAGGTTAAACCAGCTTAAGCCTCAATCTACTTTCCCCAGTAGACCTAAGAGGTACGTGCGTAACTTTTCAAGCCTGAAATTGAGCTCCACTTTAATGGAATTTCTATCATTTGGTCTAAAATTTTGAGTCCACAGACACAGAGACAATCAGCTGCACTGTGCGTTACAGTTTGAAAGCATAGTTGGTCAAATGAAAGGACTAGTAGCAAAGTCAAATGAGGAAAAGGAGAGCTGGAAATGTTTTCTGGTGAACAATCGTTACCAGTATCGTAATTGTCATGTCCAAATTCATGGTCCACTGAGGCGCAAGCACCATAATGTGTTGAAGGCTTTAGGACGCAATGATAAGATCCTCCTGTGCAAACCAGACAACAATACCGGGGTTGTTCTACTAGACAAAGATGACTATATAAAAAAGGTCGAAAGAGTTCTACGTGATGAAAGAAGAAATTTCCGAAGCCATTGGAGAAAAGGACCAAACGGAGAAAGTCGAAAAGCAGATTAGTGAAAGCTGGAAAGTACTTCGGGATAATGTATACATCTCAAATACAATTTATGATAGCTTTAAGCAGATTGGCACTATTCTTCCGAGGCTTCACGGGTTACCGGAAGTTCCTAAGAGTGATATACCACTTCGTTCAATTTTAGCAATGGCCAATTCACCCTACCAGGCGGTCGCCAAATGGCTTGTGGAAATTGTGAGCCAACAAGACAACCTTTGTAACACAATTCATCTCATCGAAAGCATCAGAGACCGTAACATCGGTAAGAAAGTAATGTTTTCCTTGGATGTTGTCTCGCTTTGCATCAACGTTGTCTCTCCCCCTCCTGCTTAGCCTTCCCCTACAACCGCGATCTCGTTTATTAGGCATAAAGTAACTAGCTTTTGTGGCACAATAGCCGACTGTCAGCTCTTCGGAACGATGCCCATCCGTTAATAGGGACTCAGCCGACCTGCCTCTGTTGCATGTTCTTTTCTCTTTTCTTATGTATTACAGCACAATAGCTGACGTGTTTTCCACCTCTAGCTAACGTGTATAACGATGAGAACTTTCCCTAACATCCCACTTCTCGAGACAATCGATTACAGTTGCAGCATAAACAACGATATGCATACCATTGTGTGATTTGAAAAGCCGCCTTTTGCGTTGCACTGGGAACGTACAGTTCCCATCCATTGGTACTTACTAACGACTACAGGATAGTGTAGCTATGGGGTCGCCACTAGGTCCGTAGTTGGCTGTCTTCATGGCGAAATAAAGAATATCACACTACATGCGATCATCAACTGTGATTGTTACCATCGCTATGTGGATGATATATTTGTTGTGGCCGATAAGTCTACTGACCTCGACGCTGTTATTGAGCACCCTAATCAGGCCAAAACAGCATTACAGTTTACCTGTGAGAAAGAAATGAACAATCGAGTGCCCTTCCTCGACGTCGTGTTAACTCGAAGGACAGATGGCTCAATCCAATGGCAAGTCTATAGGAAGAAAAGTTGGAGTGGCCAGTATACGAAATTACATAGTTTCGTTCCTTTGAGATACAGGCGAAACTTAATTCGCTGTCTAACCACAAGGGCCCGCAGGATTTGTTCTGAAGACACGTTGGACAATGAATTGGCGTCCATTCAAAATGTGCTGCACGAACACGGATATCCTGACCGATTCAGTATTAAGAAGATACAAGATAAACACGAGCCGGTGCAGGTTCCAACATCTGAGAAGAAGGAGCATTTACAAGACTACCTTTCAAAAGGGGACGCAGCCGCCGAGCGTATAGCCAGAAGCCTTTCAGCAACTGTTAAGTCAACTTCTCCAGCAGCTAAGCTCAAGTGTAGTTTCTCAAAGGAGCATCTCATTCGTATTCACAACAAAGACAATGTGCCGAAGCTGACGGCTTCTATGGTCATTTATCAGTTCGAGTGAACTTGTGGAGTAACTTATATCCGCGGTACGAGCGTGATAATCGCAGCTGTCGGTACTCGCCTACGTATTCGGAACGGACAGTAAAGAGGCCGCTCGACCGGTTGTCCGCCGCTAATCGAGCAGCAACGCTTACACGCGTGAGCCAGAATCGCTTTGTAAGCTCGCACGCCCAACTGGTTCGATCGATGATATATATATATATATATATATATATATATATATATGAAGTAGGCGATCACTGTTTTCTGTTTTGCGAATACTATGTTCATGTTGAACACCGAGTTCAAGTTCGTTAATTTCGTCTGGCGACCTGCGCGTTTAAGGGTCCGGCAAACACCAGGATGTCCGTACAGCGCTTTTCTGAGAGAAGACCGGAGAGTTGACAGTAGAACTCGTGTTGACTTGACTCGGGACTGCAGTCTGTGGGAAGGTAGGCTGATACAACGAACAAGAAACATCTGCTGCCTCCGCGGCTGGATAGTTGCACTGAAGTTCTAAGTCGGATCTAGCAGAGACGATTGTTGACAGGAATCCAGCATAGTAGCGCGGCCTCAGCACGTGTGCGCAATGCGGTCCCCACAGTGGCCTCGGCAATTGCGTCTATAGATAAGCGCAGTGTGAAAATACCAGCGAAACTCGCAGATGGTGAAATCAGTCGTAGCGACGTGCTAGAGTCCTGCAGTCGGGTTTCAGTGAGGCAGCAGACATTAGTGGTAATAGTTTCAAGCGTGAGAGGACCGGCGGCTTGTGATCCCAGCTGCATCAGCGTCCGAACAATAAAGGTTGCCAGCTCGAAATGGGAATGTGGCACTAGAAAAGGCTTGCCAATACTATGTGGCGGAGCACCCTCGGACCTAAGTTGCAGATCCGTATGGCAAGAACACTCGCGCAAGGCGGCACGGTGTTGTGGACTCGGAAACGAAGGGGATTACCAATGATGGTAGAGTTGAACGTAGAAGCAAGTAACTGAACGGTGGTGCGGTAGAGCGCGATTTAGCATGTTTGGTTGTTAGCATCTTAGCTGAGGGTAGTATTTTCAGAGAGCAGAGATTGAGCGTAGATTCGTTGAAACATTGATCCATTAGTAGTGTGGGCATGGAGTTTCCGGTTTCCCAGGCTGAGGAATATGGTTGACTTAGGGGACCCCACTCGGAGTCTTAGGGTATAAAGATCTGACACGTAAAGGAGCAGAGCGAGCGACGTATATCGCAAACTGTTGGGAGCCGGCTACCACGGATAGGATAACACTGCTCAGGATGCCCAAGAAGCTCGAGTGAAGCTGCACGGATGCCAGCAGAAATTTGCTGAACCAAAGAAGTCGCCGGCGATCACGAAGGGTGTATACAGCCAGGTGACTCATACGTCTTCGTAGACGCCGGTGGCCATCGAGGTTGTTCATCCGCCCTCCGAAAGATACTCGCCTTTGGTTGCAGAAGTGAATGTACAATGACCATATAGCTGGTCACATTGGTTTTGACAAAGCGCCTTACAAGCTCTTGTGGTATTTAGTGAAGAACTAGCTCTAGGACGCTGCTGCTGACTGTCCGCGACTGCCTGTTCACCTCGACTGTGAAAAGCCGAGACTTATTCAATTACCATCGCAAGAAAGGCGTTCCCCGATCCGCAACCTGGGGACGCGCCAGGTGGTGTACAGCTCCGAAGAATCAACCAGTGATCGGTGCACTCCCAGACACAAGTCGAGAGCCCAATGGAGACAAAAGTACAGCGCAACATATGGAAAATAGCGATGTAAAAATGTTTAATGAAAACTCGATCGTGGTCATGATTTAGTAACCGATAATATAAATTGTTAGTATCAGTAAAAGTAGCCCGAAAGAGATGACAACACAGCATTCAGGATGAACTGCTCCTTGATGTAGCGAGTTCAACGTTTAAATCAATAGGGTGAAGGACCGACCAAAATCCAAATTGTTCCAGTTACTTGGTCACAACATTATTTAACTGACGGATTCGTTCTTGCTGGAACTATTTTACGTCCCACACCTGCAATCAGTTGATCGGACGTCAGTGCTGAGGAGGTACACCGTTAGGGTGTAGACGTGTGTTCTAGATGAAGAGGTATATTTTGACTGGTATGCACCATTCATAGGCGCTGCCAGTTCAGGTAAATGACAAACTTGATTCGGTTGCGTAGTGTTGACTATTCACGGAACCATGAAGTGCCGGTCTAGTGCTCATCCGGATGTTCAGCCAACGTATGGTTAAAGGTAACTGTGACGAATCTTCATCGAAAATTTAATCCAAATCCAACGTTTTAATTCTCCATTATGATTTAATTGACTTAGCCCCAAATCCCATAGAAGAAAAGATAGTGACGTAAACAGGGTGGTGGATCTTAAAGAAATAAATAAGTCGTAGCGACTATAGACAACATAAAACCCGGGAAAAAGATAAACATCGCGGCCAGAGTAGCGATCTTGGCAGCATCGATGAGTCTTGTCATTCGAATAAAAGTGTCATGTGAGGACTTAAAAATAAGTCATCAGTATCATAAACAGCAGCCATTTGAACTGACGCTTCGCTGCTGTACAATCACGGTGATGTCATCATTATACACGTCAGCTGCAGATGGAAAACCCCTCAGCTGTAGTCCGCAATAAAAAAAGAAAAGAAAGATGAAACAGAGACACGCCGGCTGCGTCATCAATAACGGATGGACATCGTTCCTAAAAGCTACCAGCCGGCTACTGTGTCGCAAAAATCGTGTTATGCCTAATAATTGAGATCGTGGTCGGAAGAGGAAGCGAAGCGGGAGAGGGAAGGACAAAGAAACTCAACACGAACTCCCCTATGGTCGACTCCTTGCCATGCCAACAAGTGTATCCAACCAAACGTGTTCATCGTCTTTCGGTCCCCAACCAGGGAGCCGAGAGGCTCCAACCGATGCCGAATTCGAAGTAAAGGCTTTCATTCCTTTTGATCAAGTCATCGCTGGACTACCTCTCCTCTTCTTTCATCCGCACCCGCGGCGCGCAAACAGTGCAAGCCGTGGGAGTCGGTGAGTTGGCATGCGCAACACGTGGCCCAGCCATCGGTGGTTGGTGCAGGAAATAACGGTGCTGAGCGGTTCACTTCTTCCCGTGCCATGAACAAGGCGTCGAAGGAAGAATAGTAACAGGGACAGAAGGAGGACCAAGCGTAAAACCCTGCTGCCATAACCATTCAGAATTAAGGCGCCCACACCTTGTGTCAATAACATGCCATCACAAACAGCTGGATACCGTGCAAAGATAAGGCGGCATCGGCGAGACAGCTTCCTTCCGGCTTTCACTACCACGCGTCATAATCAGCCATTACCCCGCAGAGAACTCAGCAACGAACAACTTTAAACGTGCAGTTCGAGCAGGATACAGCAGACAAACCGTTGGTGCCGAGGGCGGGTCATGTCCTATAACGTCTCGAGCAAAGCACAATGCTCGTCACATGGACTCGTCTGGAAGACGAAACGGAGCAACACCGCCGAGTTTGGTCGTCAGTGACTTCATTTCTCTCTACCAAGTTAACTTTTGCACACCCCGGACCTTGCGCTAACCTAGATCTGGCAAACAAAACACGCCGTCCTCGGTAAGCGGTGACCGGGCATACGTAGCCTGTGCCATCTGCTGTCCGAAGTAACTATCCTGATTATCATTGCCTAGCACTCGCCTACGCACATCATTGTTGAGGACAAGCTGGTGCCACCCGACACCAGCAGTGCTTCGCAGATAGTGATGATTAGACATGAAGTCGCATCAGATCTTCAGAGCGAAGGGGTCAAATCTCCCTCCCATATTTTGAGACGGCCTACACTGTGACCTTGTAAACACGGGCTTGCAGATGGATGGAAACTCCTTTCCGGCGCCAAGGATGTCGCGGATTCAAGAAGACAGTTCTATCTTTTGCAATACGTGAACTAACCTCAGCGTTTATGCACTAGTGCAGCTGCCAAGATAAGCGAAGTTAGTAACTAAACCAAGCTCCTCGCTATCAACGATTAAGGTATCATTAAGTCGTTAGTGGTCCTATGACAACACTTTGTACTTGAAAGATAAGAAACACAAGACAAATGATGGGACCACTCTAGAGAGTTTATTCAGAGTTGACTGGGCCGTTTCAACATCATTAAACAACAAGACAATATCGCCGCATAATCAAGATCAACTAACTAAATTTCCTGAATATCTGACTCGTGAGATTCCACAAAATAAAAATATCCGACAAGCCGCCTTAGACCGTGACGCGGCCTGTCATGCTCGAGTACAGGGCATGTAAAAGGCTCACATATCTCATGGGAACACCTTTCGGCAAAAGTACCTCGAACAGAATGGATAGGCCGATTGAATCGAACACACTTTCGAAGTCCAGGTACACAGCTATTGTCCGCCTGCGGTACGTGTGGCACCGCTCTAACGGTGGTCCATACAGCCCCGTCCAAGGCGGAGAACTGCTTACTATTCTCTAATCCGGGATTCATGCTCCGCAGTGAGACGACGACCAAGAATTGAGGTCAGTAATTTGGTCACAACCGGCGTTAGGCTAATACAGTACAGTCTGTGTGACTGCCCTTCTTGTATATTGCCACTATAATCTATTCACTCCAGTTAGCTGCGATAGTCTATTCCTTCCAGACCCGTTTAAACAGGGAGCTTAGTGTTTTGCAGAAGACCACATCACAGTCCTAAAATAGTGTGGGCGTGAGACAATCGGGGCTAGCAGGACGAAAGCAAGTAAGGACTGCGATCGCGTTTGGGACCTCAACACCCGAGGAAGTCTCTGAACTAGCCGTCCATGACTCAGCATGCTCCATCTGAATAGGAAGAGGTCCAGGAGCACGTAGTCAAGTGTACTGAGTTTGAAAGTGCTCAGCCCAACCAGCCATACGGCGCTCCTTATTATGAATCAGGGCACAGGCACTGTCTCTGATTGTCTCGCCAGGACCAGTGGTGCAGACCAGATAAAACAGCTTACGATAATTGCCTACCATTCCTGCTTCCTCTATTTCCTAAGCCCTACTAGTTCACCAGGCTTCCTAGTCAGTACGCAGACTCCGTTTTAGTTTGCGCCTAATATTCTGTCTGGCCACATTGTGCTCAAAGTCAGCCGGGAGTTTTCTTCTGGATTCCAACAGGTTCGTCAACCTCTCTGATATCCAATGACTAGTGACGCGATGACTGATTGTGCCGCATGCAGAAGCTCCTGCATCGTGCATGGCGGTCGAGATCTTATTCCACGGAGGATTAGTATGAGGGAGCGGAAGTTTGGTATGTAGTGCATATTTGTAGGCTTGTCTGACCGAGGGCTGAGATAACTTCTCAGTTGCCAATCGAGACAGGCGTTAGGCACGCTTCCCAGTAAAGTACATGGAAAAACGGCAGAGTTAACGAAGGTATGCAGAACAAGAGACAGTCCAGTATGGAACTACGCCACCTGTAACTTATGGCAACGTCATCAATCGGGGTCCATCGCTGACCAGACACAGGTCGTCGCTAAGTGGTACTTTGGTGCACACTGTGGCTAGATGATGTGCTAATAAGAAACAGCCGGTGCTCCGCACACAGTTGCAATAGACGCTCCCGTTGTCCGCATGGTCGGGGTTAAGTCCATACTTAGTACCTAGCAGAGCCTTTGAAGAGCTCAGACGTCCTACTTGTGTATACATATCCCCTGCAAGTACTATGATATCTGAACTGATAGTATTGCGTATTAGTGTATTCAGTTTGTGATAGAATGTGTTTTTGAGGGCATCAGGACTGTAGTCGGTGGAAGCATAAGCGGAGACCGCAAACAAACAACGGCTTGAACTACTTCGTGAATCGATCTTAGTTGATGTTGTCAAACAGGCTGCACACCAACAGCTGTTTACAGGAATCCAATCAACCAACCATGACTCGGCCTTGAAGCTGAGAACGACGCCCACCCCAGCTTGACCAGTAATTGCCGCATCATCGGCTTCGGATGCGCGCAACCAATGGAGAGAGAAGCCGCAGTTCATTCAACAACCCTGTTAGGAATTATTGATCCTAGTTTTTGGACGAGCGACACACATCAATACCCAGCGTGCACAACGTGGGTGCAAGTGGAGGCTGTTGACCTATTATAGTGTGAACGTTGAACGCCGCAAGGGGAATGGACCAGTGCGGCCGACAAGCATCCAGTGGGTGGTGCGAGAAGGTAGATGCAGATGGTATGACTCCAGTGGCATGGCGGCTACTGTCAATAAGGCTGGGAATAATGGAAGGAAGTTTATTAATGAAGGGGAGTAAGAGAAACAGGTGTAAGGAAAGACTGGAGGCGCCAGTAGTAGCATGTTTTCGTTTATCTGCTCTGATGTACGCAGCAGATCAAGTGATCCTTAATAAGCTGCGCGACGGTCGATGCGGGAACTGGTTGAACTTTGAGTAGATAGTTATGTTTGTACGTGAGGTGAGATACTGCCAGGGCGTTCAGACATAGACAGGAGAATGATTAGGGCCCTCAACCAAACTCTGTCCGCAAGGCAATGGATGTGATAAAGAATCGGTTTTACAAAAATGGATGCCATCTCATTGCAACCCGTCAACCTGAAGACTGCTTTTCTGACTTTTAACCATTAAATTACTTAGTAGGAGTAGCTCTCACCCACCCAGTATAACTCAATGGGTTGAACAAGTGCTCAAACCGTAGCACCAAGTTAGGGTTCAGTCTCGCTGCGACGTGATAAGTAGAGTGCGGAGAAACACCCAGGTAGCCTCGCGCCTTGAACAGCCGCCTACTAGCTACGAACCTCGCAAACGAACAGAGCGCAGACAACCAGCTAGCTGAAGCTCCTAGAGCAGATAGTTCAGTACAACAAAAAGGTAGTGCAAATGAAATTACTTTCGTCCGAGACTGAAGTAAGAAAATGTAGAAACAGTTTGACTGCCATCTATGGGTTTTGGGGACAGCAGGTTTCAGCCTAGGAAAAACAGTGGAAAGTTTTATCCATTTGCTTGTGTAGTGGAAAATGTCCACGTAGAGAAGTTTGACGGAAAAGCTTTCCGAGATCTAGGCCTATAGAATAAGGCACTGATAAATGCCCCAATCATTAACAGGTGTAGACTGTAAAAACTAGGATTCAGTGGTCAAATTTAACGGAGCATAGTATTGTGGGGGATGTGAGACCCATAAAGGAAACGAAGGAAATGAACGACGAAACGAACGAAGCCGAGTGAACAAGAGTAAAGTAAATCTTGCAGTGACGATAACACGCCAAGCGCTGATTGTGATTCAGTGCGATGACAAAAAAGACGGCGTTTGTAGACGTATTGCATATTGACAATGATCAGAGTTTAATAAGTGAAATGGAGATGTGGCGCATAAAGGCACAGGGAGTGGAGAGCGGGTGAGCGCAACATCATGCATGGGATCATATCCCATCGAATTGCTGTAGCCGGAAACGGTTGAGCAGGCTGTGTTGAAGAACACATATCCTGAGAAATTGGAAACGATAGGGAGAAGTTCCCATTGCAGCTGTGCATCGACACGTGGCTTTCGTTACACATCGCGCAGAAAAGTTAAAGTACACGTGCCATGGCGAATGTGAGGCCTGTGTCGAAAATGAGGGCGGGACCATGATCGCTTGCAAAACCATCATGTAATGAGATCGATTAGCTGTAGATCGAGAATCGTCGCTGATCACACATCTGCCGTCGACCGCCCTGAGTCGAAAGTCACCGGAATGCGAGCCTCATTGGATATTCTGCTATTGGTTGGATAGGAGGGGTGCAGGTTGTTTAACAACCCGTTACCTGGAGTCGAGTTGGGAGACACCAAAGACTTGACGATTGCCGGCTCTGCTGCAGTGAATTTGTTCACAACCACAGGTTGCATGGCACCTGCTGGTCCCGTGACAGAAGAGGCGCTAACCGGAGCTGGGCAACAGGTATCCGATTGGCAGTTTTTGTTTGGTCCGCAGTCCAAAACGCATTTACCGTAGTCAATTTCGTCGGGCTCCTTTTCTTCTGAATACTATAACAAAGAGGAAAAGAAAGAGCGGTTGATATGAGGTGCAAGTAGAAAGGAAACACGTCGTAATGAGAACAACCAGAAATACTAAAAGAGCAAAAGGGCATTCAGTAAGCTAGGAACAGTGGGCAGTTAGGACCAAGTACTAAGCAGATGCCAAGGCAAATCTAAGTGATCGGATGAAACAGTTTCGATGGAAGCCAAATTACTGCTTTTAAAAATGCGCACACGCCACTGTAGTCTCAAAATAATGGCAGGTGAGAAGTAAAAGAGAGTGCAACCCTGGCGCAAAAGCTGAAACAAATGTTGGCTCCGCCTCACTAGTTACAAAGTTGCACTGACTTGAAGAGGCAGCTACTGAGAAGGGCAAAACCTTCGTTCAACTACGAAAAGCCCAAAGAGGAGAATCCACCCAACGATAGAAAGTACCAGACAGGCAAAATGCAAACGGGTGACTCCAGCGGATTACGTGACCACCGAAGTCTACACACAGGGCTAAAAGCAAAGAATTACTCGATTTTTGCAAAGGGAGATACAATGTTCAGTTTTGTTGTGTTGTCGCTGACTGTTCGCACCCCCATGACCGCAATGAAAACACGGAAGAGGAGCCAGGACAGAAAGGTATAAATGAGAATACTGCTTCCTTATATGAATTAAAATGGTGTAGAAGCAAAGCTAATAAAGCACACTGCGGTCAACCAACAACACAGGAAACGCTGCATGGCAAAAGCGAATGAGAGACGATAAAAGTAAAGAGCCAATCACGCGTGTCCGAGAAAACGGTATTAGCGGAAATGGGACCGAGAGAGAACATGCAGTACGAAAGACATATGCTAGCCAACCCAATTAAGGAAATGATGTGTTTAGAAAGGTCACTAAACAAACAACAATGAAAAGGAAGCCGGTAACTAAGAATTATCATACAAAATTATATGCGCAGGAGGCATCCGCTTAAAACCATCCACGTCTTGAAAATGAGTTACCTGAGAGTTGTATAGCACTTCCGACGTGGTCTACATGAAGAGGTTGCAGAAATATCCTTGTTCTGTGTTGGGCTGTCTTTTCTGGACATCCTAAGGGCCGAACTTCACGTCTGACAGAGGTACTAGGTTTCTGACTGACCAACAGCTCAATAAAACATAACCCATTGTCTCTCGATAGTACAGCATCTCGTGTATAACGTGGCTTCAGTTGTTTAGCATGAAGTCTCCATGGTTGGGTATTAAGTGGTACATCGAACATCGCCATGTCACGACGCCGCAAAACTCGTCCTGGTATCCACATCATCTACCATCCCTGGATAGAAGCGGCAAATACGAAATCATCCACTTTCAATTTTTTCCACCATACCCCGTATCGTCTATTGTATTGCAGCTACATGAATGAGTTCGTTAGTTGTACGGTTGGGCGTTCAGGAATTATCCAACCCAGAGTGCTTTTCCGTCTTCGACCCAAGGAAGCTTCCACGAGTGACTTCCCATCTGGTGCATTGGGATCCGGAGTAACTCGATAATTCAGCGATATACTTTCTGACTATTCATACATCGTCCCTTCCCCTTTCGACTTCAGCAATCGTAGTTTCAGAGTATTGACAAACCCTGCTTGCTTATTAGTATGCATAATACGGTATAGTTCACATATGGAATGTTACATTTTGTGCGCGAAACTCAAGGAAGTGATAGGACGTGAATTGCGATCCGTTATCCGATACAATCGGTTCAAGTAAGCCGTGCTGACTGAAAACATGTCTCAAACGCAAAGACTGTGTTGTTTGCGGACGTATTTGGCATCACGATAATTTCAGGCCACTTGCGGTAGGTGTCGACGATAATGAGGAAAGAAGTCCCATCAACTAGTCCGGGAAAATCCACATGTAACAGTGACTAGGGTGAATCAGGTTTCAATCACGGTTACAATATCGCACGCACTGACAAATTGAAAGCAATGCAGCGTTTAGAACAAGATCGGCCAAGGTCTTCTAATCGGCCAAAACACGTACCTCCAGACTATTCCTGGATGGCCCTTATGCAGTTGGCGTAAAACGCGTTGCCTGAGTACTTTGGGAATAAGGATGCGATCCGCGAAAAACAGACAGGAATTGACTTCCGACAAAGAGTCGGGCCATGTGAAAAACTGATCATGGACTTCACTTGGACACTTTTTCGGCCAGCCCTATCGTGTATAAGTAAGCAAAGCGTCCTATTTCGGGACTTGTTTACACTGGCCCGTAATACATGGCTAATATCTGTTTTGACTACGACTGACGCAATGAGTGTATCTTCAAGCTCAAGCTCACGCTTACCGGTATCGATTAATCTGGACAGGGCGTCCGCTTATCCAATAGCATCAGTTGACGAAAATCTCATGTTGAAATCGCATGTCAAGAGTAAAGTCGCTCATTGCTGAAGTCAACTAACTGTGTACACTGGAATACCTATTTTGTATCCAAAGATTGCGAGAAGCGCTAATCTTATATAATTTAGTGGAATTACTGAACAGCAAAGACGATTGCTAAAACTTCTTTTTCACTATGACTATAGCTCTTATCAGATGCGACGAGGGCTCGTGCAGCGTGCGCCACAACTTTTTCCGAACCGTCCAGAAACTGGTGTGCAATGACTGCCCCGAGATAATAACTGAAAGCATCCCTAGCCACGATAATTCCCAGGTTCGAATTGCAATGCTTAAGCAGTAAGCTAGAATTCACCAGAGATTTCAATTTCTCGAGTGCATGTTGACACTGTCCGGATCACTTCCATGAGAAATTTTTCATCAGCAGATGATTTGGTGGGGGACGTAAGCGACATGCATACGGTAAAAACGCGCTATAGTGACTCACCATCGCAAGGAACGATCTCAGAGTCATGACATTCGTTGGGACAGGCAATCGGTTTATCACCTCAATGTTTTCAGGATCGGGTTGTCGACCGCACTCGTCAATCACGAATCCCAAGAACTTGATGGGTCTAAAGAAAAATTCACATTTTGCCACACGTAAACGGAATCAATAATCTTTGATTCGTATCATCACTTCATCCAGTCGTTATGGTGGTTTATCTTGCGTTGCACCCAGTATTATGATATCATCCGGCTGGCTTGCCGAACTACCTCCTCGTGGTGCCAGCTGGGTGGTTCGGGTGTACCCCGTTCCAGTAAAGTGTTCGGCGACAATGTCCCACCAAGGTGGAACATTGTATCCCAGCAATTGTGCTGATTTCATGGGGAGTATTGGGCCACTGTTTGGTGATCTACCAAACAAAGGCGCATGAACTGAACATTCAGTCAGCGCCACCTGATGGGCGCGATTCCCTCAATTCGTCCCGCTACCTTGCGGGTAGGTTATTTAACCAAAGGCTAGGGGTGGAGTCCCCTAAGTCAACTCCCTACTTCGGCTTGGGCAACCGGGTAGTACCACGCCCTCTCACAAAACCATGTAATGTACTACAACGTGCTCACCTGCTATCGTTTCTGCTTCTCACTTTCACGAGACTTCATCACACGCCAATGGTTTGTTTGCTAACAATCCTCACTTTCCGTGACCCGATTCACGTGTTCAACAATCTGGCTGCGATTCCGGTTGCCCCGTGAACCATGGAGTTCAACCTGTGGCACTTCTTCGTCCCCGTTCTTCGTTCCGTCTGGCGTGCTTCAACGTTCGGGCACTCATGAAGAATGGACAGCAAGCCGGTCTAGCGCGCACCTTAGAGTCACTCGATTTCGATGTCTGCTGCCTTTCAGAAACCCGGTTGCAAGATTCCAGCACTGTGCTTACATTGACATCCCCCACTGATTACGAAGCCAGATATCACCCGCGTCTTTCTGGAAATCCAGAAGCAGCCTCAGCGGGTTTGGCTGGTGTAGGTATAGCACTAAGTGTAAAGGCCGAGGCGGCACTACTGGACTGGTTCCCGATTAACAGCCGACTATGTGCAGTTCGGCTTCGGGGTTTATGTAGATTCAACAAGAACCGAGAAGAGAGACGCAACTTGTTTGTGATCTCTGTGTACGGTCCAACTGACTGCAGTGGCGGCTCGGTCAAAGACGAATCTTACCGGGATCTATATCAGTTCTTGATTAATGCTAAAAAGTCGGATGTCGTTATCCTTGCCTGGGATTTTAATGCACGGATTGGCCGCCTGTTACCATATGAACACCACCTTGGTGGTCATCACGCGCTCGATGAGAACCGCTCTGATAACGGAAAGAGGCTTCTCACATTGTGCGAAGACAACCATCTGTTTCACTCGAGGACTAACTTCAGGCGTGCGAAGAAGCGTTCCGCAACGTGGCGTCCCCCTTCGCCAACACAACCGTGGTCTCAAATTGATCACATTGCAATTAGCTTCAGATGGCGCGGCAGCGTACTGGACTGCAGGTCCTTTTTGTCCACCTTCGTTGACTCAGATCATGCTCTGGTCTGCGCGAAAATCTGTATGTGTTTTGGAGGATCCCGAAACACGAAGCACCGCAAGATTGATGTAAACAGATTAACCGATTCCTCTGTCCAGGCGAGCTATCAGTCTTCACTAGCATATGGATTCAGTTGCAATCCACCGCAAGAAGTGGAACAACACTGGACTTGTATACGGAAAGCTATGACATTTCCTGGACAGTCAAGTTATGGCCTAACTCGACGCCCCCTAAAGGCATGGATCTCTGCTCGTTCTCGGGAGTTGTTCGAACACCGAAAAGATATCCCCGCGAAATCAGATTGCAACGAGCGGCACCGTTCTGCCAACCGGTTGATCAAGCAAAGCCTACGCAAGGATCACCAGATATGGTAGTCGGAGCGTGCTTTAGAGATGGGGACCGCTGCCCTCTCCGGCAACACTCGCAGACTTTTCCAACCCATTCGGTCCACTGGCCTCAGTAAGCCTGGTGTCAGTGAGGTTATTTGAGGGGTGGGCGAGTCTCCGATCACCAACCAACAGAGGTTTATGGACCGCCGGGCCGAGCACTTTCACAGTTCAACTGGCCTCCACCATCCATCAGTACATGCAGTACACTTTGTTGTCCATCCTGGCTCGTCCCAATGAATCCACCCAGCGAAGCGGAAGTCTGCCTCGACATTCGACGCTTGAAACGGTTCAAGGCTACTGGCTCAGGCGGACTTCCTCCGGAGCTGTTCAAGTACGGCGGTGTGGTGATCATTAACCAGCTATCCTCGCTGTTCACAAAAATCTGGCATGAAGAGAAACTGCCTTCCTCTCGGGAAGAATCAGTTATTGTCTCAATTTTCAAGAAAGGCGCTCGCACTTAATGTGCAAATCATTGCAGGATTAGTCTTATTTCGGCGGCCTCTAAGCTAATGGCATCTATTCTGCTTCGCAGACTGTCCCCAGTACGTGAACCATACTACTGTGAAGAACAAGTTAGTTTCCGTCCTGGCCGCGGATGGGTGGATCAAATCTTCACGCTCCGCCACCTCCTCGAACATCGCCACATTTATCACGGACCCACTATCGTTGTATTTCTAGACATACGTACCGCTTTTGACTCCGTTGATCGACCTGCTTTATGGCTTTGTTTGCTAAAGAAGGGGGTGCCAGAGAAATACACCGTCATCTTACGAGTACTTTACCTCCATACATTCGTAGGGTGAGGGTCTATGGCAAGCTTTCCTCGTAATTCGCTGTCAATAGCGGTGTGCGACAGGGCTGCCCTATGTCCACATTCCTCTTCAAGTTCGCAATCGAAGACGTTCTGTCGAATGCGCTAGAAGGTTTCTAACATTTTGGCCTAGAGCTTCTACCGCGTGAGTGCGCGACCGACTTAGGTTATGCTGATGATATCGCCTTACTTGGTGACGATCCTCAGGGTATGCAACTCATTCTGGATCGCTTGGTGATTGTAGCATGAGCTTCGCCTCATCGAAGTATAAAGTACTGCTCAAGGATTGGCTTTCACCTGCTCCTGTTCTCGCTCTCGAAGGTGCACAACTTGAATAGGTAGATAGCTTCGTCTACCTTGGGAGCTGTTTCTGCTGACGGCACTATCAACAAAGAAGTTTCTCTTCGCATCGCTAAAGCTCGATCAGCATTTGTCAATCTGAGGCACTTGTGGCGTCGTCGTGACTTCTCATTCTCGCATCAGTTCGCTCAGTATGGTTGTACGGGAGCGAGTCCTGGCCGATTCGCGTGGAAGACGTGCGTCGTCTATCTGCCTTCGATAACAGTTGCTTAAGGGAGATTGCTCGTGTTTGGTGGCAATATCGAGTTACTAGTAATGACGTTCGACTTCGTATCTTGGGGAAGGTGAGTATTCCCTTCAACAAACTGGTTTTGTTGCGCCAGTTGAGATGGCTCGGTCACCTCCTACGCATGGCACCTGAGCGTCTAGCGCTTCGCGCTCTATTCGCTCGTCAAGGACCTGGATGGAGGCGACCGCGTTGTGGTCAGCTTTCTACATGGCGGCAGCACATGAAATCGCAGACGTCGTGTCTAGCCGCTGTTGGATCCGTACGTCTTCCAGGATGGGGACCCAAAGATGAGGAGTGTCAATGGTTTAACACTTGAAGACATGGCCCGAAACCGGAATCAGTAGAAGAATGGTGTACAATATTGTATTGATTCACGAGTTTATTAAACATTGAAAATGACAAGAAAAAAATTGGGTGGGTGAAAAAAACTAAAAATGTTTGGTTCCACATTTCGTCAAAATGTTCCTTTCTTCCCGCGACATATTAGCTGAAGTGTGTTGCTCACTTTTAACTAATGTACCACGATGACCTTCCTTTTCCGCTAAACTCCATGGATTTGTTGGCTCCGCGTCTAACTACTACTACTACTACTACTACTACTACTACTACTACTACTACTACTACTACTACTACTACTACTACTACTACTACTACTACTACTACTACTACTACTACTACTACTACTACTACTACTACTACTACTACTACTACTACTACTACTACTACTACTACTACTACTACTACTACTACTACTACTACTACTACTACTACTACTACTACTACTACTACTACTACTACTACTACTACTACTACTACTACTACTACTACTACTACTACTACTACTACTACTACTACTACTACTACTACTACTACTACTACTACTACTACTACTACTACTACTACTACTACTACTACTACTACTACTACTACTACTACTACTACTACTACTACTACTACTACTACTACTACTACTACTACTACTACTACTACTACTACTACTACTACTACTACTACTACTACTACTACTACTACTACTACTACTACTACTACTACTACTACTACTACTACTACTACTACTACTACTACTACTACTACTACTACTACTACTACTACTACTACTACTACTACTACTACTACTACTACTACTACTACTACTACTACTACTACTACTACTACTACTACTACTACTACTACTACTACTACTACTACTACTACTACTACTACTACTACTACTACTACTACTACTACTACTACTACTACTACTACTACTACTACTACTACTACTACTACTACTACTACTACTACTACTACTACTACTACTACTACTACTACTACTACTACTACTACTACTACTACTACTACTACTACTACTACTACTACTACTACTACTACTACTACTACTACTACTACTACTACTACTACTACTACTACTACTACTACTACTACTACTACTACTACTACTACTACTACTACTACTACTACTACTACTACTACTACTACTACTACTACTACTACTACTACTACTACTACTACTACTACTACTACTACTACTACTACTACTACTACTACTACTACTACTACTACTACTACTACTACTACTACTACTACTACTACTACTACTACTACTACTACTACTACTACTACTACTACTACTACTACTACTACTACTACTACTACTACTACTACTACTACTACTACTACTACTACTACTACTACTACTACTACTACTACTACTACTACTACTACTACTACTTCTACTACTACTACTACTACTACTACTACTACTACTACTACTACTACTACTACTACTACTACTACTACTACTACTACTACTACTACTACTACTACTACTACTACTACTACTACTACTACTACTACTACTACTACTACTACTACTACTACTACTACTACTACTACTACTACTACTACTACTACTACTACTACTACTACTACTACTACTACTACTACTACTACTACTACTACTACTACTACTACTACTACTACTACTACTCCTACCACCTACCTACTACTACTACTACTACTACTACTACTACTACTACTACTACTACTACTACTACTACTACTACTACTACTACTACTACTACTACTACTACTACTACTACTACTACTACTACTACTACTACTACTACTACTACTACTACTACTACTACTACTACTACTACTACTACATGATATCATCCAAATAGGCTGCAGCTAGCCCCTGCATGGCCTCTATAACTTGCTGGAAAATTGCCGCTGCGGTTATGATCCCGAGTGGCAAAGGATTGTGCTAGTAGAGCCCACGATGTGTTGATAAAAAGAAGCTTCATGCATTCGGGAACAATTTCTAGCTGCGATTAGGTATATGCAAGATCCACGGTAGCTAAGTACTTGTCTCCGTTCAGTTTGGCGAACAAGTCTTCAGGTAGTGGGAGTGGGTACTGATGGAATTCCGGTGAAGCATTAGACCAGTTGAGAAAGCTGCTCAAAAACGAACAGTACCGTTCGGTTTCTTGATCACAACGATAGGAGTAGCCCATGGTGGGAAACTGATTCGCTCAATCACTCCAGCCTGCTTCAATCAGTCATGATCCTGTTCAACGAGTAATTGTGATGCATAAGGGACTGGACGCTTGGGTCGAAACACCGGTTTTGTATCAGGTAAGAGAGTAAGCTTTGTCTGCGTTTTTCTGTGGTGTCCAAGTTCCGAATAAAAGACAACCTCCTCGTAGTGCCAGCTGGGGGGCTCGGGTTTATCCTGTTCCAGCAAATAGTTCGGCAACAGTGTTTCAGGATGTGATGGGTTTTCGCCTGACAAGCTTTCTCCTCATAAAACGCCGCATATGTCCGTTTAACAAACCCGCGACGTGGCGGTTGTGAACCGCCACAAACTAAAGTCACTGCCCCTTGCTTATCCGCACAATCGTATCCAATCGACAGACGTCAAACATCGTTTCTGACACTGGCGATCTGACCAGTCAAAAGTGCAGCGACACATGTATAAACCCAAGCAACACAGCTACACACTTATATTCATGGATCCATAGACATGACCATCTTGTCATACCTTTGTACATTACTCGATCCGTTGTACGTTTACCGTGATCATGCTTGTGCAGGTGTGCCTCGCGTTGTCGAGAATAAAAAGTTTGATAGAAATCGTTTAAATAAAGACGTATAAGGCTGTATGGTGCAAAATGACATTCCCATCAAAACATAGATGATTCAGAGGTATAAGGAGCAAATTCAGCCTCCCAATCCAATCAATTCCCAAAAATTTAATGGCGGCAAATGAAACGAGCTAAATCGTTCCGCTGAGTCCTGAATTTTATTCCATATGTAATTCGCCATCTAACCTGTGTTTCCCCGGACGCATTTGGATGATCGTCTGCTAAGCTTTATCCATATCGATCGCAAAAGCAATGTGACATTGGATACCGTATCCAGCTGCAACGATACAGGAACACCATAGATTCTCACCGTTAGATGCTTTCTTTTTCTTGCAAACTCTGTGCGAAATGTTGTGAGAATTGCCTTTGTCCTTGCTCTGTGATACTTTGTCCTGCTAAAGCTTGAACCTGCATGTATTGGTGGGGGAAACGAGCGTCTGAATGTGCGGGTGAGTTTCCTTATGGCCAAACTGCCTGCATATTTGACATCAGTGCCTTTTGTACTTGAAGGCTCCCGCAAAGTGTCATGCACCACAGTTCCAGCATGCGGTTAGGGGATTCTGACTCGACACATGACGGCTAACACTGTGACAATGGATAGCTGTGCGGCAAACCTGGGGTTCTGTTCTGGAATCATCGGTTTCAATCATTTTGTGTCCTGCTTCCAATTGATCAATTGTTGGCATTCAGCTGTAGTCTCTTGCAACGTCAATTGCGGTTCCTATTTCAGTTTGTGGAGAATTAGTGTTCGAACAATGGCATCAGCATGAGACTGGAGCATGCATACGAAAACAAGATTCCTGAACTGACCAGCTGTTCCCGTGCCCAGATTGAAGCGTCCACATTTGCGGCTCACGATCGCGGTATACGTGGTAAAATAATGAGCGTCATGTTTGACCAATTTTAAACAATTGTACCGAACAGTGAAGAAAAGACTTGTTCACCGAATATCTGCGTCAAAGTTTTAATTGTTTCCTCAAAGCTAGAGTGACTCAAGTTGGTGTGACGTTCGTGTTCGATTGCACTCTGTTTCCTTAGCAATAGCCGAACATTCCAGGCGTCGTCTTGTTCAATCAATTCCACCAAAAAATGTCCTCGTACTTTAGAAACCACGAATCGGCCGTTGCACTCGTTAATGCGTCAAAAACGAACTACAAAATGGATGCGGCAATGGCGTCCACGCTAGGCTTTGTAGTTGTGTCTGAAAATCCAGCTCCTGTGATAATAATTCAAGCAACCGCCGTTGTGACTTTTCAAATTGCATCTGCTGCTGCTGGAGAAGCGCCTGCATCAGTTCAAATGAAGCCACCATTGTTCTCCAACCTATCCGCCGCTAGAAATTGTTGTGTCACCACCGACTGTTCGCACCCCCACGACCGCAATGAGAACACGGAAGAGGAGGCAGGACAGAAACGTAGGAATGAGAATACTTCTTCCTTATATAGGGTACAAAGAGTAGAAGAAATCTGCTAAAGCACACTGCGGCCAGCCAACAACACAGGAGACGCTACATGACACAGGCGATAAAAATAAGAGCCAATCAAGGTTATCGAAGAAAGCGGTATTAGCGGAAATGGGGCCCAGAGAAAACATTCTTTACGAACGACATATGCTGGCCAAGCAAATTAAGGAAATGATGCATTTAAAGAAATGTCAATAAACAAACGATAGCTCAACGAAAGCCAGGAACTAAGAATCGTCACACAAAAGTACATGCTTAGTAAGCATCCTCCTAACCTCACTTCAGAAAATAGTAGACAATAGCTTCGGATCGAGGTTAACGATGGGGAATGCGGAGAGGGGTAACGATGTGTGAAAGTGATTAACTTCGATTTACGGGTGCAACTGTGGGAGGAGCAGAAGCGGTGGAGTGAACCGTCCTAAGTAAGCAGCAAGACAAACTTACTTCCTCGAACTCCGGTTGGATCGTGCTGCAGTGTATATCGAAATCGTGGAACAGCTCCTTAACTTTGTGAGCGATCTTCAAATAATCAGCTGCAACGAACGAGAAATAAGAGCGTGTTTTCCGAGAAGAGTAATAACTGGATGGAATCAGGCTGATCGGCAGGGAGCAGGGCGCTGATCTGAGCTAACTGTTACGAACGCAGTACTCATCAAAGTGAAGAGCTGAACGTATGTGAGGATGCAAGAACAGTGGGCGAGGTGATGAGATACGTGATGTCCACTTCATCTACTGGTTAAAAAATAGCTAGTAACCCAGAGACTCCCGGGTCGAGCCACCAATGAGGTAGGCATGATGTTCGACAGTCGCAATGTTGTGTTTCTTTTTTTAAATAAGAGATGTACAATGATTCCATAGAGCAGAGAGGGCCTTGTGCTGTTAAACTGTAATATGCTGTTACAGAAACTGCAGACGGAACGTACGGCAAATCTCTAAGCAGATGGTGACCAGCTTGAACATGCATGTATCTACACTAAAGAAGGATTAGAAAATGGTCATGAGAGGGGGAGCATCACGCAACCAGTGATATTTACGACACCAGAAAGGTGTGCAGAGCTTGAATTGAAACAAAGAATACGTAGGAAAATTGCTGCGGAGAACAGCTGAATGGCCATTCAAATTAGCGTTTTGAAATGCAAGTAAATCAAACGGAACAAATGGACCACATCGTATGCGACAAAGAATTCGAACATACATCAAAGATATAACTTTTTAGCTATATTTGTTACTGCATGATAGGAACATGACCAAACATCAACCAATGCCGCAAGCACACCTCTATTATTTGGAACTGAGTAGGAGACCGAAAGGATTACGCCTTGTAATCCGGAGATCACCGGTTCGAATTCGCGTAAGGTGCGAGCAACGTCGTGGTATACGCACAACGCAAGCGCGACCGGTGGTGGTCGCGTGGAAGCTAAGTGTCGGTACGGTGTGCCGGCGGGGCACTGTTGATGCCTCGCTTACTTCTTCCTACCCGGGATCTGGGTTCATAATACGAAATACAATTTTCATGAATGTTGTTGTAGTATTAAAACCGCCTAACTGTGAACTACTTGTTGTCTTATTCGGCATTTAGTATGATTGCGGTTATCCCTACAAACACATGCGCCGCAGAGCACTTAAATGGATGTAGCAGATGCTAACACATTGAAAGGCTGTGCGGTGCACCGTAATATCAAACCGAATCACCGCAGCATAGTTAACAAAACAGTGTGAAACCACATATGGGTATTTCAGACAATGCCAACACGCGAGCTCACGGGTTGTAGGAATCGGGATGTCATCCTCGGTGCATGAGCATCCGGCATCAACAAAATGTGATGGGCCCACGCAAGCGTACAAAAGTCTGTTGCTGCTCTACAGTAATCTCCACTAATGAACGTATGAGGTTTCGCCCTCATTTGCTCAGCTGCTCGCGTACGGTGTGCTACAGATCATCAAAGGAAGTGAACCACTGGGCGATTTGCCATAAGCCACACTCTCATTATCGAGGTGCGATCGATTGCGCGATGAAAGCAAAGACACATGCTGATTTCCACGTGATCAGTGGTGAGGAATGAAGGATGTGTCACTCACTCGTAGTCTATCACAATGTGTCGGCCTGTCCAAATAAATAGGCAACGGAAATAAGATAAGTGCACTAGACAAGCTCTGCTCCCTAAGTCCGTTCATATAGTGTTGGTTCCCTGCAGTCCGAATACTAGGATTTACATACGTTGTGCACAAACAATGATTGTGAAACAAAGCGTTCCAATTTATCAAATGAGGAAATTACGGAAATCATTACCGCAACCAAATGACTAGAGGCTGGAAAAATTGTTGATGAAACCACAGCCATGCAACGGGGTGACTGCATTGATTGTGTTTTGATAAAGATAATCGAGCGATCGGCCGATGTATGAAACGAAGCGGGTCAAGCTTACGACAAAAAGAGTGCAGTATGTGGCGCACACAAGGACATGGCAGTAGCAAGCAACGGTGTTCGGAACGTTTCATGACCCGACGACACATAAACAAATATGATCTAAATAAGCTGTCTGCCATACATTCGATGTGAATACACGAAGTGCGTCAAAGTAGCCACATTGCAGCGGAGCACAAAACGAGGGACGCCAGCTTGTCATTACGCAGCAAAGCCCACCCGGAAAAGGAGGCGAGTGAATGAGAGAGTAACGCAAACCAAGGCAACACATGGACCCAATCCATCTGATCACTTGGATCACGGGCTTACCACCTTGGCTGCATCGAGATGTCCAGATAAACCAATGTGATGAATTGGATCTCAAGAAAATACAGTCGTACACATGGACGAAAGGCGGAGGAGGAAGGGAGGATCAGCGGCAAGCAATAAACGTACTGGTTAGCAGGGGCTAGCATTCCAAGCGATGTGCGAATATATGATGAGTTGGAGCAGATTCGCCACATAAAATAGAACAAGGGCCAACAAAGACCAAACGTCTCTAGGGCGTGCGACTGAACTGAATGAAATCGGTGGATGCTAGACTTAAATCCAATGGGCAAATCAATGAAGAGAGTGAGCAAGGGTGGAGTGGTTCGGTTCAGTTGAGCAAACCTGATCCACAATAAAAAGTGCAGTGAGCCCAGTCGCCATCATTAAAACACACAAAACAATAGAACAATGAGGGAAATGAGAGGACAACAAGCATCCACTAGGTAAATAGATAAAGAACGAAAGGCTTGGAATTAAGGGTCGTAAGCGACAGTGGACAGAACGCAAGAAAATCATATGCGATATGATCTATAACAACTGATGTTGCCGATCCTGATGACCATACAACTTTATTCACTAATACGGTCATCTAGCTTGCTCTTCTTTACCATGCCATCATCCTCGGAGATTTACCTAACGATCTGGAGGTATTCCCCGCTTGACTGCAGGTTGCTGAGTGAAATATTCAAAATTCCCAGTTTCATTACGCACCTAGGTGCAGTAAACAGCTCCCTAGTTCGAGCGTTGATCGTGAGACATCTGGAAGCTGCCTCGTTTCATTCGCACACTTGGTGACGGTAAGTCTTTCAAGAAACGGCTATCTAACCCATTCGGTTATCTGCCGTTGTTCCGATACATTTGGCTGAGTAGCTGCATATTTGCAGCATAGCACACTGGCAATCGCGCTATCCAATGTTGTGAGTGGAGTATTCCATCAGCGTAAACAGGTTGATACAAGGCCATTGCGACGAGACTAAATCTTAACGTGTTGCGATGGTTTGCTTCAGTGATCCATTCAGTTATGCTGGGCGGTGGTTTTTGCATCTTCGGTGCCCCTCATACCAGATTGGTCAATTGTTAGAGGCCAGACAAACTTAGTCTCCTTGCCCTCCAGGTTGGGGGTTGGAGTGAAAGTGGCTACTTACTCCATAAAACGGATTCTCTGTAGCCCAGTGCCTAAACCCCGCTGCTTTGTGGGAAGGCTTTTGTATCAAAGGCTTTGGTTGAGAACCGTAATCTTTATCCTGTCTAGGACTGGGCAACCTGACAGTATCTTGCTCACACAATACACCATGGATTTCCTCCTAACAATCTCTTGATGCTCTGGAGGCCGCAAATGATAACCAACGGCGCCCTATCTGCTGCATCGAGCAGGGTAGAAAGGGGTTTGGATGCTACTGCTCAGGCTTTCCCATCTTTTTATTCCCCACTTGCGCTTTTTCATCATTAATGTCCCGCTCCAACTTAATTTTATTCCCTCAGTTTTCAAAAACAAGCTTTAAGCACACCGCTTGTGTTTCTTTTTGCAATAGAAAAACCGAAAACGCTTTATCCTCACAACGGTTCCATGGATGATTGTACTAATTTACATGAACACTCGAGGGTAAACCAAGAGCTGACGGTGGAAGATGAGGCTCTGGAATACTAAAATGGATGGGGCTGTTGAATATCGCTTTCCAAGTTGAGGTCGAAGTGTCCCAGCTAGTACTCAGTTCCACAGCTTACAAGATAAACCACGCGACTGGGACCAGTGGTATGCCTGCAATCTGACAATCTATTCAAAGTGCGCATGGCACTGCTACTCCAAGACCGCACTATGTCCAATAGTCACCAACCACCCCGATACCCGCACCCACACCAGTCTGACCAACTTTCTCACTCAAATTCATGCCGTTATACAATGTTGTCGAGTAGCTACCTGACGATTTCACCCAATTCTGTGCAGCCACGGTGTATAGTGCACGCCGTGGAAGCCGGTTAATGGACATTTGGAATACATAAACTAGCAAAAGTAAGCGGGTGAGCTTTAGCGAATACTCGAGTGAGGTGCTGGAGGGTTTCATGTCAAAAACCAACTGTCGGAGCTAAGCATTGCTCACCCGGCGTTCCTGCCAGACGTGAGCAATACTCCGCAAATACAGATACTTAAACAAGGCCCAGCGTTTAATGTCTTCGCAGTGAACTGGCCATGGCTCTGATTCATACGGTAAGATCGGTCTTATCGCAGTGTTATATACCCTACTTTTCACTGACAGACTGACATCCTGAAGTCCCCATAGATAATTGAGTCACTAGAAAGCCACAAAGGCCTTGCTGACACGCAAGTTAATTTCCTCAGTGACTTGGCCACCAGAGGTGACACAATTACCAAGGTAAGTGAACCGATCCACCACATCCGATGGCTGTTCAGTGATAATTAGAACCAGAAGTGTGTTGGTCCAGTCCTACAACAGTTCTTGACACTTGGAAGGTGCCAAGCACATGCAGCAGCGTACAGCGCTACTCATCAGTCTATGCAGTAATGTTTGCATAGCCATTGTGTCCGACCCAAGCAGAGGTATGTCGTCTCAACTGGTCAATTGACATAACTTCCACTTCAGAAGTCTCAAAGGACGGAGTCATGCCTAATCATTGCAATTACGAAGCTGAAGGAAAAAAGAGACATATTACAACCGTGTCAACCCTATTTGTTACATGGAATTCAGAGGACAGCTCCCAATAGATCGTTACCCGGCCGGCCCGTAGCCTTAAGGATTACAAGCCCGCCTTGTATTTCGACGGCGCGGGTCCGAGTCTGCGTATGGGCCGGGCGACTCTGGTGGTACCCTTAGCCACGTGCGACCGGTTGTGGCTATGCGACAGCAAAGCGACGGTATTGTGTACCGGCGTACTGTTGATACCTATTTTACCCGATCTTGGGAGTTACAGTAGATAGACTTCAGGATGGAGAGTTTTCCTTAACGAATAGGCAGCGACAGGATGGCACGATCAACAGAATCCAAGATAACTTTCAGATCCGGAAAAATCACCAGATTCGGTCGTCTGTAAGTGTGTCTGCTTTAAAAGTTGACGAAGAGTAAATATGTGGTCGATTCAACCCCGTCCAAGGCGGAAGCCAACCTAGTTTAAAATGATCCGGTACACAAAAGAACCAACAGATAATCGAAGAATGACACCCGCGAGAAGTCTGGAGGCCATGAAAATGACGCTAATGCTTAGATGATTTTCGCACTAAGTCCGTTGATTGTTTTGAAAATGGGCACGACAGTTAATAGTCTGAAGAAGCCTTTTCAAAGTCCCAAATCGTTTGGTCAACAGCGTTACTTCCTCCTTTAAGCAATAATGGAGGAAGGTCATCGGGTCCAAGAGCCTTATTTCGCTTCAATATAGCAAATTCACGTCGAGTTTCTTTCAACATTGGAGAAGTGACACCCACTTCCCACGTCGGCTCAGGTGATTTATCAAACCACAGTGTCGCAACAAGCCTGTGGAACTGCTTTTCGAAATGTTGTGACCAATGGGCTAGTTGGCGCGGATGAGAATATATCAACTGTTCATCCTACTTGGCTGTTGTCTCACCAACTGTGGGCTTCCTTGGATCCGTCTCGGATGAGCTGAAACATCACTCGGTCAATTTGAAGACTCCTTCTGAGTCGCCGTTTCAGGGCGTTACGGACAAGGTGAAACCCATTACCCAGTGGAACCTGTTTGTTTGCTTCATTAAATTGATGGATGGCTCAAAAATTTAATCACGGTTCAGTCATCTCAAGTTAGGCGTACCGCCTGTGTCAAAAGCATTCTTCATGGCACACTTGAGACAATTCCAGTCAGCGTTAGGCACATCAACCTACTCCTCAATGACAATTGGTGAGCAAGTTCGTCATGATACTGTTTAACTGCAGAATGCAAGTTCAAGGTACAAGTAAGAGGTTAGAAGTTAGGCGCTTCTTTGATGCGGAGAAAGTGGGCACAAGGCGTGCGTGCAGTAGAGAATGGTCGAAATCCGGGCACTTCTCCAGACTCACCGACAGTCTTAGACTGATGGGTGGCATCTACGACTATGGCACTATGGTCAAGTTGGATTCAGGTCATGGAAGAATTCGGTGGGCGCCAGGTGACATGATGTGAACGCTTGTGCTGGAAAGAAGCGCAGCCACTATAAAGGTTGTAATTAACACACAGTTGCAGGAATTAATCGTTATTGTCTATTCGATCGCACAGACTCCGAAGAGGCCTCCCAGAGTCCGAAAGATGACGCATTTGGGCATTTATGTCACCAGCAACAATCACGAGGTCAGTATTCTTCGTCATGTAGGAAAGAAATGATAGCTGTCGATAGAGATCGTCTGATACCTTCCGAATTGCAGATAGAAGAGGCATAAACAGAGGGGGGGGGTGAAAAGATACTTGTCTTCAGAGGTTTGAAGGCGAACGACACATACGGCTGTCCATCGGCGCGCAGTTGAGCAGATCATATCTAGCATGTTTGTTGAGGACGATACCAACACCGAAAATACGTTGGGCTATTGAGTCTATATCGCCAAAGACACGAAGAGTGTAGCCATCGTTTTTAGAATCAGAACGAGGGAGTCAAAGAATCGTCACAACGCTGTTACTTTGTATGTGTGTTTCGGAGACACAGCACAATCAATATCAAGAGGGTGAAGAATGAGAGTCAGTGCTGCCTGCTGGACTATCTGACCCAGAGTGCGGACAATAAAAATACCAATGTGAAATGATACCCTTGGTTTGAGGGATGAGTTACATGTAACGATGGCAGCAGTTATGAGGTCAGTGGCAGTCTTGATCAGCAGAGGGGGGGCACAACAGAACATAACCGGTCACCACTGGCTTGGTAATTCCGCGGATAGGGAATGGTGTGCTGAAAAGCATATGAATGGTGGTGTCATATAAGTTGGTTCATGGTACTAAACCAGTAAATTTAATCTTGTACTAAAGGGAGAAAGGAATCCACCATGTGTGCCACGGTACGCGAACAGGAAACATAAGCACCAGAGGAGGAGAAAAGTGGTATCGCATTAGGAAAGCAAACGGGTCAACAACATCCGAGACAAGCGGGTGAGCCACAAGAAACACCGCATTAGGAAAACACCCAGTGCGACTTACGTAGGCTTCTGCATCTGATATGTACCGTACCGATGATACAATTGCTTTGTAGCCTCCAAACATGAAGATCGTGAACTTCATGGATTCCATCAATCTGCGGCGGAACAGGCAATTGAAGGGGATCTCATAAGGTGGTAAGCATTGACAAGAGGAGCAAAATAGCCAAGCACATGTTAGGTGTGCCATCCGTCTGCATACACAAATCCAAGATCTGTTTCATCTTTGACTCCAAATGAAATTAGCATGAAACAGTGTGCTGCAAGCGTGCAACACACCTAACATTCATCTGTTCCGGAAACTATTCCAATGACGGCAATGACTGGGCTCGCCTACAAACTGAATGGCCGTACATATCGAGATCGTGTCTCGCAATGTGACTGCGTTAACCGGAAGTGTACACGAGTGGATGTGCGAAACCAATAATTTATGTGGGCGGATTAGGTGAAAGACGCGAGGAAAGCCGTTTGCACCTACATAGTGCATTCAAGTCCATCGGTTGCCAAAGCTACAGTAGGAGTATATAAAGACAGAATGTGCAGAGAGAATATCTCAATTAGAAAAGCAAACGTCGGCATACAGCAACTGATCTAGAAGTGAGACAGAATGGTAGAAGATGACAAGTGTCATTACACAAAAAGGTGAAGTAAAAAGCGTACGTTTAAATACCGAGAAATGTTAGCTGCTGAAGATGAGGGGTGTGAATGAACAAGATGAGTGAAAGTTGCGTCGAGACAGCGTAAGCGAAAACACGTGTTGGGATAAGGAGTCAGAGACGGTTGCTGGGTTCCATCCCCAATAAACGTATGAATCCAAAGCAGGGGAACAAATATGACCTACGGAGCAAGCCGTGATTAAAGCCGCGTACAGTAGCTGACTTTAGTAAATTAGAGATTAAAGACTTCGAATGTGTCCCACGAAAGACGAAATGTGTTATGCACTGTGCGAAATGCGGACATCAGCAAACTGTAGAAAGGTGTTCGCCCCATAACAAATAAACGTACCATTTCGAGGCGAGCTTTCAAATTTTTCAAGGAGATCTCATTTGGTACTGACTGCAATAAAATGAGGGCCGCTTTGCACACTACAAAGTTTAAAAAGAGGTTGGGTTGAGACATCAGATACAAATAAATATTTACCAACGTGGAGGAAACAAAATCATACTACAGTTTACATAAGCTGCATAACGGTACGCTTGAATAGGTCGAATATGACATAGTTGGATCAGTAGGCCAAGATGAAGGGAGATGGCATGTTAAAGAGGAACGGATAAGGTTCATGAATAATAAATATTACAATGAAGCCAGGCGCAGCGCGTATCGCCATCAAGAGACGAGATGACAGTCACAGACTGCATTTCGATAGCGGCGTGGCATTAGAAATAATAAAACAGAGACTTCCGGTGTGTTTAAAAATAATGTTCAGTCATCTTTGGCACTGAGTAAATTAAATGGAAGGGAAGCTTTTGAACACAACAAATCTTTCCTTTTTCTGTGATGCACAAAATGAGAAAACAAAAAGGGGTATATAAAGGCCATTTGGGCGAAACAGGCATATGGGCATGATATCAGAAGGGGTGGCGGTGTGGCGTTAGGTAAAGTGAGAGATGATGGTTGCAACTAGGCGCTAAGATTTGTTTGATAGTTTGTACAAAAGTATCCAAGTGATGAGACACAGTGGGAGGGAAGTCCCTTCGCTATGCGGACCTCACAAGTGGATCTGAGGGCACGTTGATATACAGAAAACAACTATTGCGTTCATGCTACACAAAGCCGTGAAAAGGGACAATGTCATTATAGTAACAGGGAAAAACAAGCCTCCATTTGGATGACCAGTGATTTATGACATGGTGTGCAATAAACAAAAATATTAAAGGTGGATGGTGCACATGCAAACGCTAGGAAGAACAATCATGTTGTTATGTGACTTGTCACGCGTGAAAGCCCGACCAAATGCCCTAACCAAAGTAAGTTGGTTGACATATCTCAGGCCAGGGATTCATCAAGCCATCGCAGAGTGAAAGCTAATCCTAGTAGGATTACGTGCATCGAGCGGTATGCAGTAGCATGAATGTAACATGAGATAGAGGCATACCGAGTGAGTGGATGGGAGAAAAGACAACCTCGGGGCTCACAAGAACACATTTTTGGTCCAGTGACCGTGTTGAAGGAGGCAGGAAACAGGTGCCAGCGCGAATCATGGAAAAGGCATAATTGATATAATTTTTAGGAAAAAAATGCAAGTACAGGTGGTCGTATCATTGGGTTCGATCGGCCATCGATCAACGAGTGAAGGGATAAAAGCTGGCGATGAAGTTAGACAATGTGGCTGAGGAAAAGGATGGCTTACTTAAAGGCACTGCAGAAGCCAGAATGATCACAACCATGAGCACACTGAAAATGACAGAAAAATATCCCAAGTAAAAACAAAAGCAAACTATCGCGTTACAAGTGCTAGCATATACAGGACTGCATGACTGTCGAAGTATCAAGCCGGTGGGAGTCAAGGACATCTGACAAAAATAAGGACCGCTACAATGAAACAGCATCGATCGCAAATCGAACGAACACTGAGATACTTTGAGTGAGTCTAAACATAGCGGCAATAGGCAATCGATAGAGAGACTTACTTAGCAGGCTAGTGTGCGGAATGAAGAAATAAAAACAATGAACCGAACGCCAATATAGAACAGGGTGGAACAAACAACATCAAAGAGTGACTCCCCCGTTTGTGTTCTAGGCGATGAGGAAAGGGTACCTAACAGCTGCTGAGCCAATAAAGCAAGTGATTCGGGGAGTCTGCAAAAAAGAGCATGTGACGCTAAGAGTGAACCATGAGTTCAGGGACCAGGCTGCCATAGCATTGCGTCGAGATTGCGGATTAACATGTAAATACTTGCTACTAGTGTGCTGATTTCGAACGGCGACTAACACTAGCTCACCGCAGAGTTGACGGACACCCAAGCTGGCAGGTGCTGCCAGTTGGCGGTGCATAAAAATTGAGAGCAAGAAGTTGCCAGTATAAAAGGACTGAGCTTGTTGGTTTCCCTCATCCTCCTATATGAACATAAGGATGGGGTTATGTCAAACGGTTACGGCTCCCATCGTACATTGAATAGTGTGGAGGGTGGTGTCACCCACAAATTCGGCTCTCGTGGTAGGTTAGTCACTCTCTCATGCAACGCCCAGTTTGAGTACTACTTTCCATCCACCATATTTCGCTCATTTCCCCCAAGTTATTGGCTAGTATAGTTAAGATGATGTTAGTCACCGTGCCAGGTGACTTGATGCCAAACATCAACTGGTGGAGCTAAGTATAAAAACTCGGTGTCCGAACAAGAAATAGGCAATCATTCGAGGGTATCCGGGGTGAAACAACATGTGGTCCTTCAATACCTTAAAACGCACGGTGATAAGATTGAACGGTATAAAGCGGTGCGATGGTTTGAATGCAACCTTCCCCAATTCAATGGGCTAGGGGAGCTGGGTGGTACTTTCCGCACATTATCACAATCACTCATACTCAACAGGCTACTAGTTATGGGTTAGACGAACTCAGCCGCAAGATACAATGCATTGGAAATTGAGGAGATGCTGAACATTATATTCCGTGAAATCCGTGAAATAAGAGCTTACAAGTTGCAGGTTCAGCTTGATTAACATAGAGCACGACCATCACGGGTTGTCTCTGTAATGGTGGAACTCAACGACTGTTCATTCGTTTATTGCCGTCATCCTCAAGCAATGCAGCTTCCGGCCAGTATGCTGCAACTCCGACAAAGGTAAACCGCGGTTGGCGGCGTTCATAGGGGAATAATTTACAACCGATAAGCACATATGAATTAATCGGAATCTCTCAAAACTGCATGTGATCGGTCTCAAATGGACCTCAGTGGGACTCTGCTTTAGGCCGCTGAAGTGGACGGGTTCCCCAGTAAATTGTCTGTCAGATTCAGGATGGAGTTCCCTAGACAAACTTCCATTTATCCCACCGTCTAGTGAAGCAGACTATTGAATCAAGTATACAAGTGAAAATCTGAGAGCAAACCTTTTCTTTCGAAGTGGGCGGCTGCAAATTAAACCTATGCGCGAGGTCTGGTTGCCAATGGCCTTTTTATAATGCGGTCTAATTTCTCGTTGGACTTTCATGTTGAGAAATAAGAGATCACGACTCTATCAGCCACTGACACAGAAGTATGGGTATTTTCTAAACCTATAGTGTTATTCTACACCTATTTATTCGATGTGAGCGCACTACCAGATCAGTCAGCAGATGGCAATCGCAATGCGCTCTCTCATGTCGAGCTCCAAAACCACACATGCATAGCAACAACGCTTACCAGACTAGGGTCCGAATGACGGGGGTTACAGTATTAGCGTTTCCGGAGATCCCAGATTCGCGACATCCGAAGCGTGAGCCGCTCACAGTCAACATTACCACTCAGAATGAATTCGACTAAGAAACCGCATGTGAAAAGTGCAACTTTGGGGCGCAATCAAGGTTAAAAGATAACAGGTGAAGATACGGGAGGCTATGGGTGATATAACATATGCTTATCGACTTTGTCTCGGAGGCAGTCACACATAAATTCTGCCAAAAGCCCTTATCCCACGTCTGAGTGTCTAAAGATGTGTATATTATGATCGTTGCTGATGACATGCTCAAGTCGACCACCTAGCAGAGCGAGAACACTGCTTCAGGGGTCGTTTCGAGATCACTCCAATGGCAATGGTTTCCTTCACCTGTCTCAAAATCCATTTCAGCAGCAGATATTTCGGAAATAAACGCTAGCATCGAGTTATATGGCGTTCACTCAACAAGTTACCGCAGACCCTAGTTGATCATGTCGCCACAGTATAAGTGACGTCCGTTGGGCCGAGCTTACGTCGATCTAGAGGGTTGGCCTCGATTTTGACCACGCCAATGCGCGCGCCCACATTGCGCTCAGTTGTTCGTTTCTAAAAAGTGTCCAACTTTGAAAGTGCCTGCGTTCCAACTGAAATCGTAGTCCGCGAAGTATCAATAAAACCCCATATTGTGACAGCCTAGTCGTCCGGAATCAAGCCGCTGGACGAAAAACGGAATATATGCAAAAAACCTGACGCGACTTGCCCACCCAGTTTGATGTATCCGAAATGTAGACGAAGTCCAGAGCTCAAATAAAGTAAATTCAAACGGGGAAAATGCTTTTAACAGCAAGTAAGTACCACAGTGCATAACAATTTAGACCTGGTATATCAGGACTGTTAGTTGGGTTACTAGAACCCGTGTGTGACATTGATACTACAACGGCCAAGTTAGGTAACATCCGACACAAAGTGATGCTCGATTTCGGCTAAAGCACGCTGACCGGCTTAGTGCTTACAGTCTGCATGTCTGACAAAACGATTGTTAGTTCGTTTCTGACGCCTCGAAAGCAAACACACATTATGACCCAACGCCTCGGTTATCATAGGGTGGCCTATAAGCTGGTAGAGAGTGTATACTTCACGTGTTAGAAAGCGACTGCACATCTTCACACTTGTGAACGACCCACCATAGTGACTTCCCTTGAATGGAAGACAAGATTTGATCCAGTTGACTGCACGCACATGATTTTGATGGTGCCATCAGAGAAATTTCCTTTTGTCCCGAAATGCTTGGACAACGGTTGACGGCATCGCGTGAAGAGAGACACAAAAGTGTTCCTTCAGTTTTTCCAAGTAAAGCGAGATCCGTCAGGATTTTCCTATTAAATAATAACCACCAACAAGACACGATCAGTTTCCTTCCCTTCCCTTGACTTTTTCAATAATGTTGCAGAACTGCTCTCCCAGTAAGACTAGTGCTAGTAGTCGAATTTTAATGGTATGCCGAAGTAAGATTCTAATTTTACACAGCTCTTACAACGCTCCCATTCTAAGTCACATTGGCAGCTCTTTCTCACATTACACAGTGCAGTGTCCAAGAAATAACCATACACAATGGTAGCATTGTAACCAGCCATCGGCTACTCAAATCAGATTCCGGTGACAATGGTCGAAGAGCTAGAATCGCTGGTGACGTATAGCTGATGGTTCGATACATTCAACGTTTCCGTAGCGCATTCCGTGTAAGATTTCAACTGAAGTTCTAAAGGTTCGAGCCGCAGTGCTGCTAACTCTGCATGATGGGAGGAACTGACTACGGAACCGATTGTAGAATGAACTACTGCGAGCGGAAAACCCGCCAATGCGGCCCCAGTCACTGAATTCACCGAGATTCACTTCAAAGTGAATTGTGCCCCTTCCCGAGTTTGTTTGTCGCACTCCATTGACATAACATGCGCTTCAAAATGACCCACTTTGGACTTGATGACTAGTGAACAGAAAATTGTTAATGTTTTCATTGAACAGGAACCAGCGATAACAGTAGCAGTGCTTTGTAACACAAGCAGCACCCCCACGGTGGTGTCACTACATACCTACTAGGCGAAATAATGTCACGAACACAGGCGCGACACACAGCACCTAGTTAGACACTGTGCACATCAGTGCAAGGTCACCTGATTGAGTTAGAGTACGGACCTCGTTACCAGTTCGAAGAGCGCTCGCGTTTCCTGTCTTAGTGGAGTGCCCAACATTAAAACTTTCTAATTGTAAGCTGAACTCTCAGCCAAAGAAGCGGTGGCATCAGTTCGAGTGGGAATGCCACGGAAAAATGAGCCAAATGCTGATTGGCTTCGTCCGCACAGGCTTAGGAAGAAGTCAACGGGAGAGTTGTATGAAGCATATAACAGGATCACACGAGACGACTAGTTGCAGTGTCCGTAACACCCCAAACAAAACTCACCTTAGGACCAGCAAGAAGGATCAAGAGTGCTGATCTGTGGCAGGTATAGGTGTCGGCGGTGACCGACGACCGTCCTATCGTGTAAAGGCATAGCCCACGAAGAGCATCTACGAGGGAAACTGCGATTAACAAGGATAGGCACTAAATCCATTCAGAGCCATCATTAGGCGAGAAGTTCCTCACTGAGAGGATTGCCAACAGTAGTGTATTAGTAGTTCTTCCAAGGACTAGCTGACAAGCGATCATATTAAGGAGGACTAGCGAAAGAGAAGAAGGGGGATCAGAGACATACACCTTGTCGGTAATTCAGTCACAAACAACTGGCCACCAAGCGAAGATAATGCGGCAGTGACAACACAGCTTCCAAAATCCCAAGCCATGATCAACCTAGCCACAGATATCTCTCAACCATACGTACTGCAAACGCACAGCAAGAACCCTACCAATGTAGATCGCCAGCCACGTCCTGCAACCATTTAGGTCAAAAACGCGGCGTGTAGGATGGTTTCAGGCCTGAAAAGATAGATGGTAGAACAGCACACAATTTGTACGTCAGCAGATCCAATTATCCTAATAGACTCGAATCCTTGTTATCACGCATCCAGTAAACACGTAAGGGCATCGAACAGAACTGTAGGTTGGTATGCGGGCTGACTTGACAGCATGTCATCGTATCGAACACGCAGGTGCCACTCGACACCAGCTATGACCCTTCAGCAACGAAAAGAAACCTTGCAGCAGACTCAACGGGCCAAGTAACAAAGCTGTAGAGGAGAACGTCCTTCATTGAGGCTCTACACATATGACATGTAGAACAAATGAAACTCTCTATGTGGACAAAAAGTTGGCAGAGCAATGAGGAAAGTCTTGGCTTTCCAAAACCTAAACTCTTTTCAGTAATTACACGATCGCCACTGTCAACGTGGCCGTCAAAGTAAAGTGAACATCCCCTCAGATTGAGAACTGTGCTACAACGTGATCGTCAAAGAAAACGTAAAGTCGTCTGCGCGAATCGGATCAACCAGTGTTCTCGGGCAATATTTCAATGCTCGTATCACCATGATGAGTCCAAGGAAAAAATGAATAGACATGAAACAACACTGGGAGATGTCATTGATTGATCGAAGGGTATCCGACCATTCAGGACAGATAATAACGCAATCTGATGTGTTTGAGCAACGGGCATACAAAACAATCACACATTAAATTGGGACACAAGTAGATCGGATAAGACAAAGCGGTCAACTGAGTTGAGTGTGTTACTGAAATCGTGGAACACAACTGTAATTTGCTTATAAAAGGAATGACACTGACCGTATAGTTGACACAGAGTAAGTACGTGATCCAAATCCGCATTCCCGATCAGGAATATGCATGCCATCGTCTCACCCGAAATCCCTGCTCCAATCGTAGACAAGGAAAAGTATGGAGATCAGCCACAGATGTTGTGACTGCTCTTCTCCAGTAACACTGTAACGCTTAATATGTTCCAGTGGACTGGGACGGCCTCCCTCTTACATAACGGTTTGAACGAGTTTTTCAAGAAATCGGGAAAATCCCCGTCAAAGAGTGAGAGCATGAGAATATTTGGGCCAGAAAGGCGGAAAAGGTTGAAAACAGCGACCGTGTTCCGACCTCTAGGTTCTAATGGAGCATAGTTAAACCTGCGTCAACCGAGAGCAAAGAGATTCGGAGGAAAGCAAGTGACTGACCAGTTTATGTAAGTGCCAAGTCCAATGAACCAACGGTGCTATCTATGATTCCCGGTTGAGGGCGGATCGGCTTGGACCGGTGATGCGGACAAGCTAATTGGAGAAAACTGCGGAAGTTATATTTTGGCAGTATCTTCTCCCTTTGCTGAGCCCTTTGTGGCCACAATGCTCCTTTGTCAATCCGTAGGCCGCATTTCTCTCAGCATCTGATAGTCTACAAGAACGCATTGCACCAGAGAGAAAACTTTCATCTTGATTCTGGCAAGTTCACTGGTTTTTATAATATTCAGTATTCGGTACGATAATAGCTGATGATGCCCTGAGCGGAAGCATCCATTCCACTGAAAAATGGTACACTCCATTCAGTTGAAGGTTTAGTGTAAGGGGCATCGCCGTGGGCTTACCCAAGCGAAGAAAGGAACGTGTCGGTTATCAATAGAGATCGTTTGCCACTCTTCCTAGCAAAGCTCAGGAAAAATCGGCATAAACTATCAGCTAAGAGGCATGCATTGCCGCTTGAGGCTTAAAACGACGGGATGCAGCTGCTGGAGGATGCCAACTATCAATTCGGCGCTCATCGTGAATGAGGATATAACGAGAAGAAACAGCGGGTGATCGACACAGATGCTCAATGGAAATCAATCAGGAACATCGCATTTAATCAAGATTCCGATGAACTTGAACGACCCACCTGCGTATCCATGCTCACAACAGCTAGCAATATATTTGGACTAGTGGCACTGAGTAGTATTGTACTATGTTGGTGTTTAAAAAATCCTTGGGTGCATAAAGAGTGAAGATATGCGGGGCTCATGAATAAACAACGTCTAGACAAACCAGCACGGCGTGAATCTCAGCTGACGTTGTCAAACACTAACGGCGCTTCACGGGAATTCACTCAACAAGCGAGAGTTCACCGTCGGAGCTAAGAATGATGTCAACACCATTCTGCAACAGCATCGTCGGACACATGCAACCAACAGCGAAAGGTAAGGCGCAGTCACTTCGACAACTGCGTAAGTGATATCAATTCCAGTGATGGTTCCCATCAACATCTATAATAACTGGTTTGCGTGTGCAAGTGCAGTCTTCTGAACAGGGAATACAATTAAGTTGTATGGCGTGATAACAGGTTAGCGATGGTGATAGATTATTGGGAGATGGGAGAATTTCAACTACGGATCACTGGGGAAGGTGGGTAATGGAATCAAGAGTTGTAACGAGAAACAAGTGGAAAGAAAAGAAAGGAGACATGAATAGTGATGTTACGTTTAGCCGTCCTGCTGTGTCTAACATATAAAGAGACCGTAGTGAAACTGAGCAGCGTCCAGTGAACGATGAGGCTGAAGTAAGCAAGTCATGGTAGTAGGCTGGTCCAGACCGTGTCAGTGCGCCAGAATCCAAGTGGAGCACGATTATTTTCCGCCAAAGCCTTTGGCGGAAAGCCTAACCAAAAGATAGTGGGGATGCAGCATCAGTTCATAAGACAGGACATGTTGGGAGAAATGAGCGTCATTCACTTCAGACACCTAGCTAAAAATGCAAGAGATTAGAACACAATTCAGAGGAGAGACAAGCAAACAGCTGCACCCATCCCAGTGGTGTCGGTGCATTTTTTAAGAGTTTGGACAACCTGTTGCACTCCCAACTACTCAGTGCAAAGATAAACCTTGTTACCACGAAGGAATCAGTTGTACCCCAAAGGAAAATGAGCCCCTTAGCAAAACAACGAATCTTGTGTACAACGAAATCAGAACGGCGGTGGGGACAAAGGGCTCTTTGTAAACTATTAGAACACCGGAGTGTTTATCTGATAATACTAAGATGGTTCGAGAAACGTACTCATCAGTTGTTTTTCAGTCACATGAAGGACAAATCAGTTCCCAGTAGGCCTCCCACGGATTATGACAATTACTGTCGATCAGTCATATACCCTTGGAGCCGGCCCGTGGACCTTGTAATCGGAGGTCGCGGGTTCGAACTTGCGTAGGGGACAGGTCGACCCTCGCAGTATCCGAAGCCCACGCGCGAATGGTGGTGGTTACGTGGCAGCGAAGCGTCGGTATTGCGTAAGGGTGTACTTATGATACCGTCTTTCTTCTTCGTATTCCCTTGAAGCTATTTACTTAAAAGTAAAAACGTCTCAAGGTTACGTTGACCAAACTGAGGGACAATTGCAGGTATTCAACTGCAAAATGTGTACCTGAGCAAAAAGTCACTCCCCACCGACAAAGCAAGGATAAGGAAGTTGCGCGCTAATGTTCTAACGGACGAAAGTTGTAGTTGCCGGTGGGGGACCTTGAAGTAAACTTTGGTAACATTCCCGGTATTCGGAATGGTAGTGGGCACTTATTGGCTCGACATTGAAGCCAGCCCTTCATCATCCTTGTCTGCAGTGTAAGTGGCTAGTCACTCTGAAGCCGTTTGTCGGTGCACTTACGCTGACTCACCGGATAGTTCCAATTAAAGTCTAGCCGACTGAGTCGACCCAAATGTCCGAGGACCAAACAAACCACCAGTGGTGCTTAAATACTAGTTTGTAAGCATCGACGGCCTTTGGGTGATCATGTACCACTTAGATATCTTGAGCCATTTAACTTGAATTTTCGTTGATGATCAGACGAACGATATCAACCAATTCGCCAATGGACGGCAACGCTTTGCCCTACGTGTTACCGTAACTGTAGCAGTCGTCCATGGACTAGACGAAGGTTCAATATGGTGTATGACAACTTGATTGACAACTGCATACATTATCTACCCGATACATTTCAACGCGTCAGTAGCGAGAGGGATGAAAATCCGTCCATACGAGTGTGCAAGGCAAGTTTCGCTCTAACACGAAAACGAGTAGCCGGAGAAAATGTATCGGCCTACGTGGCACTTTCGTGAAAAAGGATAGTAGATCAGAAGACACGAGCTTAGTTGTACCGCGATAAAGTGAGAGGAAAAGTAAAAGTACCTCATAGATGGATCAACATAAAGTTTCCACACCCCATCGGTTTTCACGTCACCTGGTGCAAATGCTAGAAGAAGCGCACTGACAACAACAATGATGGAACCAAAGAAATCGGCCAACACGTGAAGGAACACAGCTCGCATGTTCACCGATCCCGTATGTTTGCCTGAAGAAGGAAAGAAAGTCGAATTAGCGGTTATAACTAAAGCTCAGGAGTGCAAACTTGCATGGACAGTAAAACAAATGACGGGCTTCCAAAACGTTTTCGATAACTAGTTAGCAAGCAAATCATGGGATATATTGAGACAGAGTGACCTGCCTTGCTTGGACCTTCCGGGTTCAACTGCAGTGGTGGGAGTAACCGTACTGGCGTTGAGAGGCAAGACCCGTTGTTCTTCAGTATGTAGGGAACCCACGCGACTATCCAAAACTAAATGGTCGTCTAAATTCAGATGTTGTTTGTACAGGTTGGCCTTTGCGTCTGGCTTCAGCGGGGCCTCCATAGTTGCAAACTCCGAAACTTCCTATGTAGAGAACTAATGGTCAGATCGAAGACGAACGTGTACCATTGAAAATAAAAAGCGAAATGAGGAATATCGTTGTACCCAGTTGGCAAAATTTCAAGTCATATCAGAGATAAATAGGCTGAATTCAAATAATCCAAAGTAACAATTCATTCGCTGTAGTAAGCGATTAGTCAACAAGGGTTACTCTCGATATTTATAGCTGGGTGAACTTAGTAGAAAGATGAACCCCAACAAATGCAGTTCCCTGTAGTTGGTCGAGCAAACAACGTGTGTAAAGAAGACCGATTTCGAATCAGTGATTTAGATGCTTCGGTCGTAAACAAAAGGTGGCGTACTCCATTCATCGAAGAAGGGCAGGCATCTGGAGCATGATGAGGAAGTTGTCAGATGCAACAAGATCCATCACGAGGAGACGTAACGCTACGTATAACAGTTGGGGCGCATTGGATCAGCTGCAGGCGGTAGGCTATTGAAGTATACATACATTACGTCAGGATGTAATGCCGAAAACCAGGCGAGTGCAAGGTGAAACATGAGACTGAGAATGACGGAATGATGCAAGTTCCGAAAAAGCAAATAACATTTTACAGTGCTAACTGGGAAGAATACAGTAAAAAGGCAAAGTGATTGCGGAACGCTTCCGGAAACAGTACGGCAATGACAGTCACGCACTGGGCTCCATAAAACAAAACCCAGGTTTACGGATGCAAATTTTATTGATTTCTCACATCTCAGTGAACGAAAATTGTAACATCCACCATGAGCTGATTCAATAATGATCCCCAATACATCGCCAAGTTTGAAATGTCTGTTACTGTGTGACTTGTATATAATCCAGGGTGTTAATGCTTGGTTTACTTGTGGAAATCCGGAAAAAAAACCAAAGTGCATAGCTGTATCCAATGGATAATCAGTAAAAGAAGAAAGACATGTGGGATAAACTGATAATGAGTAAAATACCCCAACAATAACTGCTGATTACCCAAGAGTCACCTGATGTTGGTTCGTCACATTAAGCATCGGTGAACTGAAAGAACTGCTGCGATGAGACGGAACCTAGAGGTGATGCGATGGTTTTGCGTGCCTCAGCGATCCATTGGGCTATGCTGGGTGGTGCTTGTTGCACATGCAGATCCACCCATACCAAACTTGTCAATGGTTAGACGACTAACAAACTCGGTCTCCTGGCCCTCCAGGTTGGAGTGACGGTGGCCTCTTACTATACAAAAAGGACTCCCTGTAGCATACTGCCACAACCCTCTGCCTCGTGGTCAGGCTTTTGAATCAAAAGCTTTAATTAAGAAATCTAATCATCCCGTCTAGGCACAGGAAACCCGACAGTATGCTGCCCACGTAATACAGTACAGTGGTTCACTCTTCAAACAACTTCTAGGCGCTCTGGCCGTCGCAAAGAATAATCAACGGCGCTCTATCCACTGTATCGAGCAGAGTCGATTGGGTTAGAAAGATTCTGTTCACAGCTTCTCGTCTTCTTAATTCCCCTCTCACACATTTTCATCCTTATCGTTCCGTTCCAACTTCACTTTCAGCTCCCCAGTGTAGAACCCCTGTTACGTAACCCTCTCCCGGATTGCTTCAGTAGGCGTTTGTTTGCTAGTTTCCACTCACATGCAGTCACAGGGCGCCACTCCATTTCAAACCAGTCGACAAGTCTCTGTCCAAGCAAGCACACATCGTAAAAACATCCGTCTTTCTTTAGAGCACTTTATTCTCTCTAAGACTGACACGCCTCAACGTGCGCACTTTGTTACAGATTGGTCAATATGCAGCACCTGTCCGAACATTAGAGACACTATCGATCGATATCCGTTGTTTATCGGGAACCCGCCTGAAAGATTTGAGCTCCGTGCTAACCCAGTGATCCCCAAACGCGATAATGGCAGCCTTTTCTCATTGTGTTTTCCGGAGACGACGCAGCTTCGAGCCAATGTGAGTATCGTTTTGAGCTCCCGCGCTGAAACTACATTGATTGATTGGATCCCAGTCAAAAGCTGGATGTGCGCTGTCAGAATGATCTGCTCGTAAAGATCTCAGGACCAAAATGCGTGCTTGCCTGAAAACAGAGAGCGAAGCCTGGTGGTCCACTCGGGTGTCGAAGATGGGAAATGCTGCTGCCGTGAGTTATTTCGTCTGGTAAGGGAAACAATACCATACGCGACGAGACTAGACAGCCAATCCACATCTTATCAAAACGCTTCCGTCACAACAAGACTGGACCATAACATGGTGCAATGGCTTGTGTACCTCATCATTACCACCATCAACAGCAACACATCGGCCACTTGAACTGATGCCATACAACCATAACGACCTACGGAACGAAAAATAACAAGAGGGAGAGAAGGAGGACTTACCGGAAAACCTTAATGCCCTAAGCAAACATTTAGGGTCAAGGCACCTACACCATGTCAACAACATATCGTCACAAGCAGCTGGTTGTCATGTAAACATAACGCGGCATCGACGAGACAGTTTCCTTGCGGCTTTCACTACCCCGCGTCATAATCAGCTATTATTCTGCAGATAACAACACCAAACACACTTTAAACAGGCAGTACGACTAGGAAACAGCTGCAGACGCGCCACTGGTGTCGATTGCGAGACATATCCTGTAAAGTATCGAGTAAAGCACAAGGCGAGTCACGTGGACTCCAGTCTGGAAGGCGAGACGGACCAACGGCACTAAGTTTGGCCGTCAGGGAATTCATTTCTCGCTGCCGTCAACTTTTGTCTACCTCGGGCCTTGTGCCACTGTACACGTGGCAGACAAAAAGGCCTCTCAGTAAGCGTTGACCTGGCATACGTAATACGTGCCCAAGCCAACGCAACTTAGTGCGAACCGTTGTTCCAAGGAACTAGCTTGTGTATCACTCTCTAGCACTTGCCTACACACATCATCGTTGCGGGCACAGTGGTGCCACCAGCAATGCTCCGCAGACATCGATGATCAAAGACTTGAAGGTGCCTCAGCTTCGCAGATTGAAAGAGCTGTCTCACTCCCATAGGATAGGACAGTCCTCCCTGTGGCCCTGTAAACACGGTCTTTCAGACGTAGGAAAACTCCTTTCTTTTGCCAAAGAGGTCGCAGATTCAAGAAGGCAGTTCTGGCATTGCAATACGCAAACTGACTTCAGTAGCTACACATCCATCGTTGCTGATACAGCTGCCAAGGTAAGTGAATTGATCAACTACCACGAGTTTATCGCTATCTGGAGTCAAGGGATCATTAAGTGGCTGGTGGTAATGCAGTAACACCTGCAGTAACATTTTGAAAGTGCGAAGCGCACACCAAATAATGGAACCACTCTACACAGGTTATTCAGTGTTGATTGCTCTGCACAAACATCGTTAAAAAGCAAAGCAATACCGTCCGTATAAGCAGGATTAACTAGCTTGTCACCATGCAGCACCTCAATGTCTGCATTGTGAGAATCCGCAAGGGAATACTCCGTGATGCAGTCCACGACGGAATGTAACAAAAATAGGGAAATTGGGCAACCTTGAGGAACGCCACTTGTTTTTGGAAATTTATCCGACAGGTCACCGTAGATCTTGACGCGGCATGTAGTGTTCGAATACAGAGCACGTAAAATGTTCACACTTTTCATGGGAAAACCTTACCGAGCGCACCTCGTTGATCCATTGACCTATACTGGGTGATGTCCCTGGACCCTTGAGAGCTACTCCTACTAGGTTGGTCAAGGGTTAGAGGTCAGAAAAATTCAATCTCCTGGTCCTCTAGGTTATGGGGTTGAAATGGGATGGCGTACATTTCTGTAAAACGAAATCTTTGTCACATGCCCACTGTCTTGCGGACAGATTCCCGAACCAAAGTCATTGGTTAAGAACCTTAATCGTCCTCCTGTCTAGGTCTGGGCTCGCTGACAGTATCTCAGCCGACGCACAACCATGACAACTTCCTCAAATTTCAGCAACATCCTGCATCAGCCGTCGCGCAGCTTACCAAGGGCCGCCTTATCTGCTGCACACGGAAGGACAAATAAGCGAAAACATGCTGCTGCTGTAGCCTTACTCCATTTTGCTCCCCCTGTTTCTCTTACTCCTCTCTTTATATAATTCTCAGCTTGATTGACTGCAACCCCAATATCATACCATCTGCAGCTAACTTCTCACATCACCCAAAGGAGGCTTATCGGCAACAGTCCCTTATAGGGCCACACTGTCCCGTTTACCTTGCAGTGGTCAACGTACGCACTCTACGGTAAATAGGTCAACAGGATGCGCTCGCACGCACATTGGACACCCTGGACACCGACGTGTGTTGTGTGTTTGGAAATAGGATCAATGACCTTTACGTGGTTGTTAAGTTAAATGTGTCCCACTTGCCCTCTCGCTATTGATTGCACTCAACCGGAGACGATGACGCGGAAATTACTTATCAGGCTGGGATGGGCATCGTTCTCAGATGCAAGACTGAGTCATCGTTGTTGATTGGATTCCCGTGAGCAGCCTCTTTGACAACATCAACTAAGATTGGTTCACAAAGTAGTAATAGACGCCGCTTGTTTGTGGTTGCCGCTTATGCACCTGCCAAGTGCAATTCGGTTGCTGTCAATGATATCTTCTTCCATGAAATGGACACGCTGCTTCATAGTGCCTCCAGTTCAGACTTCATAATTGTCGCAAAAGAGATGAATGCGCAAATAGATCGGTTCGGCACTTCAGAACTTCAGATAGGTGGTAAGTATGGACTTAATTCCGGCCGTATGGACAACGGCGAGCGTTCGTAGCAACTGTGTGCGGAGCACTTTCTAGTTATAAGTAGCTCGGCTCTTGGACACAGTAGGCGCTGAGATGTCATTTAATGTGCACCTACAGCTAGCCAGCGATGGATCCAAATTGATCATGTTGCCATAAGTTATGGGGGGGGGGCGTGGTGCCATACAGGAGTGCCGCTCGTTCTGGTACACTTGCGTGGATTCTGATCATGCCTTGACACGCTATCGCTTTTCCATTAATTTTGCCAAGAGGTGTACCAAGCCTCTCCCTCTATTGGCAAATGAGAAGTTATCGCATCCCACGGTTAAGCATGTATATCGAGCTTTCGCCCTCTCGCCCGAATGACATTGGGGTTCAGCATAATAGTAGCACAGATGCCATGTAAGAAGGAGGAGCTGCTGCTTGCGGCACTAATAATCGTCACTGCAACTGTCGCCGGATATCCGAGAGGCCGGTGAACCTGTTGGAATCCAGATGAAAACTCCCAGCCGGCTCCGAGTACAATGTTGCCAGACGGATTAAGATGAGAGGACTAAAGCGTAGCCTGCGTGCTAAAAAGAAAGCCTGGTGGATAAGTAGGGCCCAAGAAATAAAGGAAGTAGAGGCGGTAGGCAATTATCGCAAGCTCGTACGAAGGATCCGATCCAATGGTCTAGGGAAACTAGGCGGCAGTGACACAATCAGACAGCGCTGATGTCATTATTGCCAATGAGGAGCGCCGTGTGGCTGGTTGGGAGCAGTACTTTCGAGAACCCTTCCAACTCAGGCGAGGCAGGCAAAGTTATGAACGATTAGTTTGGAGAATCCGTCGGAAGCTCAGATCTGAAATGCGATCGCAGCTAGCACTCGTTTGCGTGCAATAACAACAGCCGCAGTTCAGCCATTTGAACTGATGCTTCGCTGCCATACAACCATGAGGACCTATGAAAAAGATAAGAAAAGGGAGAGAAGGGGGACTTACCTGAAAACATTAATGCCCGAAGTAAACATTCAGGGTCAAGGCGCCTACACTTTGTGTAGACAACATTCCGTCACAAACAGCTGGCTATCGTGCAAACATAAGGCGGCACCAGTGAGACAGCTTCCTTGCGGCTTTCACTGCCACGCATCATAATCAGCCATTACCTCGCAGATAACTCAGCACCAAACACACTTTCAACAGGCAATCCGATTAGGAGACAGCAGCAGACGCGCCACTGGTGTCGGTTGCGAGCCATGCCTTGTAAAGTCCCAAACCACGCACAAGGTGAGTCACGTGGACTCCAAACCCGGAAGGCGAGACGGACCAACGGTACCCAGTTTGGTAGTCAGTGACTTCATTTCACGCTGCCAGGTCAACTTCTGTCCACCTCGAGCCTTGCGCCACTCTACACCTGGCAGACTAAACAAGGCCCTCCTAGATAAGCGGTGACCAGGCATGCGTAGCACGTGCCCGAGCCAACGCAACTTATTCAGTGCTATCTGTTGTTCTAGTGAGCTAGCATGATTATCACCACCTAGTACTCGTCTGCGCACATCATCGTTGCGGACACACTGGTGCCATCCGACACCAGCAACGCTTCGCAGACAACGATGATCAAAGACTTGAAGACGCCTCAGATCTTCAGACCGTAGGGGTCAACTCGCACTACCATAGAGCAGAACGGCCCTCCCTGTGGCCTTGTATACACGGCCTTTCAGACGGAGGGAAACTCCCTTCTGTCGCCAAAAACGCCGCAGGTTCGAGAACGCAGCTTTGGCCTTTGCAATGTGTGAGCTGACATCAGTTTCTATGCGCCCATCGTTGCTGATGCAGCTGCGCAGATAAATGAATTGATCAACCACCTCGAGTTCCTCGGTTAGCAAGGATCAAGGGGCTACAAAGTGGCTGGTGGTCCTATAGCAACACTTTGCACTCTGAAGGTGCAAAGTGCAAACCAAATAATAGAACTACTCTAGACGAACGCCACTTGTGGTCAGAAAGCTATCCGATAGGACACCGTAGACCCTGACGCGGCCTGTAGTGTTAGAGTATGGAGCACGAAGGATGTTCACATATTTCGTGGGAACACCTTTCCGCAAAAGCATTTCGAAGAGAATCGATCGATCGACTGAATCGAACGCACTCTTCAAATCGAGGAACACAGCTATTGTCGATCTGCGGTATGCGTGGTGCTGCTCTAGCACCTGCCGCAAAGTAAATATATGGTCTATACAGCCACTTCCTGGGCGGAAACCGGCCTGTTCTTCCCTAATCCGAGATTCCCGTTCCGCAGTGAGGCGACGAACGATAATCGAGGCCAGTAATTTTGTCACAACTGGCGTTAGGCTAATACCCCTGTGGTTAGAACAGTCTGTGTGACTGTCCTTCTTGTATATTGCCACTATAATCGATTCGCTCCAATTAGCCGGCACACTTCGTTCCAGATACGTTCGAATAAGGAGGTCAGTGCCCTGCAGAGAACCTCATCTCCATCCGTAAATAGTGCAGGTGGGAGGGAATCCGGGCCAGCGGCACGAAAACGATTGAGGGCTAGGATCACATTTCGGATCTCGGCCTCCGATGGAGACTCTAAACTAACCGTCCATGGCTCGTCCTGCATCACCTGAGTAGAAAGAAGTCTAGGATCAGGGGGCCAGCTGAACTGATCTTCAGTGTTCAGCCCAACGAGCCATACGGCGCTCCTTGTTGTGTATCAGTGCACCCGCGCTGTCTCTGATTGTCTCATTGACGCCTGGTTTTCTGGGACCAGTGGTGAGGATCAGCTGGAAGAGCTTGCGGTAATTGCCTACTGCTCCTGCCTCCTCTATCTCTTGAGCCCTACTGGTCCACCAGGCTTCCTTGTCAGCACGTAGGCTCCGCTTTAGTTCACGCCTAATAACCGGTCCGGTCACATTGTGTTCAGATCCAGCCGGGAGTTGTCTTCCAACAGGTTCATCGACCTCTCGGATATCCAGTCACTGGTGCGGTGACCATTGATAGTGCCACAAGCAGTTGCTCGTGCATCGTACATAGCGGCCGAGATCCCATTCCACTGAAGCTTAGTGTCATTAGAACAAGATAACGAAAGTTCGGTATGCAGTGCTTCTTGATAGGCTTGCCTGACCGAGAGCTGAGACAATTCCTCGGTTGCCAATCGTAGGGGACGCTTGGTGCGCCTCCCGGTAAAGTTCATGGGGAAACGACAGCGCACCAAGGCATGATCAGAGTCGACACAGGTATTCCAGTACGAGCGGCAATCCAGAATGGAACCGCGCCACCTGTAACTTATGGCTATGTGGTCAATTTGCGTCCATCGCTGGTCAGCTACAGGAGGACGCCAAGTGGCACTTCGGCGCCCACTGTGTCTAAAAGCGGTGCTACTAAGAAACAACTGGTGCTCCGCACACAGTTGCAGCAGACGCTCACCGTTATCAGTCCGTTCGGAGTTAAGCCCATAATTACCACCCAGCTGAGCTTCTGAAGACCTCAGGTGCCCTACTTGTGCGTTCATATCCCCTGCAAGTACTATAATATCTGAACTAGTAGCACTGCGTAGTAGGGCGTTCAGTTCGTGATAGAATGTGTCCTTGACAGCAGTTGAACTGCAGTCCGTGGGAGCATAAGCGGAAATCACAAACAAACAGGGTTTTGTACTACTTCGTGAATAACCTTAGCTGATGTCGTCAAACGGGCTGCACGTAAATGGCGGTTCACCGGGATGCAATCAACTAACGATGGCTCAGCGTTGGAGCTGAGAATGATACCTATACCAGATTGACCCGTGAGTGTTGAATCAGTGTCTCCGGATGCGTGCAACCAATAACGAGAGGATAAGTCGGGTGCAGCTAATTCAACAACCCTATCAGGGTCATTGATCCTAGTTTCGGACACACAACACACATCAATGCCCAGTGTGTCCAAGGTGCATGCGAGTGCAGCCTGTTGAGCTATTTGTCTTAGAGTGCGAACATCGAACATCGCCATGGAAACGGGACATTGTGGCCTTATAAGGGACTGTTGCTGATAAGCGTGCGGTGCGTGTCGCGAGATGGCTACAGATGGTTCTACTCCAGTGGCACTTCGGTTGTTGTCAATTAAGCTGGGAATTATGGAAGGAAGGTTGATAATGGGAGTCGGGATGGGAGCGAGAGAAACAGGTGGCCCGGATTCACTCGCACCATATAAGGACGGTGGTGTCTTCTGCAAAGCATTGGCCTCCCTGTTTGAACAGATCTGGAAGATAGAGACTGTTATGAGGCGCACTTGTCTTTCAGAAAGCTCGCACAAGTGATCCAGATAACGAACCTTTGTGAGTGCATAATCCAGACATACCCACACTCATGTCTGACTTGCCCACACTTCACTTGCTCCGACAGGCGTCCACACTGCGAGTAAACTCTCTGGTCACGTAGACGCTCAAGATTACTGAGAATTTATTCTTCGCCTTTTCCTTGTGTTCACCTCCAGTCTGTGCCGCCAGTCTCGGTATAAAATGGAGGCCGTGCGGCCATATAATCGCCCTTACGCTGGGTCGTAAAAGTGCTCCGCTGAGGATCAGTGTTCTCTTCTTCCGGGTTAAGTTCGCGGGTGTCAAGTGGCACACAGCGCGAGTACTGACAAATGTATTCCGTCTCGTTTTGGGTGCAAGTTACACGAGGTCCGTGCCGTTCGTATCGCTCGAGTCGACTGGGACAACCGCAGCGAATAAGCCGGTATATTAGAGAACATCCAAGCTAACTAAAGTGAGTCGATGTTAGGGGTAATATACAAAGAGGGAAGTCGCACCGACTGTGCTAACGGCAGGAATATTAGCCTAACACCAGTGGTGACAAAATTAGTAGCCTTAATACTGGTTCATCGCCTCACAGCGAAACGAGAATCCCGGATTAGGGAAGAGCAGGCAGGCCTCTGCCAATGACGGTGCTGTATGGACCATGCATACCCTCTGCCGCAGGTGCTAGAGCAGCGCCACGCATATCGGAGAACGACAACAGCAGTATTACTCAACTTCAAGAGTGCGTTCTACTCAGTCGATCGATGCATCCTGTTGGAGATACTTAAGCAGAAAAGAGCTGTTATGAAATACGTGAACACTTTACGTGCCATGTACTCAAACACCGACAACCGTCTGTTTCTTTCGAACACTAACTTCAGGCGTACGAAGAAGCGTTCTGCAACGTGGCGTTTCCCTTCGCCAACACAACCGTGGTCTCAAATTGATCACATTGCAATCAGCTTCAGATGGTGCGGCAGCGTACTGGACTGCAGGTCCTTTTGGTCCACCTTCGTTGACTCAGATCATGCACTGGTGTGCGCGAAAATCTGTATGTGTTTTGGAGGATCCCGAAACACGAAGCACTGCAAGATTGATGTGAACAGATTAACCGATTCCTCTGTCCAGGCGAGCTATTAGTCTTCACTGGCATATGCACTCAGTTGCAATCCACCGCAAGAAGTGGAACAACACTGGACTTGTATATGGAAGGCGATGACCATTTCCGGACAGTCATGTTGCGGCCTAACTCGACGCTCCTTGAATGCTTGCATCTCTGCTCGTTCTCTTGAGCTGTTTGAACGCCGTAAAGATATCCCCGCGGAATCAGATTGCAACGAGCGGCGCCGTTCTGCCAACCGGCTGCTCAAGCAAAGCTTACGCAAGAATCGCGAGACGTGGCGGTCTGAGCGTGCTTTAGAGATGGAGAACACTGCCCTCTCCGGTAACACTCGCAGGCCTTTCCAACTCATTCGGTCCACTGGCCTCAAGAATCCTGGTGTCAGTGAGGTCATTTGTGAGGTGTGTGAGGTGTCTCGCAGTCGACACCAGTGGCGCGTCCGCAGCTGTTTCCTAGTCGTACTGCCTGTTTAAAGTGTGTTTGGTGCTGAGTTGTCTGCAGAATAATGGCTGATTATGATGCGGGGCAGCGAAAGCCGCAAGGAAGCTGTCTGATGCCGCGTTGTTTGCATGACAGCCGGCTGTTTGTGATGGTATGTTGTTGACAAGGTGTAGGTGCTTTGACCCTGAATGTTTGCTTAGGGCATTAAAGTTTTTCGGTAAGTCCTTCTTCTCTCTTGTTATTCTTCGTTCCGTAGGTCGTTATGGTTGTATGGCAGCGAAGCATTAGTCCAAGTGGCTGATGTACTGCTGCTGCTGGGGATGATGATGAAGAGCAAGCCACCATGACGCGACGAAAAATGTCCAGCATGAGCAAGTTCTCAGGCTACGGAGGCTTCCTTAACCTACACATTTTTCAAGACCCGCGTCGTGCAACTTGTTCAACTATCATTCTATCTAGATTAGGCATGGGGGACAAGCAACCGCATAATAAGTGTGGTCTACCCAAGGCTTAAAAGCTTTAAGAACCCTTCTATTTCCAAGATGCAAGATGGCCTACGGATTATTCACAACGTCCAGAAGTCCTTTCGAGCAGTTGTTCTATAGTGTCTCCCACAGTTCAGGTAACAGCAAAACCTATATGCCAGTTTAGTGTGGCACGCGAAGCACTTCATCCTCATCAAACAAGTAATGTGTCAGTGTCATAGGACCCCACGAAAAAAACGGAACATTTGGCGAAATATGCAGCTGTACGCCGTAACGGCGTTTCGCTGCCACGCGACCACCACCAGTCGCGCGTGGGCTGAGTATACCAGGAGCACACCGGCCCCTAAGCGGATTCGAACCGGTAACCTTATGGTTGAAAGCCAGACGCGCATACCACTCGGCCACCGGCCGACAGACAGCTTCTGCAAAAGTGCTCAGTTCCAAAGTTTATATAGAGTTCTTCATATATTAAAGGAACCAACAGGATCATTCATTACACATCCATTACACACGTTAGGTAGAGGAGGAAAACAGTGCCGTAATACAAAAGAAAAGAAGAAAAGGATGCAACAAAGGCACGTCAGGTGAGCCGCCAGTAACGGATGGGCGCCTTTCTGTAGAACTACCACTCCGTTATTGGGCCGTAAAAATACAATTATAATGGTTCGCGGGTTCGAGCCTGCGTAGGGGCAGGGCGACCCTCGCAATATCTTTAGCCCACATGCGACCGGTGGTGGTTGCGCGACAGCGAAGCGTCGGTACCGCTGATGCTTTCCTTTTCGTTCGTTCTTCGAATACACCGGTGCCGATACAACTGCATAGCTGATCCCCACTACGGGTCAGCGCAGGAGGCGTTCCCTGTCTATCTTGGAGGAACTTTTGTACTTTGAGGGTACAAAGCGTAGCCCGAAACTGCTGACAGCCAGTGCTAATCCGCGCAGTGCCGAATGGCACGCTGGTGAGCTGTGACAGGTGAGAGTTATGTTGTCAGCATAATCCAAGTCAAGAAGTCGTTCACCTGGTAACAACTCCACATCTAGGTCGTGTCTTATGAATTCGATCTCCATAACTTCGTCAATAGCAAAGTTGAAGAAAAATTGCGGCAGTGGGCATCCTTATCTTCTTCATCATCATCAACAGCAGTACATCAGCCATTTGAACTGATGCTTCGCTGCCATACAACCATGAGGACCTATGAAAAAGATAAGAAAAGGGAGAGAAGGGGGACTTACCTGAAAACCTTAATGCCCGAAGTAAACATTCAGGGTCAAGGCGCCTACACTTTGTGTAGACAACATTCCGTCACAAACAGCTGGCTATCGTGCAAACATAAGGCGGCACCAGTGAGACAGCTTCCTTGCGGCTTTCACTGCCACGCATCATAATCAGCCATTACCTCGCAGATAACTCAGCACCAAACACACTTTCAACAGGCAACCCGATTAGGAGACAGCAGCAGACGCGCCACTGGTGTCGGTTGCGAGCCATGCCCTGTAAAGTCTCGAACCAAGCACAAGGTGAGTCACGTGGACTCCAAACCCGGAAGGCGAGACGGACCAACGGTACCCAGTTTGGTAGTCAGTGACTTCATTTCCCGCTGCCAGGTCAACTTCTGTCCACCTCGAGCCTTGCGCCATCCTACACCTGACAGACCTGACAGACCTGACAGACTAGATAAGCGGTGACCAGGCATGCGTAGCACGTGCCCGAGCCAACGCAACTTATTCAGCGCTATCTGTTGTTCTAGGGAGCTAGCATGATTATCACCACCTAGTACTCGTTTGCGCACATCATCGTTGCGGACACGCTGGTGCCATCCGACATCAGCAATGCTGCGCAAACAACGATGATCAAAGACTTGAAGACGCCTCAGATCTTCAGACCGTAGGGGTCAACTCGCACTACCATAGAGCAGAACGGCCCTCCCTGTGGCCTTGTATACACGGCCTTTCAGACGGAGGGAAACTCCCTTCTGTCGCCAAAAAATGCCGCAGATTCAAGAAGGCAGCTCTGGCCTTTGGAATGCGTGAACTGACGTCAGTTTCTATGCGCCCATCATTGCTGATGCAGCTGCCAAGATAAGTGAATTGATCAACCACCTCGAATTCCTCGTTAGCAAGCGTCAAGAGGTCATCAAGTGGCTGGTGGTCCTGCAGCAACACTTTCCACTTTGAAGGTGCGAAGTGCTTACCAAATAATGGGACCACTCTGGACAGGCTATTCAGGGTTGATTGGGCCGCCTCAACATTGTCGAAAAGCAAGACGATATCGTCCGCATAATCTAGATCAACTAACCTTTCACCAGGCAGCACTTCAACGCCTACATCGTGAGATTCCGCAAGGGAACACTCCATGATAAAATCCACGACGAAATTGAACAAAAACGGGGAAATCGGACAACCCTGACGAACGCCACTTGTAGTCGAAAAGCTATCCGATAGGACACCATAGAACTTGACGCGGCCTGTAGTGTTAGAGTATGGAGCACGAAGGATGTTCACATATTTCGTGGGAACACTTTTCCGCAAAAGCATTTCGAAGAGAATCGATCGATCGACTGAATCGAACGCACTCTTCAAATCGAGGAACACAGCTATTGTCGATCTGCGGTATGCGTGGTGCTGCTCTAGCACCTGCCGCAAAGTAAATATATGGTCTATACAGCCACTTCCTGGGCGGAAACCGGTCTGCTCTTCCCTAATCCGAGATTCCCGTTCCGCAGTGGGGCGACGAACGATAATCGAGGCCAGTAATTTTGTCACAACTGGCGTTAGGCTAATACCCCTGTGGTTAGAACAGTCTGTGTGACTGTCCTTCTTGTATATTGCCACTATAATCGATTCGCTCCAATTAGCCGGCACACTCTTCGTTCCAGATACGTACGAATAAGGAGGTCAGTGCCCTGCAGAGGACCTCATCTCCATCCGTAAATAGTGCAGGTGGGAGGGAATCCGGGCCAGCGGCACGAAAACGATTGAGGGCTAGGATCACATTTCGGATCTCGGCCTCCGATGGAGACTCTAAACTAACCGTCCATGGCTCGTCCTGCATCACCTGAATAGGAAGAGGTCCGGGAGCAGGGGGCCAGCTGAACTGATCTTCAGTGTTCAGCCCAACGAGCCATACGGCGCTCCTTGTTGTGTATCAGTGCACCCGCGCTGTCTCTGATTGTCTCACTGACGCCTGGTTTTCTGGGACCAGTGGTGAGGATCAGCTGGAAGAGCTTGCGGTAATTGCCTACTGCTCCTGCCTCCTCCATCTCTTGAGCCCTACTGGTCCACCAGGCTTTCTTGTCAGCACGTAGGCTCCGCTTTAGTTCACGCCTAATAGCCCGTCTGGTCGCATTGTGTTCAGAACCAACCGCGAGGTGTCTTCCAGCATCCAAGAGGTTCACGGACCTCTCGGATATCCAGTCACTGGTGCGGTGACGACTGATAGTGCCACAAACAGTTGCTCGTGCGTCGTGCATAGCAGCCGAGATCTTATTCCACTGAAGTTCAGTGTCATTAGGACAAGACAGCGAAAGTTCGCTATGCAGTGCTTCTTGATAGGCTTGCCTGACCGAGGGCTGGGACAATTTGCCAGCTGCCAATAGGAGGAGGCAGTTGGTGCGTCTCCCTGTAAAGTTCATGGGGAAACGACAGCGCACCAAGGCATGATCAGAGTCGACACAGGTACTCCAGTACGAGCGGCAATCCAGAATGGAACCGCGCCACCTGTGGCTATGTGGTCAATTTGCGTCCATCGCTGGCCAGCTACAGGTGGACGCTAAGTGGCACTTCGGCGCCCACTGTGTCTAAAAGCAGTGCTACTAAGAAACAACTGGTGCTCCGCACACAGTTGCAGCAGACGCTCGCCGTTGTCAGTCCGTTCAAAGTTAAGACCCTACTTACCACCCAGCTGAGCTTCTGAAGAGCTCAGATGCCCTACTTGTGCGTTCCTATCCCCTGCAAGTACTATAATATCTGAACTAGTAGCACTGCGTAGTAGGGCGTTCAGTTCGTGATAGAATGTGTCCTTGACAGCTGTTGAACTGCAGTCCGTGGGAGCATAAACGGAAATCACAGACAAACAGCGTGTTGTACTACTTCGTGAATAACCTTAGCTGATGTCGTCAAACGGCCTGCACATAAACGGCTGTTCACCGGGATGCAATCAACTAACGATGACTCAGCGTTGGAGCTGAGAATGATACCTATACCAGATTGACCCGTGAGTGTTGAATCAGCGTCTCCGGATGCGTGCAACCAATAATGAGAGGATAAGCCGGGTGCAGTTGATTCAATAACTCCGTTAGGGTCATTAATCCTAGTTTCGGACACACAACACACATCAACACCCAGTGTGTCCAAGGTGCGTGCGAGTGCAGCCTGCTGACCTGTTCGTCTTGGAGTGCGGACGTTGGATGTCGCCATGGAAACGGGACAGTGTGGCCTTCTATGGGACTTTTGCCGATAGGCGTCCGATCGATGCTGTGGGATGGTGGCTGCAGGTAGTACTACTTCGGTAGCACTTCGGTTGCTGTCAATTAAGCTGGGAATTATAGAAGGAAGGTTAGTAATGGGGGCCGGGATGGGAGTAAAAGAAAAAGGTGGAAAAGAAAGGAGGGAGACGCCAGCAGTAGCATGTTTTCGCTTATCCGCCCTGCGGTATGCAGCAGATAAGGCGACCCTTGAAAATCTGCGTGACGGCCGATGCAGGATGAAGTTTATGTTTGAAGAAAATATCATGTCATCCTTATCTTACATCGCTGAAGATATCGAAGGGTGACGACAGCTAGTCGTAAGACCTCACTCTGTCTGAGCTACGCGCGTATAGCGCTCGGATAATAGTCACATATAGCTCGAGCACACCATTCCTGAGTTAACTGTTCTAAAAGCACGTCTATCAACCGAAGTGAAATCACCTTCGATGTAGGGGAACATGACAACGGTGGGCCACCTATATGTGTGACGGTGCTCCGACAACTGACGCAATGTGAAAATGTGATCGATGCATCCTCGACCTCGTCGAAAACCGGTTTGCTCCTCAGGAATCTGGCTTTCAGGAGTGCCGGCCAACCTGTGAAGGGAGACAGACGCAAGCAATTAGAAGAAGATGGAGGTTAGACCGATTCCTCTATGGCTGCTGTATTTCGAACGTGAGCCTCCATCGAACGTCGGGAAAATAACGGAGCGGCGCCAGTCGATTGGGACAGTTTTCTGCTCCCACACTCACTATACCATTTTCCATTGAAGTTGGACATTCGGGCAAAACATTTACGCCTGCGGGTCAACGGGGTTGCTCCTCCGGGGCAATCAAGTTGAGTCTTCGCTATGCGGAATAGAACCACTCACTGGCATGGTAGGGACTGTTTCATTGGCCAAGCGTCTGAGGTCCTATTTGCTGAAGGCGCTTGGCCAATGAAACAGCCCCTACCATGCCAGTGAGTGGTTCTATTCCGCATAGCGAAGACTCAACTTGATTGCCCCGGAGGAGCAACCCCGTTGACCCGCAGGCGTAAATGTTTTGCCCGAATGTCCAACTTCAATGGAAAATGGTATAGTAACTCGTGGAAATATGCAACAAGAGCAGGTCTCCCGAATTTGAAGAGGGCCGTATACAGACAATCTGATCCCGCGGGCTTCTTCAACTTCAGCGGTCCGATCATATGTGCGACTTCTGAGTCAGAGAGCGGATCCAAAGGAACAGGTCACGGAGCAGGGTGATCAGCGGCCGGTTAGAAAGCTAGCAATTCCGGCCGATTAAATGGCCTTTCAAAGTGCTCAGCCCAACGCTCCAAGAATTTCGACATGTTATGGATAAGCTGCCCACTCTCGTCCTCAGGTCTCACGCTGCCCGGTTCCCGTATCAAACGGAATAAATTCCGATAGTTACCAACAGCAGCGGCCACTTCCATGTCTGACGCACGAAAAGACCACCAGGATTCGCGGTCTCTCTCCAGGCTAGCACGGAGTTCTGCACTTAGGTCTTTGCAAATCTCGTGTTCACTTTACCCCCGGAACGTGCCGGCGAGCATCGATAAGTTCCAAAGACCGCGTAGTGACCCAATGTCTATGTTGGCAATTAGACCAAAAATATGAAGATTTGCTTGTTGCTAGTAAAGTATGGTGAACATGTAACTAGTGACCTTAACGGTATTCAGTTAGCGCTTACTTAACTAGAATGTCTGCGTACTTCGATACGCATGCAGAACATCTGCCTTCGTCAGTTGGCTGATGTCTATGCCCTCACAGCATCGTGGCGGGCGTCCGCCAAAACACACTCGCAGATCAGCACATACAAGTGCATGGTTAAAGTCCACATATGTGCTCCAAATCCAGCGACAGTTTTGGACGAAGCCTCTCCAGCGGCAACTGATAGCAATGTGGTCGATTTGCGTTTAAGGCTGGTCTAAAGCTGGTGGGCGCCATGTCACCTACCAGCGGGTGCTGTTTCGGGAAGTAGTGCTCGCAAGAGATATGCGAGCATCTTCACACAAACGAAGTGACCGCTCCCCTTTATCATTACGGGAGCCTACATCATGTTGGCCGCCCAGACGCAGCTCATCAGTGGACAATATTCCAAATTGAACGTTCAGATCCGCAGCCAGCATTAGTGTTCGTGCTTCTTCTGTGACAGAGGTCGTTCAGTTGGCGGCAGAAGTCGTCTTTTATCGAGTCATCGTTACAGTTTGTGGGCGCGTAGGCAGCGATGACGAGCAGAAACTTAGTAGTCCCGCGTGACTTTGAAGATCTGAACGAGCCAGACAGTCGGACCGCACACATCCGACTACTGACTGGATCCAATCAACCATAGCAGCTTCAGCCCGGGAACTCAGGGCAATACTAACACCGACTTGGCCGGCACTCGTAGCTGTAGCGTCTCCGGACAGACGCAACAAGAAAGCACGGCTGGTGTCACCTGAAGACGGTCAGAGAATGAGTAGGGAGCTCGGGTCTTGCAAAAAGTTTCCCACAAGCAGCATCATTATCATTGTACACCTTAGCTAGAGGTTGAAAAAACCCCAGCTACTGTGCCATAATACATAAGAAATGAAAATAACATACGACAGGTGCACACCAGTTGAGCTACCAGTAACCGATGGGCATCGTTCTGGAAAGCTACAAGCCAGCTAAGATGCAGTAAAAATTATGAAAAAGTTATGCTGAGAAATGAGATCGCGGTTGGAAGATCGTCAGCATCATCAACAGCAGTACATCAGCCATTTGAACTGATGCTTCGCTGCCATACAACATGAGGACCTATGAAATAAAAAAATAAGAAAAGGGAGAGAAGGGGGACTTACCTAAAAACTTTAATGCCCTAAGCAAACATTCAGGGTCAAGGCGCCTACACTTTGTGTAGACAACATTCCGTCACAAACAGCTGGCTATCGTGCAAAGATAAGGCGGCATCGGCGAGACAGCTTCCTTGCGGCTTTCACTGCCACGCGTCATAATCAGCCATTACCCAGCAGATAACTCAGCACCAAACACACTTTAAACAGACAATCCGATTAGGAGACGGCAACAGACGCGCCACTGTTGTCGGTTGCGAGCCATGTCCTGTAAAGTCTCGAGCCAAGCACAAGGTGAGTCACGTGGACTCCAACCCGGTAGGCGAGACGGACCAACGGCACCCAGTTTGGTCGTCAGTGACTTCATTTCCCGCTGCCAAGTCAACTTCTGTCCACCGCGAGTCTTGCGCCATCCTACACCTGGTAGACTGAACAAAGCCCTCCTAGGTAAGCGGTGACCAGGCATACGTAGCACGTGCCCGAGCCAACGCAACTTATTCAGTGCTATCTGTTGTTCTAGGGAGCTAGCATGTGCAACATGGCATGCCAGCCCACCGACTCTTGCGACGTGAGTTGTTTGCGCGCCGGGGGTGTGGATGGAAGAAGAGGAGGGGTGGCCATGCGATGACTTGGTCCAAAGGAATGAAGGCCCTCACTTCTGAGCTGGCCTCGGCTGGACCGTCTCGGCTCCCTGGTTGGGTTCCGAAAGACGATGAACACGTTTGGTTGGACACACTTGTTGATATGGCTAGGAGCCGACCTCAGTGGCGTTCGTGCTGTGAGTTTCCTTGTCCCACCCAATCCCTCTTAGCCTCCCCCTCCAACCACGATCTCGTTATTTAACCTTATACAATTTTGCGTAGTAATTTTTTTTGATGCATAGTAGCCGGCTGGTAGCTTACCGGGACGATGTCCATCTGTTACCGGTAGCTCAGCCGGCTTGCCCCAGTTGAATTCTTTTTTTCTCCTTTTTTCTGTGTATTGCGGCACAGTAGCTGAGGTGTTCCCCACCGCTAGCTAACGTGTGTGATGATGATATGATGATGTGCAACATGTATCCCAGCCATCGGAGCCTGGCGCATGGAATAACGCTGCTGAGGGGTTCGTTTCCTCTTCCTGTGTCATAAACAAGACGTCATCAGTATATCATTATACCTATTAGCTGCAAGCGGAAAACATCAGCTATTGTACTGTAATACAAAAGAAAAAAATGAAACAGGCACGCCGGCTGAGTTACCAGTAACGGATGGACATCGTTCCGGAGAGCTAACAGCCGGTTATTGTGCTGCAAAAAGTTATATTATGCCTAATAAATGAGGTCGCGGTTAAAGGGAAGGCTAAGAGAGAGGAGGAGGGACAAAGAAACTCACAACAAACGACATTAGTAATAGTAATGGTAATGTGTCAGCTGTACGCCGTAACGGCGCTTCGCTGCCGGGCGACCACCACCAGTCGCGCGCGGGCTGAGTATACCGCGAAGACGCCCACCCCTACGCGGATTCGAACCGGTGACTTTATGGTTGCAAACCGAACGTGCAGACCACTCGGCCACCGGCCGACCAAACGCCATTAAGGTCGGCTCCTAGGCAAGTCAGCAAGCGTATCCAGCCAAAAGTGTAAACAACGGGTCGAACACGCTCGTTGCTCACGCGGTGTTCCTACCAGATATGAGCCAAACCGATAAGCAGCAGATATCGATCGAGAGGATCTCTCGTGGTGACTGGCCTGTAACAATGTGCGTAGCAATGTGCATGCCAATCTGAGGGAGGATGGAGGGTTCCAAATAGGAGCCGAGAAACCGGGCTTGTCCACCTGGTTGGACATGGGCTTCTCAACAGGGCAGGAGTGACGCTCCACATTCGTATGTGAGCTGAAACTAGAAGATTAACGCCTATCAAAGTTAGGTGAGCGAGGGCCAAGAACTGGGGGTTGAAAACGGGGGGGGGGGGGAAGAGTGAAGTTAGAACGGGACGCTAGGGGTGACAAAGTGTAAGAGGGGGAATAAGAAGACGGGAAGGGTTGAATAGTAGCATCCAAACCATTATCCACCAAGGTCAATGCAGTAGACAAAGAGCCACTGATTATCCTCTGCGACGGTCAGAGCATCAAGAAATCGTCAGAATAAAATGCACAGTAGTGCATGGACAGGATACTGTCAGGTCGCCCAGGTCTAGGCAGAACGATTAAGGTTCACAAACAAAGTCGTTGGTTCAGAAACCTTACCACAAGGTGGCGGGGTTGTAGCGATGGGCCACAAGGAGTCCTTCTAAAGAATAAATAGCCACCGTCCCTCCAATCCTAATCTAGAAGCCAAGAAGGCTGAATTTGTCTGGCCACTAACTATTGACCAACCTGGTATGAGTGAATCCGAAGATGTGATGAGCGCCACCCAGCACAGCTCAATGGATAGCTAAGGCAAGCAAACCATCGCGTCACGGTGAGGTCCAGTCTCATTGCGACGGATCAACAGGGTCACTCATTGTGAAGCCGAAATTAATACATCTCCAAACAGACGAGTTTTAGAACTCATTTGCATACAAAGTGTACAATAGGAAACCAAAGGCACGGCTGAGCACATGTCGGAAGGAAAAGGCGGAACTCGCGCAAAAACCTATTTCAATGTAGATAAACTGAGATCCATGTCCAGAAATCTCATAGTACAGCAAGTTACCAAAAACGCAACAATGTAGAACGGTAACAAAAGACCTGGGAAAGTCAGTGAAAAACATGTCAACTGATTGTGCGCTATTGGTGGTCGCGGACTAATATTTACAAGTCACTAACAATAATAGCCCTTAAAAGGCCGTGCTAAGGGGTTGAGAAAGTCGAACGCGCTTAAGTGGCTTTCAAAGGCATTCAACACAAGCATTTCCAACAAAATGACCAGCACGCTTGTCAGTGACCGATCGTTTGTTACATTTTTCAAGAACGGGCATGCGATAGACTCCTCCCAGTCGGTAGATTAAGAGTATATGCACAGACTTCTAAGACAGACGTGTAATTGGAAAACAAAGCTCATCTGACAAACAATACACTGAGATAGAGTGGATACAGCTGCCGTGACCCGTGTGACTAATATGGAAAATTATGAAGATTTTCAAAATTAAGGTAATAAATGTAGTGATCACAAGCAAGTCAAAAAATTCGGCGGAATTCGGATAAAAGCACAACAATCAGAAGAGTTAAAAGCGATACAAGATATCTCGGCTTTATCTGTTAGTTGCTGTATACCCAGGGGTGTGAGAAGTGTGAACAAATTTAAACGGGCATGCAGTGATTCGAGTCGCAAAACGCGGTACTTTAGTGTTTTTTTAATCCGTTTTGCAATTTTTTCCAACCCGTAACTGTTTCTGTTGACTGCCCTGCAGGTAACAGTTCCTCGGTTTTACGTTTTGGTACTTGTTTCTCTTTGTCTTTGAAAGCGTCATGTCGGGTTCACTGTATACCAGCGCTAATGTGTCTTCGGCTGCGTTGATCAGCGAACCTAATGCTGTATACGGCAGCGTGAACTGCTCAAAGCCCGTGATGGACGAGTCTGGTGGCATGCATTACTATGTATGCAAACGATGGTACCATGAGACCTGTACCGACTTGAACCCTGATCAGTATGCAATGATGTGTCAGCTGTACACCGTAACGGCGCTTCGCTGCCGCGCGATCACCACCAGTCACGCGCAGGCTAAGTATATCGCAAGGACGCCCACCACTACGAGGATTCGAACCGGTGACCTTATGGTGCAGACCTTACGTGACCTTACGTGTAGACCACTCGGCCACCGGCCGACTGATCAGTATGCAATGCTTTCGACTAACGATAGCATGTTGTTCAGTTGTCTTCTATGCCATAGCCGTCGATCTACGCGGCTCGAGGTCACTGAGGAGACATCGAGCAACGTCGGGCTAAGTAACCAGCAGATGTGGTCTTTCCTCACATCTCTTGATTGCGAAGTGGAGTTACTGATGAGGAAAATAGGAGCCTCTATTGATGTCGGCTCATTGGAGGAAGCCACGCAACTAATCTCACCTGCTGTCTATGAGAATCCGACTGAAGTGATGGCTACCCTGTCGTGTACCCAAGCTACCCAGAATGCCCCCTAACAAGGCCTCTGATGTCGTACTGGACGACGTCCAATGTAAGACCAATCTTCTAGCCCCTGAACCCAATAAGAGCAAGAGGGCCAAGAAAGTCCGTAAGGCTTCCTCAGAAGTCTGAAGGTACTGAATCTATAAAGATGTTAGAAGTAGAGCACAAAGCCCCAACTCCAATCACTCCAGTTTCATTGGCGAAGAAACGCGCCGCGTCAACTTCTGACAAACCCGCAAAGTCTAGACCGGGGAGGAAGTTAGAGGTAGAACACAAAGCCTCAACCTTAATTACTCCAGTTCCTTTGGCGAAGAAACGCGTCGTGTCACCTACCAAACCGATCGAAACTGTGGTCGAGTCGGAAGACGCGTGGAGTGAAGACAACTCGTCGAGGTGGTTCTTTTACTGACAGCAGCGTTATTTTCCGTAACGTTGCTAAATCCGCGGCAGCTCTTCCCAGGGAACGCAAGCTGGATGACCACCATTGGTTCAAGCTCTGCGTCAACAAGATGCTTCTACCTGTTTTCACCGGTGTCATTATCAGGGAGCTAACCAGACTGGGGAACGTCCCTGTCGATACGCCAAATCCACGACTACTTCGTGTAGTCCTCTCAACCCCGGAAGAACGCAAAGCGTTAATGCGCTTTGCATTCAAGCTCAAGGGTAGCAATGTCAACGTTCGGAAAGACCTCCCATTAGCAGATCGACTGAAGTTAAAAGAAGCCATCAAAAACCTCAAGAGCAGGCGCGCGGTGGGTGAGCAAGGCTTCCGTTTTGTGGGTTTTGAGGTGGTCAGCCGGAAGTCAAATTCTGCCCTACTAGAACCCCTCCTAATAGCGTAGGACCCAGGGCTGGTCGTGCCGAGTTCCTTCGGGTAGTGTTTAACAATGTACGTAGCCTAAGGAACAAGGTACACGAGGTGGGTCTACTTGTAGACAAATCTCATCCCGACATACTTGGTTTCACTAAAATGTGGTTGTCCCCGGATATCACAAACGGTGAAGTATGTTCACCTAGCTATGCACTGCTTAGATGTGATCGCTCCGTTGGCCGCCAAGGTGGGGGCGTCGTTCTTTAAATCAGTTGTAAACTTGATGTGTTGAGGACCTGTGTTTTCCAGTCGTCGAATCAAACTGTTGAAGCTCTGTTGAGTACTGTACGCACTTCCTCTGCTCAGTTTACAGTCATAGTGGGATATCGAAGTCCTGGAAGTATCTCCGAGGAAGTTATTGAGTTTATTCGTACTCAGAATGTCAATAGATGTATAATACTGGGTGATTTCAACCACCATGAAGTCTGCTGGGCTGATCTATCTTGCAGTTCGGCGGTGGGCACTTTTGGTTCGGATCTCCTAGAGCTAACGTTGCAACTGCCTTTGCATCAGTTCGCGGACCTTGACTAGATATATGAGCAACCAGCTTCCGTCTATTTTGGATCTTATTTTTGCGAAGTCACACGATTTCCTAAGTGATATTGCATACGGCTGTCCTCTAGGAGCCAGTGACTAGGTCTGTATATCCTTTCGATGTGCTCTAACTGTCATCAGGCTACCGCTGATGAATGTACAAATATTTAGCGGGCAGACTTTAACGCAATACGAGACAAAGCTTCAGTTCTGCGTTACGCGATCACCGTGGCTGACACCGTTGAGACAGCCTGGGAGAAATTTAAGACATACCTCACCGAGATCACTGCTCCCCACATCCCACTCATTAAGGGTGAAACAGGCGCAGCCACCTTGGAGAGATCATATAGATAAATACCTGCTCAGGAAGCACTCTAAATGCTGGCGAACTTACCAAGCGGCTTCAACAACCAGCACTTACGAAAGCTATAGAGCGGTTAGAAATAAATGTAAGCAACATCTTAGGATTACTCGTCTTCAGTACGAGAAGGGTTTGGATGACGCAGCCGCAACAAGTCCAAAAAAGTTAGTTGCTTACTTAAAGAGGCGCAGGGGTACGAACTCGTTTATAACAGCTTTACTACGAGCAAAAGGGAACTTGTAGACATACAGACTATGATAAGGCTTGTATACTTAGCGAACAGTATATTAGTCTTTACTCGTGAGACCTCTACCTCAGGCTGAGCTGGTCACATAAGTTCCGGAGAATTCTTGCCTAGCAGAAATAAATATAATGGAAACACAAGTCTTCGGGCTATTGCAAGGGCTAAATCCTTCCAAAGCTTCTGGCCCTGATTCAATTCATTCGAAGCTGATGCATAAATTGGCCGCTGAGCTGTGGCCCACTCACATGCGTGTTTACAATATCGCTTGACAGCTGTGCCTTACATTCGGAATGGAAGGAGGCAATCAACTGTCCGATTTTTGAGGGCGGTGACAGCGCTCTACCCGCGAAGTACCGGCTTGATAAGCGTAGTAGTTAAGTTGTTTGAAAACTGGTCAAAAATTCGGTGGAGAATCACCTGAATAAGTTTAACTTCTTTGCTGCACAGTACGGATTCCGTAAGGGATTTTCGTGTCTAACAAATTTACTTGTAGCTCATAAAAGCCGGACTAAAACAGTAGACAACGGTCACGCTATCGACGTGCTTTTCGTTGACTTCGCAAAAGCCTTTGATAATGTCCCACAACAACGACTCTCATTAAAGTCGAGATCGTAAGGGATATCTGGAGGTGCCCTTAAATGGGTGTCTGCTTTCCTAGAGGGGAGAGAACAGTGTGTACACGTGGGACATAGCCTTTCGGTTAGACAAGCTGTTCTTAGTGGCGTTCCGCTCGGTTCTAGGCTCGTTGCTTTTCGCAATTAATGTCAATGACCTACCCCGGGAGCTTGTAGTACCACCGTTATTGTTTGATGATGACCTCAAGCTATGGAATATGATGGATATCCCTGGAGGCTCTGAGGCAATTTTGAGTGCGTTGGATAGACTCTGGGATTGGTCAACCTTATGGCTGATGTCTATACATCAGGCGAAATGTTCTGTCCTCCGCGTTAGAGGTGCTAGTTCACCCACGCGCTATCTAGCTGATGAAGTAAAACCCCCTGTTGTCACTCAGCAGGTTGATCTAAGTATCGTTCACACCTGTGTTCACTCTGAGTACAATTGGAGAAAGGCTGCTTGTAGAGGGTTCCATATGATATGGTTTATTCGCCGCTCCTTCAGTGTCCTAACGGCCGATATCTTTGTGAAGCTGTTCTCAGCTTTTGTGCGATCCCACTTAGAATATTGTATTCAGACTTGTCCAACATGGCTTGTAAGGGACAAAATGGAACTGGAGAGGGTTTTGCGACTGCAGGGATTACGGAGGCAAAGGTATCCCGAAAGTTTTCTTGGCTTGGGTATGTACTCAATGCCCTACCGAAGAATTAGAGGACACTTGGTCCTCACTAACCGTATCCTAACAAGTAAGATCGGTCCAGACTTGTCCTAGCTATTTAGTCCCGCCAAGCTGCTTAGTCACCGAGGTCCACTGTTGAAGCTGCACAAACTGCGTTTTGAACGGGTAAGGACGGAAACTCCCTTGTCGCACCGGGTTATGGAACGTTGGAACTCACTTCCGGAGAACGTTGTTAGAGAGTCTACGGTAGAGGGTTTCAAGTGTCAGTTAGATGCTCTTGGATTGCAGTACGAGATCTTCCTCTTCTCCATCATCATCATCATCATCATCATTATACATGTCAGCTAGAGATGGTAAAACACCTCCGCTATTGTACCGCAATTCCTCTTCTCCTAACCGACTTGTATCTTCAAGCTTCCGTTCGTTTTTCTAATTCTTCCCACATCCTGGTATTAGCATTATTCAGCTGACATGCCTCCTCTTGTTTTCTTAGCTTACCCCTCACTCTTACTTTACATAAACGGGTCAGACAGGGACTGCTGGGCACGAAAAATGTAGGCAGTAATTGGTTGGACAGGGTGTGATGCGGCCTTTGTTTTAGTCTTTTCAAAATCTCAAGCAGATCTATCCAATCCCGATCTAACGATACGCAAAAGAAGGAAGATTCAAGGGGTTATCCTATCGTTCCAGTCCAGACTGAACTTGAATTTGTAGTATCTTTCATATAGGCACGAACTGAGTCTTAGTAATTGGAAGTACCTAAGGAAAACCAGGGAATATTTAACTCCATAAATCGAGTAAAAGTGGAAGGCTAATGTGTTGATGGATTAGTGAAAGCAAGCGAGAATAACTGAAAATCACAATGAAAAAATGGTTTAAATTAATTTGAGTGATACGGTGACGTGGTGAGGCAATGTGTAGGTTAACAAATACCAACAAATGCGAAAATACCGGACCTAAGAACTGAGTGGTTGAGATGAAAAATATAACCCACCTCTTCAGTTACACTGATTGGGCCCTTCGCACCACCGTGGGAATGGACACCAAGGACCAGCATGCCTAAGATGTTAACCAAAAGGCCACCGGCACCAACGTAAATCATTAGGCGCGGATTCTCAATCGGTTCCGTAGTTATAAATCGCTGAATCGCCTGTAGTAGAATAGTACAACACAGAGTGATGAGCATGACGGTATTAATCAGTCCCCCCATAACCTCCGCTCTTTGCCAGCCAAATGTGTTTTTTGAGGAACTTGGCCATTTAGCTATGCGTGCAGCAACTATCCCAACAACGAGTGCCATGAAGTCTGAGAGCATATGAAAAGCGTCCGCTACCAGAGCTACGGAATTGACAACGTAGCCCACGATAAGCTCCACAAAGAAATAGATAGCAACAAGTGCCAACATGCAAATAAGGCGTGTAGTATTTCCACATTTGGAACACATAACTGTAGAGATCAAAGTATGAGGACCTAAATAAGTCGATGAAGACCAATCATCAACGGGGTTGACATAAATGCAGACCGCGCGGCCGAACCTAGCGCCATATTAAATGTACTCGGTGCATGTGTGAAATAAACTAACAGATATTATTGCGCCAAATACACAGTTCGCTGTTGGAAATTTTCCTGTAGAAAAGTATGTGGGTTAACCAACTTGCATGTTCTGTTTTATTCAAGCTCTCATATGACCGGAACATTGATAACCTGTAGGTTCCTACTTGAGTTTGTTCTTGGGCCAGGGGATCATTAACCACACATGCGAGCTAAAGCAGTACACAGGGCTCACACCGTGGGGAAAACCAATGCAGGACATAGGAATTTCCTTCTGCTCTCTACTAACCAATGAACCAAAAGGACTAAATGGTGTGCAGCTCTACTTCACGCTTCAGCGGTCGCGAGAATCTCAAATCAAGTACTGGGCAGGTTGTAGTGGTAGGTGACTTATATCAACCCCCCTTCTTATGCAGAAAGTTAAGCCAGGAAATGCCAAGGTACTCTGAAGTCTAAGCGGATTTAAAATGAAGCACTCTAGTCATCCAATTACTGTCCATGTTTCCTGCGCTAGCGGCTCCTGCAATGACGGGTAGGCAAGAGCATAAGCGAACTCGATAGTAAGAAATTAGGCAGGTCATTCGAATGAAGCAATATACTACTAAGTAATCAAAAACAAGAAATAATTGGTGTATAAGGGTGGGTAGGCGCAACAAGGAGATATTTGTGCAGTTGTCAAACCCAAACCTTCAACTGTCAGTCAAATGTCATTAGTAGGTTGTTTGAGGACATTTTCTAGAAGCTAGTTCTAAATGTAGTTCTGCGGTATGCTAACCGAGTTTCATTCTCAATTAGTTCATAGAGCGGCTTGTACAGCTTCATGGGATAACCGCGGATTCCAGACGACCAGGCCGTGCATAATAGCCAAAACTCAGCCGGTCAAACTTCCGGGTAAACAACAGCAAATGAAGCCCAGTTTCCTTCGATGCATTTTGTAGTACAAAAAATGCATCCCAAAACTTATTAGATCTACGGCGGTCATTAACCACAGCAAGCTATCGACCGAAGTAGTATCCACTCGTAAAGCATTCTCAAGTGGCATCTAATCCTGGACGACGCAGGGCATACAGGCTTAAGCGCATGCTTATAGATATGGGACCTACAGATGCTAACAACAGTATTACAAGGACTTTGACGTTGATTTCGAATAAGCGATGTATGAACTACAACAACCATTACACCGATTTGTTATCACTTAGTATTTTGTTTTGTTTGGTTACAATAATAGCTTGGCACCCACCCAGCGCGTACCTGTAAGGCAAAGAATCTGCTCTGATGCAAAAACTGAACAAGTTAACTGGTATATGGACTGTAGTTAGACCGTACACATTTTCTAGAGCTTATCCACAGCATGGCGCTTAACATCAATAAACCCAGCAAAGCTGCGTTGTCCTGTCGCTTCAGGTCATCAGCAAATAATGGCAATAAGGCGGCTAACTTCCTAGGGAGAGCGCCTGCATAGCGGTTAACAGCAACGGTCCATGGACATAGCTTAGTGATACGCACAAAGAATAGCTTGTTTAAAGACACGATAAGGCGCACGCCTACACAATGCTCGATCTAGTTCAAAAATGATGACACCCAAGGAAGTGCGCTCAGGAAAGAACGTAAGATCACCTCTGCAATAGCCTTCGCCTGGGAGCCGTGTCAAATGCAAATGCAGAAGCAGCATGCAACACGTCCACTACGGAGACTGCTTTAGGCATCAGATGAACCCACCAGGTCTACCACAAAATTGGCCAACAGCGAAAATTCCTTCTGGGATATATATTGGGCACGAATGTTTTGAATAAATCACTTTAACTGAACTTTAAACACAATTTGCAAGCATTTTTAACTTTTTACTAATGTGCTGCACAGTTATATGCTTGCAATAACACAAGTAGGCTGCTGTCGACAATATTGAACTTGCTTAATTGTGATAATTTACCCCCATTTGCAAGGCGAGGGGCAGCTGCAAATGATTTCAAAACACAATCGGAAGTAGTGTACTTAGTTTCTTTGGAAAAATCATTTGGGATCTTTAGATTAATTAATTCAGCCTTAGTGGCAGCCTATAAACTTGCGTTTTAACCACGATAGACTCAGCTAGACCTGTACGTCTTGATTAATGGAAAGCGTGTTAACGCCGTTGAGGTGTTTTCACGAACAAAAGCCATCGCGAAGGTTCATCAAGTATAGTTGATTTTCTATGTCCGCGTCCGCAGGGGGTCAACTGGACTGCAATGACCCTGTAATTTCTGAGTACAAACAGAAGCGGATTTTAAATACACAAGGATATTTTCCTTACCGCCATTGATCCTCACCCAAGTGCTACTTGCGTCCAGTGCTAATCTATCGCTACAACACAGTTGCTAGAATTTGGAGCGGGTTCGTAGGTACGCCCGCATCTACACCGCTTATAAACAGATACTAGCCAGCGAAAATATTCAAGCGCGGCCATGTTGGCATCCTTCTTCTTTGCGCAGACCTCCGTTAGCTTGGAGACCACATGCTGAAAAGCGCCTCACGGGAGCGGGGGCTTAAGTTAGTAAGGAAAGAAGACATCGGCTGTTCTGCGCAGTTTAGGAGGGCGTCCAAAACCTCTGACGAACACGTTGGTCACTTATGGAGGGCGTTTGGACGGTTCGACCCCTCCACTTTCCCCAAATGCTCAATGAGCATGTGCGGCTCCATGTCGAATAATCGATTAAGACCTGTCAATCTTAGCTAAAAGACGAGCTGGTTGCACTAGATACCGCAGAGTAAAGCGCAACCAAGAATGTTAAACGAAAGCTTCACCCATCGTGTCATCTTCGGCAGAAAACCTTAGGAGGGTGTAGCGGAAATACCCGCTCTTTTTTGGCGAGGCGTCATTCTAGCATACCCGTTCTTAAAATACCCGATCACGCTTGCCGTCAGCACTTGAAGTAAGGCCGCAACGAGAGTTGCTGGATTCCCAAGGGAACCGGCTACTCAATGAAATCGGCTGGAATGCTGCCGGAGCTGTTTTGCTCCTAGAATTTGTCACTCTTGGAACGAACTTCAGACTTTTGTCACTATGGAGCCCACGCTACTTGCATTTAAAATTTGAACCGATGATGCAATACAAAACCTGCATTATCTGAGTTCCTTTCTGTTTACTTAGTGACAACAACCTGCCAACAACTATTGTGCGCTGCAGCCCCTAGGAAATTGGTATAAACAGCTACATCTAGGGAGTATACACAAGTACATATCTACTTCAGCGAACAAACCTCGAATTACAGTGGATTTATACGTACTAATCCTGCGGTGGCCCTACTAGTATGATCCTTGCATTTGAATTTTCACGATGGCCATCCTGAGGGACTTGTCAAGCTACAGCTCTTTGAATAAAGAAATAAACAAATATTTCATTCTCGAATTAATCGAGCCATTTCATCTCGTATAAACCAGTTGTTCCATTGTCCCACTGAACATAACTCAGGCCAAGGGAACCGTGTCCGAACAGAAATCCAGCAACATATTTCAAAGTCCTTAAACTGAATAAAAATTACGAGCTGTTTCTCGAACGTAGCCGAATTTTGCCATTGTTACCATGCTCAGAAATTAACAAGGATCTATGCCTGGTGAGTCATAAACTCCTAAGGCTCTGTAATACATTATGAATCGTTGCACAATGTCCAAAACATGTGTTGGAAAAGACCTTCAGCACATTTTTGGTGTATAACGGAGAAGTGTGTGCTTGTACCATATTGCCGAAAATGTGGCCTAAGCGAGAATTATTGTAAGCGACCTTGACGATAAACATAAGAACTAACGTTACTTGGATTTTAGTCTGTCCTGTGCATCTGTTGTCAGGCTAACAAAATTTTTTAGTATACTTGCATAATGATGCACTCGAAAAGGTATCGCGATTCGAGGAATCCACGGCTGTGATGCTCAGGTGAATGCATGTGTTTTTTATTTAGTAATTGGGAAACCTAACATTCTAAGGAATGGATGTTACCAACGATGGTTCTTCGGAATGTCCAAAGCAGTCATTTGAATTAATAGTTGTGGTCACCTGCAGGAATGAAAGATGCGGGGGGATGGGGAAGACGTCCTACTCTAAAGCTTGGTTAGGTGGTTAAGTTCTATTTCTGGTTTCGTGAAGGGAGTAGGGATACGTTCCACAAGACCACCAACAAAATAGATGGTCGAGTAGTGCAAAATGTGGTAAAATATATAAGGAAACTAAGCAACAGTTTACAATGCAAGGATGTTTTGGCACAAGAGTGGGCCTGTCCGTACCGATGACCGGAAATTAACATTGACGAAATGATCCAAGGATTGACCCAATGGAATCACCTCCAAAAATGAAAGGACCTCCCTTGCTCAATATGACAGAACGCTCCGGTGTATATGGGCATCACTTCACCGGTGCAACTAGTACCCGCATATTATTTTTATTTTTGTTATTATTATACATCAGTTGACCAATGTACAATTGCAGTGCCCCAGCACATATATAACCACAATAAAAAGGGGGAAACCGGTAGTCCATGAAAGGATTTGGAAAGTGTAGAAGGTTTATGTGTTGTGCGGATAGAGATCACTCCGATTGCCCAGGCCGCGGAGGCGAGTTGACTTAAGGGACCCTACCCCGAGCCTTTGGTCTTAAGGCCTGACGCGTAAGGCAGCGCGGCGATTAATTAAGACCCTTGACATCCGGGTGGCTCTATCGCCTTCTTTGTGTTCAGTAGCTATCGATAGAGAACCTGGTGGCCTGTAAGGTTGTTTATCCGCTCACCGTTATATACGCACCTCTGGTTAGAGAAGTGAGGGGTCAGTGCTCCTATAGCCGGTCACGCTGGCTAATGCAGGGCGCCGTATGGGCTGTTGTGGTATTTGTAGGAGTACCAGGTGACCAGCCTAGAGATCCGCACACTCTGAGACGCTGTCGCTGATTGTCTGAGGCTGATTATTCACCTCGCCTGCAAGACAAACGAGGCTTAGTTGCAGTTACCACAAGGAAGGCGTTTAACAATCCGCAACCTGGGGACGCGCCGGATAGCGTACAGCTCATCCACGGGACTACCAGCATATAGAATAAATAACTTTATACTTCTAGAATATTTCTAGATGCAGTACTCCAGAGGGAGCAGACCAATATGTACATAAATCCTTTCTCTTGCATGGAGAGTGAGGTTAGGAGTATATCCTAGTTGTTCTCGCTTACCAGCCCAAGCAGTGAAACAATGTCTTTTAAACCTTGATATGTCGGCCTCCGTAACGTAAACAGGGGTCTTTTACGCATATTTGCGCAGGGGTGGTCCGCGCCAACCGTGATTTTAATCTGTCTTCTTGAGGCTTCTTGGTGCTCCCTAATATCAGCAGTGGCAACGTGGCGTACAGCGTCGTGTTTATGCGCAAGTTTTACCCAGCTTGATCCATTTGCCACGAAATTCCCCGCAAGCACTTTGGATTGTTGCAGCGCAACCAATTGTCTCATTTAACCGTGGGCTCATCGGAAGAAAGGAGAGCGGGGACAGAACAAGAAAAGATTAAAATAATTTATAACAAAGCAAAAAGAAATTAACCGCGTTCCAAAAAGGACGACATTAAAACCGGTGCATTGTATGTAAAATATAATGAACGTAAAGTAAAAAGAAAACATTTGTATTAAAATCTGATCCTACCACGCGAACTTTGAACTGCGCGCCGTAGACCAGAGAATGGCGGGCATTCAAACTTATTAGTGTTTTACCGTGTGGTTCCAGCGATTTACCATTTTAAAGGTTCGTCTGCTGGAGAATTTTACATCGTTCGTAAAAGCATAAATGGGTTCGCCAAGGGTGAATCTAGAGCATTTATGACCATAAAAACAACCACAGCGCTAATACTATACCCTTGTGCCATTGCGTGAGCTGCGTTAATTCTGTATCTGGTCAGACGAATAAGGAGAGTGAGCCTTCTGCGACAAAAGTTCGACAATTAAGTGGGCAACTAACGATGAAACCCAAAGCAAACCAGCTTGTCCAGTAGGAATTATAACTTTACCAAGTCAGATATTTTAGTGAAGTCTGGTTAGCCGACCTGTTTATTAATCTCGCTTATTTCATCCCGAACCAGACTATTTCTGCTGACGCATTTTAGTGGTTTTCTCACTTTAGTTTTTAGGCTTGAGCTCAATGCGCCGACTAATGTAGTCCACTTGAACGGCCTCCTGCTCTCTGTGTTCATCCAGTCTAACGTGACAGTGCCAACCCAGATTTGACATCATTGCAGTACTGTACCTCTTCAAGAGCCTTGGTAGTGTTGCACACCAACTGTTAACTTAAACTTGTTCATCCTGAACCTATTTCTGTCTGGGTACCTTCTACCATTTTATTTTCTCTTTAAATTGAACGAGTTATTATCAAACCAACCAACTTCACTAGTTTCTGTGTGTAGATTACCAGGTGACTAACTGCCCCCGACGGCCGAGACCTAATCAAACTGGCTTTGGCAGAAACCCCACTAGTTACCCACATCTAAAGCACCTCGTTGGACTCATTCAACGTTTACAAAGTTAGGCTTCTAAAATCAGAATCTATTTTTCATGCTTCTGTTCTCCTTTTATATTCTCACGTTCGTTCTAGGTGTTGACCTCAATGCGACGCACTGACCTACTTGCATCCGACCGGTAACCTGCAATTCGGCCGCTGCCAGACTAAGAGACTTAAAAAAATAAGTATTGCAGACCCAAGACTCTGGATCCCATACCGCGAGAGCTTTGTTTTTCTTATTCGCCGGTTATTAATACGGCCTTTTCAACCCTAACTTGTCCATTCCTGCATGTCTGCCACCTTTATATTCCCATTTTATTAGACGAGTTGCTCCCGGTGCAACGCACTTATCTTATCTCGTTTGGCTGCGCTGCTGCTCGCCGATATTACGCGGGCCAATAAGACGTTACGGCTTTTGCTTCGGCTGAGCCATACCACTGTTCCCCTACCTTGACAGCCTTGCCGGTCTTATTCTCTATTCATTTAGACTTCTACCCACAAAACCTGTTCCTTCCTGTTTGAGCGCACTGCTTTTGCCCAATTCCTTTGAAGTGCCTACTCTTAACGCATCAATGAATCTGCTTACCTCTGATAGCTCACTTTTTCTGGAAAAGCAAGGTAAACGATCTAGGCACAGCAACCCCGACGCCTTTTTTCTCTTACCGCGAGAAAGATTTTGGTCTTATTCATCATTTAGTATTATTGCACTTACATCCCCAACTTGTTCCTTTCTGCTTGCTTTCTATCTTGTTATTTTTGCTTTGTTTGGACGAACTGCTCCCGCTGGAATGCACTGATCTACTCTTCTTAGACCGACCTGCTACTATTTAACGTTATCACTACTGAGAATTTATCGATCACGCTTCTGCTAAACCATGGCTCTTGGTTTCTATTCTTGCCAGCCTAGATGGTCTTACTCAGCTGTTACCAACCTACAATGCCTTAAAAAATCCTATTCTTTCCTGCTTCCGTTCTATGTTTGTATTTTCGCTTCTGTTGGCGGGTTGCTCGCACTGCAATACATGGATCGACTCCTGTTTAGCCCTGTCTCAAGCTTCCCGACGTCTCTTGGTTTCCTAAACGTTAACGAGCTGTGTTCGGAAGACCATGCCTTACATTTTATTTAATTCGATAGGGTTGTTGTTCCCATTTACGCTTTCACAACACAAACTCCCCTATCTAGAACCAGTACTTTGTCTTTTAACCGTTCGCACAGCCTTATAATTAGATGGCTTAAGCACGATGTGCCGGACAGTCTTATTCTCCTGGTTCCAGCTGCTTAGATGTTTTCAGTCTATTGCATTTTTACCACGTTATCGTCGACACAGCCAGCACTCTATCCCGCAGCTCCAACGACAGTTATCATTTGCTAGTTATCAGTAGAGGCAAGCTATTTCCTAACTTAAGCTTTCCGGCTTGCGATAGCTTTTTGCAATCTTACCTGAATTAGAAGATTCACGTTTAGTGCCTCAGTGCTCTATGATCTTCTGACTTATATATTCTGAATGTTTCGAGAACATGAGATATAAACACTATAGTGTCGTCATACCAACCTATTAATCATTTCTCCCATATAGGATGCTGGTCATATTACCGTTTAGTAGTGTCAAGTATTTGTTATCAAACCTAAGTTTATCTAACTGCGTCTTACGTGTTTGTTCTTAACTCAGCTGCTTAGCTTAATCCCAACTCATTGCTCGGATCTGGCATTGTCTGACCTTTCAAATTCATCCTGCTTTATCCAAGCTCATGGTCTTGTAATAGACAGGTCCGGCACTCTTTTCTTCTTACCTTCTTATGAGGGTTGGCCTCCTACACTATTCAGAAATAAGAGTTATTTATCCAGAACCACTGTCGTGGCTTCCAACTACACCATTTTGCAGTGCCAAGCGCCCAGAAAGACTGTACTTTTACACCAGAGTCGCTTACCCCTTTAATTTATCCCAGTGGCTCTATTCCACCAAATGGTCCTAACTAGTTTAAGCGTACAGACCAATTGCGTTCTGAGTTTATTGGCGTCCTGGCAACCCACAAACTTAAACGCTTTGAACTACTTTGCCAAGCTCCACTAATATTCTCACCACTAGGAGCATCCTTCCTTATACCAATTATCTGTAATATCATCTACGACCATGAACTAAGCACCTGTGTATCTTACATCTATACACATTAGGTTTACAAGCATTTGGCGGATCATTATATAAGCTATAGTTACAAGTATTTCTCATTATTACTTGTCCTTCTGTTCGTCTGCCAGTAGGTTTGCTTCTGGTTCGTTGTCTGCATTCCGAGGGTTTCACAGGGTTGCCGATAGCCACTTGGAGTTCCGGTTGATCCAACTGCAATACTCATATTCACCCTTACCTGCTTGAGACCAAAGTAATGGATAGAAGATTGGCCCGCTGACTATAAAACTTAGCTTTGAAGTGCATTTGCTATCCGTCCACTATGAACGATGCCACTATCCTTAGGTCCGAATAAATGGGTTCAGCTTGTTTCATTATCACACATAAATACCTGCTTGTTCAATGACAACACGCGGATTACTAAATTACAAACGGACGAAGGAATTATTGTCCATTGTATAACTTGCCTAACTAAGCGGCCGTGGCCTAGGATTCACAACCAACCACTTGCGTTAACACCAGCATAAGCGGTGTGGGCGTGTCTGTCTATCTAATAGGTACCACAGGCTTGGCTTTAGTTGCTTTATCGATGTCCGGTTTTCGTTCTGTCCAAACTACACGTTATCTTGCTGCCATCCGGTTTTGTTTTTGGTGTTTGCGTCTTTCGGCTGCAAGTCATTATGTCTTTCGCAGGCTAGTATGCATTATGCACTGTAGGCTATAGAACTGGCGATGGTTTCGATACCTATATAAATAAATAAAAAAATAAATATTTTATTCTCGACTATGCGAGGCACGCTCATGGAGGCATGATCAGATATGTACAACGGTACAAACATTATAATGCAATTGTAACAGTAACGCAGAAAATTGTTCATATATCCATGATTGGAACTGTACGATGTTGAAAAAGCGAAACAATAAGTTGGCTGTCATGAGATACGGGACCTCAGCTAATAAGAGATTGAGAAACCTGAATGATCCATTGAAAGGTAATGGAAGAGCCCGCACACAAGGAAGAAAAAGGGCAACGTATGGTAGGATGTAAAACGACAACAGTATATACAGATGTAGAAGTCCCAGTGTAACGATCCTATGTAGAATTGTGACGCTAGTTGACCTGCCAGTGTAAAGTTATGGGCTATGACTTTATTCGGTGGCGAGTCACATACGCCACGTTGCAGTGTGGTTAAACGAACATTTGTGGCTTTTTGTAGGGAGAACGCTTGCCAGGCGAAAACCCACCACGTCCTGGAACACTGCCACCAATCCATTGAATGGCAAATTGTAACGAGCTATGTTTCTTGTTAAAAGTCTGTTTGCTCGGTTATTCGCAGTCAGGTTGCGTCCCATTTTTTCCACTGGTTGATGCAATAACTGGTTACCTATTGCGCTCCTGGGTCCTGTCCATTGGTAGGTCGGGTACTAAACATTCTTATTGAATATGATGTGTTGATCCTTCGCAGAACCACATGAAGTCATCTCTGATTATGTATATTTGCCGGGGAGCGAAGAATTCGTGTCCAGCTGCCCTCACTGGACGTCGGTGGTTGGGTGCAAATAGTTAGAGTGGAAGTGAGGCCATAGTCCAGGTAAGTACTTGTTGGTTATTTCGTCCCATCCCATCCCAGACAGAGGCAGTTCCTCAGTTTAATCCCGAAGCTCTCCGATGTTCGCGACCTCAGAGAAAAGGGAGAGAGGAACAAGCCGAGTGAAGACCGAAAAGGAACAGTCAATGTACCTAGCGTTTGATCAAAATCCTACATTAAGACATTTATTTGAGACGACTAGTGTACAAGGTGTAACAGATATTGCGCTAAAGATGTTTTTACTTATGCGGAAGGCATGGCCTGATGGGTAGAATACTTTCATGTGCATAGGGATGAAGAGCAGGATTCCGGTAAGATATTCATGAGGTGTAAGCTGACAATGTTTGAATTCTACCTGAGACTAGAAAGTGGGTGTGTAGTCATGATTGGTTGTTATCGGAAACCCAAAGACAGTGACGATGTGGCCGTATTTATATATGCTCCACGGGATAGGGATTACCTAAGATACCATAACTACAATGTACATAGGTATATGAAGATAGGAAGCTGAGCATATTAGAAGCTGGCTAAGGTTAAATGGATATCAAAGGAAGACTAAGTGTTGAAGGTAAGACGATCAGAAGATATCGATAATGGACCGGGTATCAGTGGCCAAGGGTGCCTGTTGGGTTAAGCATTCGAGGTGCCAATGAATAACAACCGTGTCAAAGGATCGGACAGCAAACCAGCTGAGCTGTGAAAAAACTATACCAGGAGAAGAAACAATCTACAGAAGGACTGACGCCTAGCGAGCTAAGGAGTATTCCCAAAGTTGAATAGAGCCTACAGCGAACAGCTGCCGCAGAGCAGAGATAGTGGCTAAAGGAAAGGATGTATCAGTGGCTGATTCAACCATATCCTTAAGACTTGACCACATGTCAGGTAAACGCGAGTAAGACAGACGACGGATAACGGCGCGCTAGGAGAGATGAATGGCCAGCAATAGAGTTCGAAATAAGGCTTCAGCTACTAGCGGATCCTACGGTGGCACAGAATAGGTCAACAAACAGCTCAGCTGTGACGCAAACAATCAAAGAGATGAACATGGTAAGAACGGAGCGAGCTCCGGGTATCCGCAAAGTTAAATGGAACCTATGGCGACTAGCTGCTGCTAAGCAGAGATAGTGGCTGAAGAAAAGTATGTATCAGAGGCTGGTGTAGCCATATGATTAAGAAGTTTGACCACTACTGGATGCCTACAGTTTCAGTGAATAAATCAACAGACGAGCGCCGATTAAAAAGACAGTCGTCAGAGGAAAATGAAGGCTGGAGTGTCAAGAAGTTGCTCCTTCCAGGCTACATGAGGCCAACAAAGACTAGCTACTGACAAAGAAAATTGCACGAGATTAAAACGAAAAACGGATAACTGCGCGCTAGGAGAGAGATGAATGGCCAGCCACAGAATTCGGATTAAGGCATCAGTTACTAGTGGACCCTACGGTGGCAAAGAATAGGTCAACAAACAACTGAGCTGTGACGCAAACAATCCAAGAGAATGAACATTGCAAGGAATGAGCAGCTCCTAGAGAGCTCCGGGTATCAGCAAAGTTGAATTGAGGCTATGGCGACTTGCTGCTGCTAAGCAGAGATAGTGGCTCTAGAAAAGGATTTATCAGTGGCTGGTGAAGCCATATGATAGCTACAGTTTCAATGAATAGGTCAACAGACGAGCGCTGAATAAAGAGACAGACGTCGGAGGAAAATGAAAGCTGGAGTGTCAAGTAGTTGCTCTTTATGGGTTTCATGGGGCCAACAAAGACTAGCTACTGCCAAAGAAAATTGCACGAGATTAAGACGAAAAACGGATAACTGCGCGCTAGCAGTGAGATAAGTGGCCAGCCATAGAATTCGGATTAAGGCCTTAGTTACTACTGGATCCTACGGTGGCACAGAATAGGTCAACAAACAACTGAGCTGTGACGCAAACAATCCAAGAGAATGAACATTGCAAGGAATGAGCAGCTTCTAGAGAGCTCCGGGTATCCGCAAAGTTGGATTGAGGCTATGGCGACTAGCTGCTGCTGTTATAAGTCAAATTATCCCACAGAATCGGTTTTGGTGGTAGCTTTCAAGCCACGTATTGAAATTTGGATTCAGCGGAAGCGAACGTTATGTGACTACCTTAAACTCTTCAAAATTACATATCCTGATATCAATGGTTGTTACTAAGTCACGGAAAAGTGACAGGATGGTTATTTGGAAAGTCCAGCTTTCGTTCACTAAGCGTCTTTTAGAAGAATCTGCGCTCAACTATCAAGGTCGCTGCAAGCAGCTTGGTCTGGAACCGCTTTGGCTGCGACGACTTAAAACCAACCTTGTTTTCCTATATAAGCTAATCAAAACATCTGACTCAAGTGTCACTAGATTTTCAGCCGCTTGGCGATACACGTTATCCTCTACGCCAACAGGCACACTCATTCTCACTACCAAACACGCGTTGTTCTATACCTTCTAACTTCTGCCTCTATAGATATGCGCACGTATGGAATAAGCTACCGGAAGCCAGCAGAGCATCTGATAGTACCACGTCATTCTCCACGGTCATAAATAGACTATTAAGCGTCTCCAAAGCAGCAGAGATCCTGGGCATCTGCATCTCCGAGGACGAGCTCTGGGAGAACGGCCCCGATCAAATATAGACATGTACACAAATTCTTCAGCCAGCACCAATACAGCTCTCTTCATCCCGAAACTGTCCGCTCCTTGTCGCTCTCTTTGCCTTCATTTCTCTTACAAGCGGACGGCAAACTCAGTGCCCTGCATGACCCAGTCTAATATGACCAGTCTCTGACTGCATCCATGACTACCGAGTTGAAAACGGTTTGGGATCTGTAGTCAATGTTAACTACTACACCTTGACGGTCTGCACTTTATTAATGTAGTTTATTCCTGCCCAGTTCTGCTGCCCCTCAATATTTGTCTTCCCACCTTAACTATACGCTTCAACCTCAACGCGCCGACTAACTTAATCTTCTCTGATCGGCCACTTGCTCTAAGACCATGGAACACCGAACACCCTATACCCCTTCACACGTGTGTCGCAATGCATTTCCCACACCTTAGCAGTAAACTACTTCCTTTCCAAACCTTTTTCCTCTCCTAATCGCTCTCTTTGCTCTTGAGACGCGTGCGTCGTTGGCTTCTCTAAACCCCAGCAGTCAACCTTCTCCATCCCGATCCTGTCATTTGCTGCTGAGTCCTCTGACATCAATACTTCTTCAATCGGACTGCCAACCCTCAGTGCCCTGCAATAATCTAGTCTCATCTGCCCAGCCTGCTTCCCTTTTAACTTCTTCCAGACTACTGGGATGTTAACATTCCAGGCTTCGTAGATTCAACGCAATGCCTCCCTCACCACGACAGCCTGTTGGTCTTGTTCACCCTTTTTTACTGTAGCCACGTCTATCTTTAACCTCTCCACCTCTTGACCCAATCCAACTGTCTCCCCAAATGAACTAGCCTCAAACACACTGCACCGACTAATCCAGTCCCGTCAGATCGGTCTCCTGCCCTCCGACTTCTCTCAGACTCCTGTGACATTACTGGCCATCCTTCAGGAGACTGTGCGCCGTCTGTATTCAATCCTGTTTCATTCGGACGGCAAACTCTCAGCGCCCTGCCATACTTTAGCCTAATCTCATCAGCCAAATACTCTGGGACTTCTAACTGGGTACCGGAATGATAGCGGCCTAGGCTCGGTTGATTCAAAGCAGTGTCTCCCTCACCTCGACAGCCTGCTGGACTTGTCCGCCCTACTTTAATATAACCACTTCTAGCTCTGACCAGTGCAATGCCACTGACTCCACTTATCTTCCCAAATGAACTATACGACTCAATCACAATGCACCGACTAATCCTGTCTCTTCTGATCGGTCTCCTTCTCTCCGACAGCTGTGACGTTGCCCGTCATGGCCGGGAAGACTAAACGCTCTGTCACCAATACCTCGAGAGCCACGTTAACTGTCGCATTTCTTATCCGTAAACGTTTACTTTGTCCTCTTCTCATCAAGCTGCATTTATTTCTTCTTCAACCGGAGAGCGATCCCTAAATGCCCTGCCCTAATCTCCTCTTTGATTGCTTCAAAATTAGCGAAACGCAGTTTTAGGACCTGCATCAACAACACCCAACTTCTCTCACATTGCGAGCCTGCCTGACTTGCATACTTTTATTCATGTAGCCTCTTGCATCTCAAAACTGTCCAGCTCTGCTGACATTTCCAACCTTAACTGTACGATTTATTCTCAGTGTGCCGACTGATCCTGTCTCGTCTGATCCGTCACCTACACTTCGACATTTCTCAGACTGCTGTGACGATACAGGAATACAAACAGAAGAAAGAAAACTCTGTCCAAATTACCTCCTGAGACAATGGGACATTAACAAAATTTTTATGTAAATCTCTTTATTTACATGATGATTGTATGTAACGTAAGTTTCGTAGAGGGAAGAACACAAGATTAAACTCAACAGGATAATCTGCCTCGACAGGGAATCGAACACCCTTCCACGGACTTCCTGTCCGCTGCACTACCAATTAACTACCGCGGGCTGACGATTAGGTGCGGAATTTAACACGTGACTTCTGCTTGTTTACGACGTATTGACAATGAGCTCACAGTAAGTGTCCTGGTGTTGCAGATAGGCTTACTCACTCGTCAATTCCCAGTGGACCGAAGTAACCAACCATCAGAAGATCAAAGGGCGATGGCAGATTATTTGAAGGATGTGTGTGAGCAACGTAATTTTCGTAGAGGGTGGATTCCAAGTAGAGGCAGATTTTCGTGTGGAGTTTAATCGTGACTTCTACCCTCTACGAAACTTACGTTACTCACAAACATCCTTCAAATAATCTACCATCGCGCTTTGGACTTCGGATGGACAGTTACTTCGGTCCACTGGGAAGTGACGAGTAAGTGAGCCGATCTGCAACACCAGGACAGTTACTGTGAGCTCATTGGCAATACGTGGCGCAACAAGCAGAAGTCACGTGTTAAATTACGCACCTGATGGTCAAACCGTCGTAGGGTAGAGGTATAGCAGCGGACAGGATATTCGTGGACCGGGGTTCGATTCCCCTTCGAGGCAGATTTTCGTGTGGAGTTTAATCGTGACTTCTACCCTCTACGAAACTTACGTTACTCACAAACATCCTTCAAATAATCTACCATCGCCCTTTGGACTTCAGATGGACAGTTACTTCGGTCCACTGGGAAGCGACGAGTGAGTGAGCCTATCTGCAACACCATGACATTTACTGTGAGCTCATTGGTAGTACGTGGCTCAACAAGCAGAATTCACGTGTTAAATTCCGCACCTAACCGCGAGCTCTAGGTAGCTCAGCGGTAGAGAGGCGGACAGGAATTTCGTGGACCTTGGTTTGATTCCCCGTCGAGGCAGATTTTCATGTGGAGTTTAATCGTGACTTCTACCCTCTACGAAACTTACGTTACTCACAAACATCCTTCAAATAATCTACCATCGCCCTTTGGACTTCGGATGGACAGTTACTTCCGTCCACTGGGAAGTGACGAGTGAGTGAGCCGATTTGTTACCGCCTCAACAACTACCTGAGCGGGCAAATTCCCTTCTTTCTACACCACATCACGCGCCTTTTTTATCCCAGGTATGGATGAGCCGCGACAAACTCATCCCGACACTCAATGCGTCACCGACGAAAATCACGCTCTTACTTTTTTGGCCCAGTTCCTACAGCTTCTACAGATGGCCCAGTAGCTCTTCGTACTCCCTTTATGTCATCCATAAAACTGGGAGACACTGGCCAACGTTTCTCCATTATACTCTTAAACGCCAGGTCGCTGAACAACTAGATGCATATTCTACGCCCTTTGGCTATTCTTGTTGCGCCTGATGTAATACTAGTCACCGAAACATGGGTTGGTGACTTTACGTTCGATGATTCCTTTTTCATTCAAGGCTACCAGCTGTATACACATTCGGGTACACACAAACGAGGTGGAGGGTGTGCCATTTATCTGCAGCAAAATTTCTCTGCTAATATCGAAGTCCTAGATAACACCGAAATATTGTACTCTATATGGATAACGGTTGATGCCATGGGACCCAAATTATTACTTGGATGCATTTACAGGGCTCCTGATACATCACCTGTGAGTGACAAAGCGCTAATAACTACTTTTGAGCTAGCTGCGAGCCATCCATGTGAGTGCGAGCTTGTGGCGGACGGCTTCAATCTTCCTGAAATCCATTTGTTTCCACCCACTGCCCCAGCGAATTATAGTGGGCTATTAGCCTGCATCAACTTGGGAGGTTGGGTGCTGCATGTATCAACGCCGACCAGGTCTAAACACCTGTTAGACCTGATATTAACACAGGGTATATCCAATATGCGTGCAGCTGTAGGCCTAGAGTTTCCGGGGAGCGACCACAGAGTGGCATACTGCTCGCTGTCTACAAACATCCCGGCAATCTGTACGAGTAGATCAGAGGCCATTGAGATATACCGGCCGATAAGCTCCATAGACTGGCCCACATTTGCCACGATTATTCGAGCAAGGAACTGGGAACAGTTCTTTCTGTCCGACTCCCTGGAGCAATCGTCCGCAATATTTTATGGCGAACTGCATTATTGTCTAGACCTATTGGCTCCATTTACTCCTTTAAATAAAAGTTCAGGAAAAATTAGGAGGCAAACTAAGCTGCATGCAAGGTTGAGGCAACTACGATGTTCCTACTACAAGCCGTTCAACTTTGCGCATGTGCTGAGAGCCAACAAGATTGCGAGCCAGCTATCGTCCAGGTCTGTATTGATTAAACCATCCCAAGTAAGAGCAGCCATGGCCAGTGCAAACAAAGCCAAGCACCTCAGCTGGCTGCTGCGTTCTCGCACTCCTCACCATGGAGCAAAGATCACTTCCATACGCGTCGGCCCTTGCAAAGCAAGTGAAGATCCAAGGACTATATGTGAGATGTTCAACTCTTACTTCAAAGAGTCCCAGTGTGAAGAACTGTCCCCGGTCGCTACTGAGCTGGATGTGTCCACAAACCAGCTGCTCTCCACGGTTCAGTTCGATCTAAAAGGCATCCGTTTCGCTATCAAAACCATAAAACCATCCACCAAACTTGGACCTGATGGAATTCCACCCATACTACTTAAGAACGGGGCGATGCCCTTTCCATACTCCTCTTGAAACTCTTCACACTCTCTATGGAGAAGGGCCAATACCCATTGGCTTGGAAGCACTCTATCATCACACCGCGCCATAAAGGTGGCTCCGTACAGGAAGTCAGCAACTACCGACCCATAAACCACACACCTATTCTCTCACGTGTGATGGAGAAATCGGTTAAGCGTGCGCTTATGGCCTGCTTGAATGCAGGAGACCACGTTAGCAGGTCACAGCATGGTTTTCTAAGTGCACGATCCTGCACAACCTGCCAGCTTGCTTTTCTCAACCTGGTCACTGGCGCGACTGATTCAGGTCTGGCGATTATTACGCTATACCTCGATATGCAAAAGGCGTTCAATAGGGTCCCCCATAAACGCCTATTACATAAGCTCAAGGCTTACGGTGTGGTCACCCCTCTGCTTGACTGGCTTAAATCCTACCTAACCGGGCGTACGCAGTCCGTGAAGGTAGCACACTTTGAGTCCATCCCTGTCACAGTTTCCAGCGGTGTTGTGCAAGGCAGCGTGCTTGGACCAACCCTGTTTTTGATTTATGTGAACGACATCTGTAGCAGCCTGCGCCAGAGTCGCCCATTCCTCTCTGCCGACGATCTAAAGGTCGTGTATGTTTTCCCACCAAGCGCTAAAGTATCCGCACTACAAGAGATCCGTGAAGGCCTAAAGACCTCAGAGTCGTGGGGTCAAAATTGGCAAATGACATTCTCTGCTGATAAATCTAGTATTCTGACACACAAATGCTCCATATCGGATTGTGAGTTTACGTTGAATGGTACGCCCATCCAACTAAAACGTTAGCTACTGACCTAGGTATTCGCTATTCTATGACCCTCAACTTTTCAGAGAATGTGCAGTATCAGGTAGCAAAAGCACGCAGAATGGTCTTCCACATAGGCCGCCACATTAACTCGGCTGAAGCACGGTTGGAGCTTTACCGCAGTCATGTTCGTCCGCAGCTGGAATATTGCCCCTTTATCTTCAGTAATTTGCGGAAATCAGACCGCATATTGCTCGAAAAGGCTCAGCGGCGGTTTACCAAAATAGTAGCCCCACAAGGCCTAGCGCTTAGTTACCTACAGAGGTGTAACCATCTCAAACTCCAGCATCTATGGCTGCGGCGCATTATCTTAAACCTGTGCTTCTTACATAAGTTAATATACCAAGCGGTGCACAGTGATATCCCCAGCCTGACACTGAGAAAAGGATCAGAATTCAACCTCCGAAACAAGCACTGCACAGTTGCCCCGCTGCCAGCGAGGAAGAAACTACGTTCACGTTTCTTCCTTGTCGCTTATGTAAATATCTGGAACAAATTACCTTCACAGCTGCGGGAGATTCACAATCCACAGGCTTTCAAGCAGGAGGAACGAAAGTTTATGTGCTTGGATAACATAAGACGCCTGTTCAACATCTGTGATTCTGATGACAACCTTTTTGAGACCGGCACCGATGGGGCATAGATCACATTTTGGTCAGCTCTAGCGCAACTTTGTATTGCGCTCAACTAGGCTTCATGACAGGAGCATCGTGGGCTCACAGGTCCTCCCCATACTTTGCGGTCCCTATCACACTACGTGAGGGATCTTGGCCCGATCAGTTGCACGCATCTTACAGATGTTAGGACTGCTAATCCGACCACAAAAGGTATTCGGCCTATCCCATTAGTAGCTGAGCGCTTTACTGGCTCCCTTCGACAATTAGTTAAATGGGAAGTCTTGAAATAGTAGACGCTACCGCAAAGGCAACCTGGAAACACTAATCGGTAGCTCAAACCCTTTGAAAGCTCCTTCTCGATGCCCAGTTTCTTACTGCTCAACTGATCAGCACTTAAAGCAGCCTAGTACTATTGAATGGGAGCATCGTAAGCCTGTAGGTACTGACCAGGTAGGGTATTGCATAGCAATGAGGAAGCAATCCGAACGGACAAACTTTACTTCACTTCTGCCTTCTCTTCCACACTTTGGTTCCTTAGTCTCCATCTTTACCCCTTAGTATTTTCCAAATACCTAGTCCACTTGGTATCTTGCGAATACTTATACTGGTGACCCATGAGTCACGTCTACTAAAACATGTTAACAACATTAAGCCTCATGTGAAATGACAGGTTCTAGCGTTGTTGCCCTAATTGAAGCTTTTTCCTTAAGTCTGAGCACTAGTTACTATAGTCAGCAGTTTCCAAACACTATCAGTAGGTAAGCCGCAAAATAAAAATTATATGTTTCTTATTGTTGACAATGAGCGCACTTTAAAAGTTCTAGACCCAATAATCAGTCATTTTGCTCTCCGCTTATACTCTCTTGGCCCCATATACTTAGCTTTATCTGGTATACATGTGCCTTTCGCTATTGTCAACGCTAGTAGACAGGCATAATGAAAACCAGATCCTCTTCTTTAACTGCTTTTGCACGTAAAACACTCGCATTTCCAGATTTCATTTCACTGGCACGAAAGCTAACCAATGACAGAGAGGCCCCTGTCACACTGGCTGGCTGGAGCACCAGAAACTTTCCATCACCACTTTTCTTATCTTGACCGTCCGTGTGTCATTTATCTTTTAGCTGGCTCCAAAGCCTACCATGCGCTATGCGTAATGGCGGGGGAACGACCAGCTCCCACTGGTTTTTGTTACTATTCTACTCCTGATTTACCTTATCGCTCTTTGCTTAGGGTGCTAGAACAGCTCTTGCCAGGAAAATCACAAAAGAAATAGTCGGTGTGACATTAGAGTACCAGTTAACATGGCCAACTGGATGAACACCGCCGGCACTATCTTCGGAACTTAAAAATGGAGAGAAATAAATCGAAATTCATCAAAGCTGCACAATATTGTGCATCTACACATGAGGCATAACAATACCTCAAGTATGATCAAGCTCAACCACCAGAAGTAGAGTTGTTAAAGCCCAACCAATGTAGACCAAAACGGATTTCACGCCCAAATGCAATTAGCTAAATTTTACTAAATTTTCCCATGCTTATTTCTTTATTATTGGTGGCAGGCTCCTACAGCTCACTGACGTTAGAGACAGAGCCTCATGAATATAGAAAATCGGCTCTAAGGGATAAATCTTGTGATGTTTAGCTAAGAAATGTGTGTATTTTGTAGGCCGAAATCTGTCAACGGATCTGAAAGATCACCAGGGTTACTCAGGTAGACCTGGCTCATGCGGGCTTGTTGTAAGCTTTAGAAAAGGTTAGAGGTTTAAAAAATGCTAAACTCTATTTTACTGGCTGTTTATGTGGCGCAGTATCCACTGAAATGGTATGCTGTGGCCTTCTAACCGTGAGTTAATTACAAGCTCCCCTGAATTCCCATGTGGATATAATATTCCTCGCTGGATTTCTAGCATTTTCGCGCAAGATCATCCCTTATCTGCATATATTTGTCATGTATGCATGCAAAGTTTACTTTTCGACCACCTGCGCAGTCCGTAGTTGTCGCAGGGTATTACGGGCTAATTAGAGCATTTCTGGATGGCTATGACTATCTAGAACATACGCCGCTTCCCTACTTTTTATATTTTCTGTTCTTTTTGCTGCTATCTACTTACAAAACAGAAAGCCATTTTTAGCGAAAAATAAAAATGGCCTTATTCGTAGACCATTAATTAATTGCGAGTAACTCGCAAAATACTGCACGTATTGTGTTGCTTTTACGTTCAACGTACTCAGGCGCTAAAGCTGGTCCAGAACAGTGTAATTTTGTGCCACTTTAAGCGGTATTCTAACTGTAGAAAGGCTTTTTCTTTTATCTGAGAATAACTCAGATTGAAATTTTGCGCCGGAGAGCAATATCAGCGTAAGAAAAGTAGGGCTGTATTTTTTTGTTAATTGGTATTTTTCTACTGAAGCACGCAGCTTTATTTTCTCTCTTAACGAATTGTTTCTATTTTTGTCCGCATTTATCGGAATTGTTTTCAACTTTTCGTATGCCTTATAATCCCTTTACCAATTTCTTCCATGTGCGCACAATTGGGGTAACTGAGTGGCAAATTAATGTACGATCAATTTAAAGGGCACTTCCGGCGAATTGGATTCTGTTCCAAGGAGAAAAGGCACAACTACACCTCCGCGAAGTTTTCACAAAAGAACAAGGAGTTCAATATCGCCCGCAGGAACCAAAACACGTCAAGGTGGGCGCCTGCGACCCAGTAGCTGTATAACAAACAATGCCAATGCATTTGTAACTGCTGACGATGAACATATACTTATATTTTACCTCTATCCATGCAAGAGCATGGGATTTATGTAAGAATTGATCTGAACAATTTAGGGTGCAGCCTATAGCTAATTTAAAACATACCTATTTATTTATTTACCTCGCGAAACAAGCAGAAGTCACGTGTTAAATTCCGCACCTAATCGTCAGCCCTCGGTAGCTCAGTGGTAGAGCAACGGACCGGAAATTCGTGGACCGGGGTTCGATTCCCCGTCGAGGCAGATTTTCGTGTGGAGTTTAATCGTGACTTCTACCCTCTACGAAACTTACGTTACTCACAAACATCCTTCAAATAATCTACCATCGCCCTTTGGACTTCGGATGGACAGTTACTTCGGTCCACTGGGAAGTGAGGAGTGAGTGAGCCGATCTGCAACACCAGGACAGTTACTGTGAGCTCATTGGCTATACGTCGCGCACTAAGCAGAAGTCACGTGTTAAATTCCGCACCTAATCGTCAGCCCTCGGTAGCTCAGTGGTAGAGCAACGGACCGGAAATTCGTGGACCGGGGTTCGATTCCCCGTCGAGGCAGATTTTCGTGTGGAGTTTAATTGTGACTTCTGCCTTCTACGATACTACGTTACTCACAAACATCCTTCAAATAATCTACCATCGCCCTTTGGACTTCGGATGGACAGTTACTTCGGTCCACTGGGAAGTGACGAGTGAGTGAGCTGATCTGCAACACCAGGACAGTTACTGTGAGCTCATTGGCAATACGTCGCGCACTAAGCAGAAGTCACGTGTTAAATTCCGCACCTAATCGTCAGCCCTCGGTAGCTCAGTGGTAGAGCAACGGACCGGAAATTCGTGGACCGGGGTTCGATTCCCCGTCGAGGCAGATTTTCGTGTGGAGTTTAATTGTGACTTCTGCCTTCTACGATACTACGTTACTCACAAACATCCTTCAAATAATCTACCATCGCCCTTTGGACTTCGGATGGACAGTTACTTCGGTCCACTGGGAAGTGGCGAGTGAGTGAGCCGATCTGCAACACCAGGACAGTTACTGTGAGCTCATTGGCAATACGTCGCGCACTAAGCAGAAGTCACGTGTTAAATTCCGCACCTAATCGTCAGCCCTCGGTAGCTCAGTGGTAGAGCAACGGACCGGAAATTCGTGGACCGGGGTTCGATTCCCCGTCGAGGCAGATTTTCGTGTGGAGTTTAATTGTGACTTCTGCCTTCTACGATACTACCTTACTCACAAACATCCTTCAAATAATCTACCATCGCCCTTTGGACTTCGGATGGACAGTTACTTCGGTCCACTGGGAAGTGACGAGTGAGTGAGCCGATCTGCAACACCAGGACAGTTACTGTGAGCTCATTGGCAATACGTCGCGCACTAAGCAGAAGTCACGTGTTAAATTCCGCACCTAATCGTCAGCCCTCGGTAGCTCAGTGGTAGAGCAACGGACCGGAAATTCGTGGACCGGGGTTCGATTCCCCGTCGAGGCAGATTTTCGTGTGGAGTTTAATTGTGACTTCTGCCTTCTACGATACTACGTTACTCACAAACATCCTTCAAATAATCTACCATCGCCCTTTGGACTTCGGATGGACAGTTACTTCGGTCCACTGGGAAGTGACGAGTGAGTGAGCCGATCTGCAACACCAGGACAGTTACTGTGAGCTCATTGGCAATACGTCGCGCAACAAGCAGAAGTCACGTGTTAAATTCCGCACCTAATCATCAGCCCTCGGTAGCTCAGTGGTAGAGCAACGGACCGGAAATTCGTGGACCGGGGTTCGATTCCCCGTCGAGGCAGATTTTCGTGTGGAGTTTAATCGTGACTTCTACCCTCTACGAAACTTACGTTACTCACAAACATCCTTCAAATAATCTACCATCGCCCTTTGGACTTCGGATGGACAGTTACTTCGGTCCACTGGGAAGTGACGAGTGAGTGAGCCGATCTGCAACACCAGGACAGTTACTGTGAGCTCATTGGCAATACGTCGCGCAACAAGCAGAAGTCACGTGTTAAATTCCGCACCTAATCATCAGCCCTCGGTAGCTCAGTGGTAGAGCAACGGACCGGAAATTCGTGGACCGGGGTTCGATTCCCCGTCGAGGCAGATATTCGTGTGGAGTTTAATCGTGACTTCTACCCTCTACGAAACTTACCTTACTCACAAACATCCTTCAAATAATCTACCATCGCCCTTTGGACTTCGGATGGACAGTTACTTCGGTCCACTGGGAAGTGACGAGTGAGTGAGCCGATCTGCAACACCAGGACAGTTACTGTGAGCTCATTGGCAATACGTCGCGCAACAAGCAGAAGTCACGTGTTAAACTCCGCACCTAATCATCAGCCCTCGGTAGCTCAGTGGTAGAGCAACGGACCGGAAATTCGTGGACCGGGGTTCGATTCCCGTCGAGGCAGATTTTCGTGTGGAGTTTAATCGTGACTTCTACCCTCTACGAAACTTACGTTACTCACAAACATCCTTCAAATAATCTACCATCGCCCTTTGGACTTCGGATGGACAGTTACTTCGGTCCACTGGGAAGTGACGAGTGAGTGAGCCGATCTGCAACACCAGGACAGTTACTGTGAGCTCATTGGCAATACGTCGCGCAACAAGCAGAAGTCACGTGTTAAATTCCGCACCTAATCGTCAGCCCTCGGTAGCTCAGTGGTAGAGCAACGGACCGGAAATTCGTGGACCGGGGTTCGATTCCCCGTCGAGGCAGATTTTCGTGTGGAGTTTAATTGTGACTTCTGCCTTCTACGATACTACGTTACTCACAAACATCCTTCAAATAATCTACCATCGCCCTTTTGACTTCGGATGGACAGTTACTTCGGTCCACTGGGAAGTGACGAGTGAGTGAGCCGATCTGCAACACCAGGACAGTTACTGTGAGATCATTGGCAATACGTCGCGCACTAAGCAGAAGTCACGTGTTAAATTCCGCACCTAATCGTCAGCCCTCGGTAGCTCAGTGGTAGAGCGGCATACGGGAGTATATTTAACGGAGGTTCGCCTCGCGGTCGAGGCAGATTTTCTTGTGGAGTCTAATCGTGAGTTCTACCCTCTACAAAATCTCTTTCTTTCTGGTCCGTCTTATCTCGCTGTTGCCTTCTCTGCTTTCATACTTCTTTTATCGGATTGCCAACTCTCAATGCTCTGCAATTACGTAGTCTCATCTAACCGGTCTTCTTCTTTGACTTTTGCAAACCAGCATGCTTTTTCTATCTACGCTCTGTAGACGCAGCGCTGCGTCTTGTTTACGTTGACAGCCTTCTGGGCTTGTTCACCCTTTATTAATGTAGGTAATTGCATCGGTAAGCTATACACTCAATCCTTCTTCAATCGGACGGCCAACGCTCAGTACCCTGCCATAGTTTATCGTCATCTGATCAGTCAAATTCTCTGAAACTACTACCAGGCCTCCGGATGTGTCGAATAATCCAGTCTCGTCTGTTCGGTCTCCGGCTCCCTGAGTTCTCTCAGACTACCGAAATAGTACCGGTGACTGTTTAGAACTGAACGATGCATACTCTTTCGCAAAAGTGCGTCATTGGCTTCGCCACATTATAGCAGTAAACTTGTTTTTTCCTGACTGTTATCACGCTGCGCACTTTGTGTTCAATCGGGCAGCCAAATCTCAGTAATCTTCCTTAATGTAGCCTCATCTTACTAGTCTGCTTCTCTGTGACCTCTTCCAGATCAACGGGAGGTTAACAGTCTAGAAGCTGCAGGCCGAAAGCAGCTTTTTCGCCCTCAAGAACCTGCTGAACTTGCTCATCCAATGTTGAACCAGCCTCTTCCTTCTCTTTCCTAACCCTTACTGCTGATCCACTCTATTTTCTTTCCATTTTATCTGTCCCACTTAATCTCAATGCACTAACTAATAAGTGTCGTCTGATCGGTCGTCCTCACTTCGTGAAGCTTGCCGGACGGAATCATCCATGTATAATATAGACTGTTTAATATTTAACCCGTCAATTTCCGCGTTCCCCCATAGTTGTTATCTCCACAATTGTAAGACCCAATCTCCGTTTGCCGACTAAACTATCCTTATCTGAACGGTCTTTTGCACGCCTAAAACTTCCAGATGGCAGTGCCATTTCTGACCAGGGTCTGACAGCGACTTCGCTCTCTTCCACTTACGTCTAGACTCTTGTTGCTTTATTTTCCTCTTTTTCATGGCCTTCCGTCTTGTTGCGTTTCATTATTATTCCCACGGCTTACGCTCAATGCGCCGAACCAAGTTATCCTCGTGCCTATGGTCTCCACCGCACCGACCTCGCTGCGGATTACTGGCGGCACTCAAACCACTGCCAAGTGTTTTTGACTATCAATTCCATTATTATGCTCACTTACCTCTTTTCATATGCCCCTGCTCTTTACCTTATGTTCGTATCTGCCTATGATTGTGACCGTACGTGCGATAACGACTCCCATTGCAGGGCAGTTTTGGCCATCTGTGACCCTTTTCTCTAGCTTCTGCCTGCTTTTGGACCGTGGAAGTATGAGCGCGTTAGCGTAATTACTCTTACCAATTACTCTTCACAATGCCGTCCGCATTCATCCGCTCATAGCTGATTCTTTGAATTTCCTTTTCCTCTTGGAACGTTGCTATACCTATGTTGCTCTGGCATTCGGTCTCAACCTAGTTGTCCTTAGTTTTACCTAAGATGCCTCTCGCATTCGGATTGCTGTCATCATCATCGGTTTACCTGTTTCTCTTCAGCCATCGAATCATTTGCTTAACTTTTGTCAACACGCTATGTTAGATCGGTCTCTTAACCCTGCGCGTGCAGAAACTTCTTCCTGCCTAGTGGTCGTATTCTGGGTCTTACCAGCGAAGTGAGGTAAAGAACGCGCTTGCAAAGCATGTATACTAAACAAATTTACATAACTTTTATGTATCATAGGCACCGTTGCGCGCCAACAGTCTGTGTTAGTGCTTCTTGATTCACTGCTCTCTGTCTGTTTGGATGCCGCTTGTCCGTTTCCAGTTTTATCCCGAGATTTTCGCAGTTACATCCGCCAAATCAAGGTTTATCCACTGGAACTGGTCGACCCATCCTCAATAGCCAGCTGATTTAAACGCTTGCTCTTATTTCCGGGACATGAAGAACCCACACATCATTCCAAATGGAACTCTTTCCGCCATTCTGGAGACGCTATCTTCGCGGGATCTAATCAAATGGGTTTAGCTCACCTCACACTCACAGAGAACAATTTACTCATCTGGAATGATATATTTGCATGGATCCCCTGTTCCACAACCGAAGATAGAAAATTCCGGCGTGATTACCTTCATTGCCTCAAACCTTTCGCTTCTCCAGTCACCTGGAGCTTATCTGCTGTCATTTCACGGACAGCGTTGCGCTCTTATAAGTGACTTTTCCGATGGCCTTCCATGGAGTTTTCACTTGGCCATGGAGACGAGTACACTTTCCATTGAAGGCATTCCGAATCCACTTTGCGGAGAATGGCAATTTCGCCTGTTATGAACAAATTCAGCCACAAGAAACAACTGCACTCACCGTTCCCAGGACATGTCCGGCGTGGATATCTGCAACCGGTTTGCGAGCCGCACAAGAATATAATAGAAAAAGCCGGCCTCTAGCGACAATGTGGTTACTCACCTGTAGCATTATCATCCGAATCTGCGACTCTTTTACCTCATTGACCGGCTTCAACGACTATTGCCGGATCATTACTAAACCATTCGGCCAACCAAGGAATAATTTTGGCTGTCAACCGACCGCGAATAATAAAGCGCAAAATCGGTCTAAGCGATGCATGGATGACTCGCACTACTGTTCAAAGGAAGCTACGGCAATGTTCCAGGACGTGGTGGGTTTTCGCCAGGCAAGCGTTCTCTCTATGAAAAGCCACAAATGTCCGCTTAACAACACTGCAACGTGGCGGATGTGACTCGCCACAAAATAAAGTCACAGCTAAACATTTCACACTGACGCAGTCCTCAGCCTTCTGCATCCAACCGGTGTAACTGAGTTTACTTTGAAGAATGTTTTGATGGAGCACAGATCAACCCGACTTCGTAATGGTCATTGATTGCACCAAAACCTTGTTTTGGCTCCTGTGCTCATGGATCACTACATGGCGAAATTGCCCTCAACTTGTATCTTTACGCAACAGTTATCATTAATTTTTGCGCGCCCCAGCGCCATCATGTTCCTTGGTCTGACTATTACCTGACAATATGCTCACTAGTATGGACTACATCTTTTCGTTTATACCTTTCATTAAAACGAAATATTTTAACATTCCAAAGAAGCTATGCTTGTATGCATATTTGATCACGCCTTTGCAGGTGTGCCACGTTTTACCAAGAATATACCAATTTATTTATTTATTACTGAGCAACCCTCTGGTTAACTGCCAAGACAACACTTGGGTGCGGGGTAAAAGGCAATTCGACGCGCTTCGGTTAAGTAAATAAATAAATATTTTATGCAACAATCCATTGTCATTTTGACTAAAATCGCTGGATTGCCTTTGTGAATGGAAACAATCTGTGTTTACTGCATGAATACAATTTTTAATTATGGCAGGAAGATGAAAAATTGTTAACCAATTTATAGCCCACAGACAACTGTCACTCTCTGCTTGTTAGTAAAATGGGATTTATTCGAATACTCTGTAGTGGCCATGGTTATCCAGTGTCCTCTGATTAATATTCATGACAGCAAAGCCGGAGTACATTTGTTGTCGAAGGATAAGAAAAAGCTTACTTTGGAATCCGCATACGCGTTAGTGAGGAAATGATCAAACATGGCTTAAAAATTAATTTACTGTCAACCTGATCACTTCTCAGCTGTAATATACTAAAAAACCTTGCCTGTCTTCCAGCAAAATTGCCGCTTTGTGTGCTACCGTTATGGTGAATGAGGGTGTGACTGATTGTAGCCACAAACAAAACACTTGACACAAGTGCATCAATTCGGACCAGTTGCGCGTGCCTGCCGTTTAACCTTTCTACTGCGTGCATCTTATGCTCCGTCACATACTGTAGGGACGGTAGCGAACTTCACTGGGACCAATTCCTTCATAAGTACACATAACGTCGCCACATGTGCGCGGAAGATCTCCACGCACTGTGAACCTACAGGTTGAAGGTCAAGCTGTGCTCCTTAAAACCGATACCTGGCGCCGGTTTCGTTAGCGAACTGTCGTACGTGGATTGAACTGCCGCCGGTACTGACAAATATTTGGGTACTCTTTATAAGCTGCATGGCTTATTGTACCTGAGAAGTGTGAAATAAAGATTCCTCGTGTGACAACATTTTTACTCTACCGTTACCATACGTCAACAGGATGGCCTGACCTAAATTGGCAGAAACTAACAAAAACCATATAAGTTAAAAATATATTCCAGACATTTCTTTACTGTTGAAAATGTAAGCTAATCTGTTTGACAAAATGTCTGTCGGTTGGTTACGTGATTTTAAATCCCTTCAGTACTTTCCTAATCGCCTACCTGAAATGTTTGAAAACAAGGAGCTTATAGTTTGCCAGCAGTCCAAAATTTAACAGTTTTGGAGTGTCTCCAAAAAGCCGGATTATTATCTCTTGCAAGCAACGCATCTTGAGTCACTCCAAATGTCCGAGGACAAAACGCCAACGGCACTTTCCGCATTTGTGGTGACGGCAACTTGATTGTCAACCAAGCAACCAAGTCAGCACACTTACTCCGCAGATAGATGAACTATTTGCAATTCTGGCAAGTGGTCAATGGTTTCCAAAGTTGGTTTAAGCCACGCTTACACCCAGGTGGAGCCGTAGGAACCCCCAAGGAAGATAACAGCCAGCAATACACACATGTGTTTATTCCACTACAGCAGACTTCTAGTTGGAATCTATTCTGCACCAGAAATGTTCCAGAGGTTGCGGACAAGTTAGTGAAAGGTTTATTAGGTGTAAGCGCAAAGCTAGCTAAAATACTAAGCGGCAGCACAGGACACGAACACATGACCTTGCTTGTGACGGTCTTACAACATCTCCAAGACACTGGACTCAAGCTGACGAAAGCTAAATTTGTATTTTTTGCAGCTCGCGCACAATACACTAGATTTCGTTTAGAAAAACAAGTTAAACCCGCGCAAAGTTAAATATATGTATTATTCTCAAATTAAGCAATGCCCACTATGTAAAGCATGACCAATATGTTAAGGCAATTATTCGCAAAGAGCGCGTTGCGTTGTAGGCTATGAGAATGCAGTTAAAATATATAGGTGTTGCTAAGATAAAAGTACTGTTGAGGAACAAATTCGTTTGGTTTCACAATATTCCGTTGGCATGCGGTTGTGTAGCTTAGGGATAAAGGGTAATACCGTATACAGTGAAGTAATGATAAAATGTGCAGATAGGGAAGTATCTTGTTGTGCATGTTACAATGCTAGTAAAATGTAGCCTTACTCAGCTTGTCGGGGAAAAGCTATATGCAGTGAATTTACTCACTGGAAATGCACAGCCGACACGTCGTAGTGTTGTTAGATGGAGATCCGAGTTTTTTATGTGTAGAACGTCTGCCGGGCGAAAACTTGCCACGTCCAAAAGCACTGACGTCAGACTCATTGAACTGCACTATGTGACTAGCAACGCAGCTCAAACACAGACTTATTGCTCGGCTATTCGCAGTGGAGTTGAATCCGGAACTTTTCGTTAGACGACCGGATGGCTTACTTAGGGTCCCTCAGTAAGCTTTGAAGTTAGTCAAACACAAGTTTAAGTCAAAACCAATTGGCAAATTAATGTGAATCTGAGTGAAGTTACGAACTAGTGGAGATTTGGAATTTTAGCTTTTGGTATACTTCTCCGGTGGGCGTGCGCTGGCGTCTAGCTATCCACGCTTGACTTGTGTGCTGGTGTTGTGTGTAGTTTGATCCGGGTTGGCACCTCGGACCAGAGCAAGGTCCGCAGGAAGTTCCCGGCAACCTTTTGGGAGCTTGGCTAAAAGAATTTTAAGGAGGAGAACCGGGAAGAAACACAATCCACCCTGCCTGTTTAAAAGCATGTAACATTAATGAGCTGCAATTCTACTTTTATATGATAACCCACCATAGTCGCTTCCCACTTGATCTGGCAACTGTAGGCTTTACTACGAAACATGCCAAGTGGCAGTGGTCAGACAATGAAAAAATAACCTTCGATGCTCTATAACAGCCGTGGATAAGGCAACACGGTCAGTAAATTTGGATCCAAGGTTGCTCATCGCCATTTAATATCACGCCTCAGCTTCAGTACTGGATGTCGCAAGGTTCCACAAGATTGCCTATTAGGCCAGGAAACCCATCACTTTTGCCTCTGGGAGCTTAGCGCCTTCAAAATAGACAGCGCAACTGGACAAGGAAACAATGGTAGTTATATTTAGGGTTAAGAAATTTTACCAGGATAGTGGTGGAGGAAGTTTCAAAAGTTATTTTTATTAGCAATCCCAGTCAGGCTTGATGGGAGAGCACAAAGGCATAAAATATCTGCCATAACCCCGTATGTAACTTTGAGTCTAATTGTTATCGGTTTACAAGGACACTGCCTACTATGTTCCCGAGAAACCGAACAGCATTGCTGATGCCATGAGCCATTTGCCATTGATTCGACTGCCTGGCCGTTAATGGAACCGAATGCATTAGTCCATTTAAGGAACTAATGGACCTGAAAGCCTGTGTTGAACACGGGCGTCTGCCGTGAGACAGAGTGTACTTTAATCCTTAGCCACTTTGAACAAATAGGTTTACAAGTATAACCCAACAAATGCAACTCAAACTGGTTGCCATAGTTTGCTCGGCGCAAAGAAGTAAGCCACGAGGGGTGCTGCCTCTTACAGAGGACAAATGCTATCATGCAGCCTCGGTTAAGCCGTTTGTGTCACGGAAGCTGTACGAAGCTCACTCATTTATCCCGGAACTCAAAGGGCCGCGCGGCCTTATGTGTGGCACGTTGAAGTTAACGTGACCTTGGGAAGCTGGGCATGCTCTGTGGACGAAGTCGAATTACACAAAGAAACGCCCCACCGGTGCCACTGAGTACACGGAAACAGCACGACAAGCAACGGGTGCGCATACATGAGGAGTACTCTGGAACGTTTGTTAGAAAAGGTTTATCCTCATATACAATGCCTATTCCAAGTGTAAGGTAGTATTTTCGCTGACATTTTCTACTTCCGACACAGCTGTTTCCTATGTGCGAACAGGTTTTAGCACATTCCGTACACAGCAAAATTGCTGACAGAAATAGCTCCATATTCACTAGTCAACTATTTCAAGCCTTCCCTCAACATGAGAGTATCAGACATGTGAAGACAGGCTTTTACCATTCAGCTACAACTGGACTGGCAGAAACAGCAGTTTAGCTAGTAAAACCGAGTTGCAGTGACAATCAGCTGCTCCACTCCAAGCGACTGGATAAGTTACTATTAATTTACTGCTCTACGCTAAGTGTAACTACAGGCAAGGTTCCAGACTAACTGATATTCGGCCAAAGGCTGGAGACGCAGCTAGACCAACACCTTGCCAATCAGTTACTACGCGTCGAAAGGCGGTAAGGTTAATCAACAACGAGGAGCGATCGATACATAGCAGCTTGACAACTGCGTGAGGACGGGCCAGTTTACGTCAAACTGCCCCACGGACCCAATTAACAACCAGCAGACGTTGACGTAATTGTAGTCCAGCGAGCGCAGGTTACAGTACCAGACGGCAGGAGGGTTACCCGTTATATAGAGCACGTCTGCTACTGTGTCGTTTCTACCGGACTAGCCGACATGTCGTCAAACCTGTCAACCAAGCTAATAGTCGCCGGAGCCACACAGATCACGGGGCCCCCAAAAGCCCAAGCAATTGACCGCTCGGATAAATTCCGCCATCCCGTTGCTTGTTACCAGGCTGCCTGGAGGAGTGCCAAATAAAAGGAGGAAGAATGTGGTGGATGAGCCACAAGCTTTGATCCTCCTTCACACCAGCAACAACGGTGTGCGCATGTTCGTATATTGATGACTAATTCATCAGCGGCTTGGCCTAAGTTACTTAATTGATTTACAGTGTACGTACTGGTCAGCATGCATATTTACGTGCTGACTGCTGGTGTGATTCTGTCACCTTTCCGTCGCTCTGCTACGAACCATTAATGCGTTCGCATGCTAGCGTTGTTTCCTTATGTGCAAACTTTAAAACCGAGGACAGAGGACTACCAGCTCTTTCTTTTGGATACGAGTAAACAGTTTGGTTCCCTCTATGTAACCGTTACATGCGCATATGTTGCACATCTATAGATGTAATCTAAACCTGTTGCATGATCTCATAATGCCACGGATGACTATTCCTCCAATTTTAAGATAATTTAACCCGGTAGTGGTACAATTAGTTTCGGACAATGGTGCTCACACCTGACTTCTCTTTCTCTATCACCTTCAGTTATATTCCACTCGCCATCTTACCAGATCGCTTGCAATATTATTACTTAGTTTCACAAGCGTAGGGCAACCCGCTTACCAAAAAGCTCAATCCTTAAACTTCTACACACAAGTTTGCAATGTAAACGATTTTGTGTTGAATACTATAAATACGAACTTGCTTATTAAAGCCAATCCTGTTGCAATGGATGCAGCGTACAACATTCCAACAGTTCAATCGGAACCAATTGCAGCGAGCTTCTAGTTTGGGGCCTATATGCACGAAACCATGATATACAACATAGCATAATTCCAGTTGGGGTGGAACTCAGAGCTTAGTAGCTCATGGCTGACGCCCTGAACACTATGCTACTGAGATCCGCGAGCAACGCTTGGCACAGCTGAAAATAATTCAAGTTGAATTTAGAAGCACGCTGTGTGGTTGGGTTGCGACTCACAGCCTCTATTGAGACCTCCGCTCACTTTGAGGTAAACCTCGGTCATTCCGATCTCGAGGACCGTATCCTGAATGGATATATTTGGGTGTTGCTCTTCCCAACACTGGCACCCCGCGACCGCGGTTTCGTCTTGGTTTAGACGCGTCAGGTGGAGATAGCCTGAGCTCTGAGTTCTACCCCAGCTCAGGCTATCTCCACCTGACGAGTCTAAACCAAGACGAAACCGCGGTCGTGGGGTGCCAGTGTTGGGAAGAGCAACACCCAAATATATCCATTCAGGATACGGTCCTCGAGATCGGAATGACCGAGGTTTACCTCAAAGTGAGCGGAGGTCTCAATAGAGGCTGCGAGTCGTAACCCAACCACACAGCGTGCTTGGGAAGAGCAACACCCAAATATATCCATAGCATAGTTCCACTGAATTTCGGCTATTGTCACCATAGTATTAATCTTGAATTTAAAGCGCACCCGTGCCTTTATCTGCCGTGAGCTAAATATTATCCAACAAACTGCTCCCACGTAATAACTGTAAGTTTCGGCTGCAAGTCAAAAAGTGTGTTTTACTATTCTACAGCAGCTGTGCTTGATGGTTACAGTTCATAAAGTCTTACCTGTAGTGCCTTCAGTTACGTCGAATATACCAATTATTTATAAATAAACAAATAGTTTATTCTCGTCAATGCGAGGCACACCAACAAAGGCATGATCATGGTAATACAGACATGTGTGAGCGGCAGTTGCACAAATTAGTGCATTTTGACAAATAGCATAGGAATTTATGTGCGTGTTGACGTGTATAAGTATGTTTAACTGTGTATTTGGAGGGGCCATGTAGTGTGAGTAGGTAAATTTGACACTGTGTGTGTTTTTGTTCGTTGTGTTTGCCATCAAAGGGGGAGTCAATGGAACTCTTTGAAGCAGAGGTCGTTCGTGCTGTGTGAATGATCCTCCGGAAAAGGGAAGAGGCAGTGACTTTATTTAGTGGCGATTCACCTCTGCCATGTCACTGTGTTGTTAAACGGATATCTGTAGTTTCTTTTATAGGGAGAACTCTTGCCAAGCGAAATCCCACCACATCCTGGAGCACTGCCGCCAAACAATTTGCTAGAACGGGAAAATCCCGAACCACCCAGCTGGCACCACGAGGAGGTTGTTCGGCTAGCCAGCCACTGTAATTAGTGGAAGTCCGGTATGAACGCATCTAGTTATTTCGTACAGTCAACTTAACAACTAGGAAGGATAACTTCTTTCTAGGGCGTCAACGTCATTCTGCACCAAAACAATTGATACCAACCAAGCGGTTACAACTTCTCTACGTAATAAGTTTGCCTGATTACGTAAGCAAAACACGTAGCAGACTAACGGGCCTATAGTTCGGTGACTAGGATACCATATGATTAAAATCCGCCACTTATTTCTAGTTCTTATCAGATTAACTTTCCATTTAAGAACGGTTGGTAGGTTCCAACACGGAAGGCCTGATAATATAAACAAGCCGCTAACAAGCGCTTGATGAAAGTAGCAGAATTCGTCGAGTTACAGACGTTTAATTTATCCAGCGAACCAAAGATATCTGATGTTGTTATTACCTTTTGATTTGCTCTGTCACGAGCAATGCAACCGTAATAGAATTGCACAGACATTGTGCGCCCTGTATAAATTCTGAAAAGCGTGCAATATCCATCACTTTGAGGGCATCTTCTGCCGCCTTACTACCATGGTCTTTAGTAAAGGTACAAAGTCCATCCCTCAACGAAGCATTTGCTTATCCACAGGCAAAACGCAACTTCGAAAATTTTTGCATTCTGTGCAAAATGGAGCTCAAAACAATGTTTAAAGCACCCCAGCAAATATAATGCCCTAATCTATTATCAGTTAAATGGTAGTCGTTTTATAAATTACCTGGATTCCCGAAGTAATTTTATATGTATCAAGTGGGTGGGGTTTTCAATAATTACACCCCGCCACCAGCTAGGCTTGCTTTTGCTTCTTTCTTAACGCAAAGGAGCAAAATCAATCAGAAATTGTTAATGGATACTAAAGCATGCCCAAATTTTGTCAAGATGTGCCCCGTTTATGGGCAGGAACCCATGGGAGCTGGAAAGTACGGTCTCAGGAGTTAAACATGTTGCTTCAACTTAACATTTTAAACGTCTAGGTTTCAATGGCAGCTTTGAATATTCGGCTATTAGGTAAAAACAAAATGATCCCCAACTTATGCAACCTTTGCATGCTGCTCTTTAACAAAGCTATGCTTATTGAGCAGGACATCTAGAGCCGAGGAAGTGGTCCGGGTACGACTTGGCGCCGGAAACCAAACCTGCCGCACACAAGAATTTGCATGCATACATTTAACCGGTTCCAGCTTCAACTAACCTGCTACGTTGAATGAATTCGAACAGTTTGCAAGTGGAAAATTTAAAGCACCAAATGTAACAAAATTCAGCCGTGCAACTGTCTCCTGGATTAAGAGTTTGCTGAGCAACGTGTCCGCCACTCTCGAAGGGGTGTGGCTACGGTGTGCACCGATGGAGGATTTAAATCTATAGGCAGCCCTCAAGTTGCAAGCAACAAATAGAGCATTTAGCGTTGTCATTAAGTAAAGAGCTTTTCGTTGCTTCTATTGGACTTTACCGCGCAAACCCACATTTCTTGGAACGTACGTCCTGGGTCGACCCACTATAAGACCGGAGAAATCCAACTGTCAAACGCTTACTTGAGCGGCTGACAAGGGCCAGCTTCAAGTGAACGAGGAAACCTCGGCGAGCTAGTACGCGGCTTAAACTCTCCCGTATTTCTGAGGTTACAACATTAAATATTCCATACTTTTAGAGACGCCCACTGTGGCTACTGTCATTTGGCTGGCGGATTGTGTACTTCAACTTCTGCTTTTCGTAAGGTACCAAAACGTCTAACTATAGATTTCCTTATGTGTCCAGTTAGTCTCACTTACTCTGTTAACAAGTTAGGTGGACGGGATCGTATTCACACCATCGCAGAACCACCGTTTATAGCCGACAAACTATAAGCAAAACCAACCACAACAGCCGTTGGACAAATCTCAGCAGCGGCCAACGCGACCTTAGAATCAGCTTTTAAAATGTCCACAACAGCGGAGGAATTTAGTAGAACCGTTGCGAGCTAACCTCTGCGGATACTACTGTTGTCCGCGCTGAGTCAGGGTAGACCTTCTGTGCTTTTCCTTAATACTATTCTAGACCTAAGAGTGGAAAGCAAGGATACTGCTAACACCAAACCCTCGCATGGGCAAGTACCGTATCTTGTTGATTGTGTGCAACAACTTAAGACTGGGTGACATAAAATATAAAAGACGTCTAGGAAATATTAGCAGTAGCCACCAGCGTCACTGGGCAGTCAAGCACGCAGGATCCATAGGAACGTTTTACTCTTACTGGTGCGGTGGGTGTGAGAGGTAGAGAGTTCGGTGCCACATAATATCAGTCACCGGTTTGGCTTGCTACAAGCCTGTAGGGCTAAATATCAAGACGAGGTAAACTTGACCTTTTAACTCAAGCAGGATAGGTCATGCAGTATCCTTGTATTGAAAGGTGCCCGACGCTCTCCAAGCGCCTACTCTGTGCAAGCGCTAGATACCAACTTATGACGGTATCCCAAAAATGCAGAGTATATCTTGCACCCGAAGACATTCTAAATCTACTTCTAATTTTGTTCTCCGTATAAACGGTTGCTGCTTATTGTAGATAAGGATATTTTGTTGCCTGCCTATCGCAAGCTCCATATTACCATAAAACAAAAGAAAAATAATGCGCATTAATTCTTTTGCGTACTTCCTTACTGAGCAAACTCTGAACCCGAATAATTTTTCTACGATAGCAAATGGCTTACAGTCATCAAAGGATCCCAATGCAAAATTAACTGACGCCCAAACACTACGCAAAAGGATCAGCTAAGCAAATTCAATAGAAGCAAACCCACCTCAGGGATCAATTCTGCGCTTAATTATTGCTTTAGGTGTAATCCACCCTAGAACACATATTAGGATACCACCATAAACTCAAGTTTCCAGGAATTCCTTCGACTAGTACTGTGCCGCAGTTATATTTTCAGCACTTACACTCTATCTGAGGTTTCAGGTTTACAATACAATGCGAGCTTAATTATATAAAATATTCCTGCGCCAAAACCTGCTAGGTTAAAACTATAAATTATAGACAGTGAAAGTAAAAATGAGGCAATAAGAAAAACAAGGAGGAAAAGTGCTGAAACATACTCAAGGTCTACAGAACTTGCCAATAGTAAAGCAGCTATTGCTTGAGCAAACACAAGTGTGAGCAGGAAGTGCTAAAGTGAAAAGCGTGCGAAAAAATATTGTTTCCTGTTTTGTTCTTTTTGTTGGTAGGCTAATATGCGGACTTAGAAGTTAAGACAAATTGGGCGTTGCAAATTCATGCTGTCAGATTATATATGGTTCGGCTCATATAGGGTAATGTAGGTCTAAATTTGTTTTACACAGGCTGGGCACTAAATCTGTTGTTCTACTATGTTGACGGCATTAGTTGGTAGAATTGCAAGGATATTTATTTGCAACCTGTGTACCAATCATCAGTTACAGTACGTCTGTCAGTCAACAAAGCAATCATTTTCGTCTGAAACAAATTAACAAAACGCGTGTAGCGTTTATTTGCACCGCACTGGTGTGAAGTTGATTAAATGTCGCTCCGGTGTGGTCCAGGTTTAGTCAACGTTGATAAAATCTTTAAGTTACTATTTCCTCAGCGCCTTATCAGGCCATCCAATATAGGGCAGATTAAAACGTATGCACCGTACAATATGTTATGGTACATGGATTTAATTCTGCCAACGTTTAGGTGAATATTGCTAAAATTTTATTTGTAGAATGCACATAGTGGTGTCATCATGGTTAACAAAAATATGGCTAATAAACTAGCCGTAACATCAATATATACCCATAAAATAAGCTTATCGTATTAATTACCTTCCATGAGTTAGTGGCGTCTGCAGCTTCAAGGTAACGTTTTAAATTGGCAATCATTTAAACTAGTTGTCAATAGTAATTTAAGGTGTTGCGTTTTAGCACGTTATAATACAAGGATAGTTTGTATTTGCGCGATGCACGTAAGTAAGCAACCTTGATGGTCTGACGATTTGTGTTATGCTGACAAGCACCAAAGAAGAACGAGCTAAAATCAAAGTTGAAGGAATGTTCCAGACAGGTTTAACGCAGCGTTGGGGTTCTTTCCGGACATGTGCACCTAATTTAAAGGAGTCCAATTGCAATTGCATACTTATCCAATGCACGGAGGTAAGGAGCACAATGCTTGTTCAACACTAATGTTAATGTATTCACCGAACGTATGAACACAGACTTAACAGTTGTTAGATATGCTACACAAAGCGTCGGTGGTTGAACACTGGTGTACATGAACATGTACATTGAACATGTAATATAAAAATTTAAACTAGAGCTACAACCATCTAACAAACTAGAAAAGCTTGCGTGAGATTGAGTTAAGCAGTAAAGTCTCCTTACGGCATAGCACCAAATGTGCATATTGGTATTACACTGTGTAGCTATCATTTTTGTGCAGTATGGGTGTTAGTAGCGTAGGGTAAAAGCAAATAAGCGGCCATAATTTAAAGCAGCAAGTTACAAACGTATGTAGCCGGCCCACTGGATAGTTAACGTTTAAGCAGTACCTTAATGAGTTTACTACTAGTACCGGTTAAATCAAGTGTGGTTTGCAGCAACGCACAATGCTCACCAATTTTCCTTGTGTACCAGTCTTCGGTGCGATGCTTGCCAGTAGACCGTGCTATTTTATAGTAACGACTTACAACAACGGGATACAGCAACACGTGCAACGAAACTAAACTTTAAGTAAAGCTTGTGGTAGCGTTACATTACGCCATTTAAAAAATCATAATATTGGTGGGCCATCTTATTCCGGCGTGCGTTAAACTGAGAAAGCAGCGAAGATAATAATAATTCTGTTGGGGGTAAGACGGGCAAGATAATTTAGAGCAGAAGATCAGTAATGCTTTTAGCCCAAAATACGAAATTTTACTGTCAAGGTAACACGATGGCTTCAGAAGGAATTTAGGTGCTACGTAGGATTGTATCGTGTAGCTGTCTTGGTATGCTAAGGTTGCGAATACCGTTATGTCCAAAAACTGCTACAGGTTTGCGAGAGTTAAGCTGATATAGAGCGAAGTAGCCGCGAAAGCTGAAAACACTAAAACCTAAGGATAAATATATATAAAAGCTGGTGGCTTAATCTTTAAGATACAGGGCTTGACAGCACTTTTATAATATTTAGGGCTATATAAGACCGCAAATCAAAATATTATTCAATACAAAACACTAATTTTTAATAAAAGAAAATAATAAAGTTTGCTATAGTTAGCAAGAGACACGCCTTTGTATGATCACTAAGTTACGGTCATGAACATAACAGATCAGCTTATAGTAAACAAACTCCAAATGGTGTTTAATGATTGACTCTTTGGGAATCATAATTGGTAAGAACCCAAAGGAAATGTTTGTTATCGCGTAGAAATATTAGAATTAACTTAAAATTTAGCTTATGGCTATCTGAATCCCAGGATCTTACTAAATAAAATAGGTAGATGCAAAGAGCTAGTAGCAGGTCGACTTTTGTCGCACGGTCTTCAGGGTATCCTGTTCCTCTACTTAGAAACAGACGAAAATGCCAAAAGTGTTATATCTCGGCTAATAGGTTGGACTATTTTATAAGAAGTTGTCTCTAAATCTACCCTAGTCGCATGTAGGTTTGTAACAAAGATTTGTTTGCGATGGTCTGTAACTAAACTGGTTGTTTGTCAAGCGCACATTACTTAATGAAATTCAAAAAAATGTTGAAAAGGATGTTTATACTAAAGCTTGCAACCGTTCAAAGCTAGTAGATGAGCGATGATGAAATTGATTATTCAGCTCACCCAGGCGAACTCTACTTAACGGTGAAGTGGGCTTTACCTTCAATTCATGGTATGGCTTGTGAAGTAATGTATTTGTGACAATGCTCACATACTGCGAAGTAATGCAGAAACATATTGCTTAGACCATAAGATAATTTATTTCAAATGTTATTTATGGGGTACGCCGTGTGCCGGGCGGTTTGTCTATAAATGTAAGAGCATAACTTTAAATCCTGCGTAACTGATAAAGTAGGTATTGAGGTAGGTGTCAAATGACACTTTTTGTAGACTACGGGAAACGGGTTAACGAAGGAAAAGTAAAACAAGTTAACGCCTACACAAACATTAAAAGGAATGTTGACTTGTGCATTTGCCTTTACTAATGTTCACTTAGTAGTGGTATGAAACTGGATACACATAGTTCGGCTTCCTGCATTTTACCTAAATAATCTGCCTGCCACATAGTGTGCAGCTACTGAGCTGTAAAGAAAAAATGTAACTCACGTAGTCGTAAAGATAAGACAGGGATAGTTTAACACATGCAAAGAAGTCACCGTGCGACAGCATGGTAAATGTGAATATATGTGTCAGACGAGTAACATCGTGTGTAATAGACACAAATAAAAACAGTGGCTTTAGTAGAAAACACAACACTAATTCAGTGGCGGGGCTTGTACAATAGGAGTTACATAAATAGGCAAAATACGGAGTAAGTCACGTGACGGCTAAAAAGTGAGAGACTGACGTAAGAAGGGGACAAGTGTCTTAAGTCAACAGCGGCAGGTGTGACTATTTGGGCCCAACATTACATCATAAATAATTGCATAGCTAAACTAACAGGGTACGGGTCAGTTGGGAAATGAGCAACCAGTCGCGTGCCAACAAGGGAGACAATTCCGTGTACCGAGAAAACCAACGATTAAGGCAGCTTTAGAAATCCGAAGAGAACAAGTTAGTTGCGCAAGAGCTACGGCGCCAGGCAAAACAGATGTGATAGACGTACCCAAAAACGAAGCCTATGGTTTGCGAGTCGTGGTCACCTTATTTAAACGGGGCAGTCCAGAAGAAAACAACTAAAGACAATAAAATTAAATAAATGAAGCGAGGACTGAGTGGTAAAAGCTCGACATTTAAGGATACGGAGACAAGAAATTTGTCAGTTATATAAGTTTAAGCGGAGCAGTTCAGGAGAATCTAGTAAGACAAGCAAGATGCTCAACCCAAAAATAAAAGTAATTCATTTCAGTTGATCAAGCATAATGACCGTGACAGCACAACGAAAGAGAAAGCTAAACAACAGTTCATTTGATATTTTGCGGTGCGCTATGCTAGTACGCCATGACATAGCTCACGCAACGTGAATGTAATGAATCAGGCAATAATCAGTGATGCAACGCAAGGTCTGCCGTTCACTTTAGGGTAAAACAGCAGGAGCAATCAAGTAAGAAAGAGAGCTGCAAGCATATGTTAACTACGCAGATAAAAGGAAAGAACATGATCAAGCCACCACTGCTAAAAAACGTAATGAGGAAAATAGACGTTCGATTGTCATACCGCAGAAGCAAAGCAGCAGAAGGATGTTCCAAGTAAACAAAACCTTTCGCCAAAATAGGAATGGAAGGAAAACAAAAATTTGCCGAAAAATATTAAAAGCTTCAACTAACACCTATTGTAAAAAGTTTTGTACCCGTGAACCTAAATGGAAACACCGCTGAACATGAAGCGCTAAAATATTATAGAAAGTAATATAAAATACGTAAAAGCCAAAGCATCGCACGCTCCAATACCGGACACATTTCTCTGCTTACTGCCATGTGCATACTACAGAACCGGCGAAACTTAAAAGCATTATTAAGAGCCTAAAGTATTTAAATGGCAAGTTCGCTAACAGCAGTACACACATGTACATTCCTACACACGTCCTTGTCAATACAATATTGTCTACTGGGTTACTACCTGGCTGGAGCCAGTGTGCCGAACGCGTCCATTCGCACACACAAACTAGGCCCAAGCTGTTCACTCGCAAACGTCTCAGCGGATCGCAGCACAAAGGTGTAAGGAGTTGCCTAAATCACACTCAATATACGGATGGGGTCAAAACATTGTGTCTGCCGGCACAGGGCATGCGAATGAGGACGCAAGCGTTCGAACAGTTGCCGACTTGCGTTTCTTGGCTGCGCATCATGGGTGGTGGACGGGGCTAGGTACGAAACATTATTCCTGACCCACGCTAAGGTATGCCCTGCGATTCTTACCCAACACAAGCACTCTGTCATGTCTAGCGGAAACCAGTTATTTTGTACACGATGTATGAATAACTGGACAGCGGTAGCTGCGGTTTAACCAAAGATGTAATATTGCGCGCCGTTGTGTATACCAATACGACTGCACCGCAGGTTGCACTGGCGCATTCGAGGATTTTAAAGGTTAAATTGTTGAGTTAAAGCATTTCTCTTAAAGGGTAGCCTCAGTGTAGCTTTAAGTTTTGGTACGTTTGGCACCTGCTATACAGCTTGCTTTCTTCGGAAGTTAGTGAAGGAACCTTTGGATAACCGTTTTCTCCTGAGTTGTTACTGAGGTACCGCACCACTGCATCCAGCGAGCTTGGCATGCTTATTTTTGTTAGGTGATTAAACAGGGTCTGCAACAATCCTTGTTCGTGACATTTGGTTCAAAACTATGGAAGTTCAGTTACTGTCGGTTTCACTTTGGCTTGCGGTATCCGGCTCCAAGTACCTATTTCTCAATTCCGCATTTAAGCAGTACCTCAAGCAACGACATGCGATCATTCTGCTCTCGCTTTATTGTCAACGTGATGTTTTGTTGCGGGTAATTTAATCTGGCGATTCATTGTTTCAGCTACCTCACTTGAGCACAAGTTATCTATATATCGTCCATGAAGCGGCGAAACTAAAAAGATTAGCGGAATTTATCCTTCATTTGATATTCAAGTTGACCACTGAAATTATCCGCTTTTAGCAGTCCTACAGCACTATCCGCTGCAACACAATTCATCTGTCAAAACATTTGTTTGAAAACATAGTACTTTACATTTAACGTGCACAGAGGCAGATGCCGCTTAAATTCTGTCACTGGAAGTCGCAGTGTTAATCGCCCTAAGCCAACTAACCGAATTTGTCTGGATAGTTACCTTCAGTTGCACATAGGTGAGGAGTGAGGTTATATCAATACTGGCCATAGAAGCTACAATTAGTTGGATCCAAGCCAACAGTTCGACCAGCTCGAAACTGTCTTTTGAGCTGCGCTTATCTATTGGCATCCTTGATGTCTCTCGAACCGTCACAAGCTATTTAGCCGGCGTTTGTTGCAACGGGTTGATCCCGGACGTGCTTGGCCTCGAACAGACACCCCCTTGATGCAATTTAGGCAGCTAATAACGCCGAGGTGTCGGTATGCCCCTGGTTCCTAAAGATATTGCAGCTAGAACGGTAACGATGCTTCGTACCAAAAAGGTGTAATTGGTGTTTGTCCTTCTACCTAGTTTAGCCGTTTGTCAGGACTATGCTTGGGTCGGAAATTTGTGTAGTCACAAAGTGTCATCCTCATCGTCTCCACAAAGTTAAATTTATCTGAAACCACAGCCCCTGATCACTTGTGTAGGTGAAGGAAGTACGCTTTTCTTTGGATCTGAGCTGCCATTAGTTGCATAACCTTTTGCACTCCCGATAGACGTACACTACGTTGACCCCACTCGTATATGCAGTGTGGTCTGCCCATCAAACTACATCCACGTGGTGCGATACGCTAAGGCGCTTGCGATAAAACACATAACCAAGAATATGGCTGTACAACAAATGGATGCAACTGCACTCGCTACTTGTGATGTTGGTGAGGAACTAGTCCGAGGAGGCTATGTGCACAGGGAGCGTCAGGTGAGCGAACCATGAGGGAGAAGCTGCAAAAATATTTAAGAATAATGGCATGTAACTGATGCAATATGTAGGCGTGTTCGTATGAAAGCAGATATATGCATAGCACTTGCAAGTGTGTTATCGTTCAACTTGCTAATGTGTGATTAGGGCAGTGACTTTATTGAGTGGCGAGTCACATCCGCCACGTCGCAGTGTTGTTAAGCAGACATTTGTGGCTTTTTGTATGTAAAACGCTTGCAGACGTAAACGCACCACGTCCTGGAACACTGTTGATTGGAATATGACATTGACAAGATTGCATCTCACTAAATACCCTCGCGGATATTCGCAGTCAGGTTTCGCCAATTTGTTTCCCATGTTTGTGTAGTCACCTTCGGAATCGACCGCAAGTGGAGCTGTTGAAGTCCGATAACTCAGGTGACTTGCATTGATTTGATTTGTTTTCTGGGTTTCTTTAAGATAATAGGGTTGCAAAGTGCGAGTGCGTTCTTTGTTCTGTGTTGGTGCCGTGTCCAGGTGAGCATCACAGGTATGTCCTCTGAGGTTTTGTGTGCAGGTGATTTTTTCCTTTAGAACAAGGGAAAAGGTTGTGGACTCTGCAACTGGCTTTAATGATGGTAAGCAGAAGCATTTAACCGTCCATACCGACGGTTCATCACAATTTGTATTCGGCGAACAACAGCTATGGCTTCTGAAATACGCTTCAGCTTTCTATTAGCCTAGAGGGAAGATAAGGATTCATATTCCATTTTAGCAATTTGGTTTAAAGGGGCTGATGATAGCACAAAAAGCCTTTTAAAACGCGGGCGTGTTTCACTTGCTCTACTTATTGTATAAACATATAGCGATCTGGAAAGTTAATGTTTGTTGGTTTTTGATAGCGTAACACATTAAACTGTAACATGTATGTTGTCCCAAATAAATTTATGCTGTCTCACGTTAACCAAACCCTACATATATACACCGATTCGGAACACGGCTAAGCATTGCTTCGGAGTGTCTATAACTTCTTTCCTACCCCTGTTAGCTAGCTCTACTTGGTTTGCGCGTCAGCGTTAAGTAGTTCGGCTGAACACCATATTGCTACACTTGGTATTCGTAAGGCCAAACGCTTTCGGTAATTTCGTTACTTACATTTGGTACATTTAGTTACTCGCACTCTTCAGTTTCGACGGACGGTTTTATTTTTACCAGCGTTACATCTTTTTCAACATTAGTGTTACGCTTAAACACTCTGAACCGCAGCGTTATCGATTCAATTAAACCTATAAGCAGAAAACCCAAACTTTTAGTTTTCTTGGAGAGGTAAATAAAATTTATGTTTGAATATGCGAAGTACGCCCACAACATTTTTACACCTAGGGCAAAGTTGTGTAATACTTGGGTCACAAGTTAAACAAATAGTTGAATGCTGATAAGGTGTTCACGAATGTGAGAACACGGTTACATCAAGGAGACATAGCATAATTTATGCCAATCCTTTAATTTTGGTTAAATGCGGCAATAATTTTGGAGTGTAGTCCACCGTTTGTAAAACGTCATCTAGGATTCTTTAAGCGGAGGATAGGACAAAGCTCAGTATCTATACTAAAATGTTGTAAGAAGTAGGTCGTTTAGAATGAATTTAAAGGCGATAAGCAAGTTGTCTTTTTAATTGCAGGATGTGTTCAAGGGTATGTGGTGTGTTTGGGGTCAACGCAACATTCTGCTTGCCGTAAAAGTCATAATATTCCAGTTCGTTGGCTATTGTCAGTACGGTAGGAAGCCTGGTGGTTGGAAATTAGCCTCAGGATAAACTACCTAATGAAATAACCAAAAGGTAAACCGCAGAAAACCGTCCTATATATAGCCATTTGGCATGGTGGCAATGAATTGAGCCACGTTAAGGCTGGCTGACCTTGTGTATTTGGTAGAGTCTAAGGTCCTTTTCGTCCATGGTAAACAAAATGAGCAAAATCCTTAGTAAGTAATCGGGAGAAATTTCGAAGTGAGGCGTTTGCGCTCTATGCTTGTAATGATGTCCCAAATACATTTAGGGTCGAGTCCAGTGTTTTAGGTCTAGGTAAATATCTTTTATATGTATTGTTTACAGTGCGGTATGTGGGGTTAGCACAAGGGCACACTTCCATTACATACCAAAAGAATGTTCCGAGCGCTTTGAAAACGTAATGTTCTTCTTTCCTAAGGAACGAGCGATAAAATTTCCTGCAACCTGACCATAATCAGGCTTGTTCAATCAACCCTGTTGTGCAGATCACTCAAAAGGTGCTTAGGAATAAAAGGCAAACCAGTAAAGCAACTTCCAACCTCAAATAAAGTGGGCTTGGGTGATAGTGCTGGCATTAGTACCAAATCAAATGTATAAAACTGATTTAATTTGTACACTCTAACCGCAGATTATTAGATGCAATCTCTTTTGTGAAGTATGCCTAGCGTCTCTGCGAATTTTGATACGTAGGGCAAATTGTTGACCGGCCTGTAACAGCTTACGTCTAGCGGCCGGTATATTTGGGTAAAGAAATATCTAGGCGTTACACGGGCAGATTACTTTACGTTAAATGGAATTTTAAAGTGTAGCTTGCAAGGTGAGAAAATTTGCGTGGGAGTAAAAGTATGAGTCGGTAGTATAAACACGACAAGGGATAATAAAAAAACCCTGTTTTGGGCGGTTGTACCTGGAAAGGAACAAGACAGTGGGTGAGGTAAGAAAGTTGCAGTGTTTCAAAATGCAAACTAATAGTAAGCAAAATGCCTGTGGATTAAAGTAGAAAGGAAAGCCAACGTCCTTGAGAGGTTTGTGCCTCCATGTACTCTGCACGGTTTCCTAGCAAAGCAACCAGTTTAGAGGCAAATAACTTTGGAGAGCGGCTTTAAGTTTATTGGCACTCAGTAGCCCAGGATCAGTTACAAAAGGTTTGCACATAGCGTAACTGCTCTTCTTGTGAAGAGCTCGCAATTGCGATGTTGCCAAGGTAGGTATAATCGAGGTTTAGGCCGCGGCAAACTTGATAAGTGGAGCGCTGAAAAATTTGCGTTGCCTTCTTTTGACTGGATTGCATGCGCAAACCTAACAGAGTCGTCAAGGCGGTATTAGCAATGTCCGACTTGGCTACCAGGATTTGGTTGTAAGTACCCATCCAGTCGACTTGATTAAGAACAACTTTACCAGCTAGGCTGGGAGTGTGATCCACGACAGGTGGAATCGGATAGCCATCAGGCGTCGTTACGTTAGTTAGATTGCTAATCATTACAAGCACGCCAGTCCCTCATGGTTATTTCCTTAACCATATGGTGAGGCGACGCCCATAGGCTGTTGGTTGGTGTTATGCTACCGTGTTGAAGCATGCAATCAATCTCAGCTCCTGCGGCACGTAATTTGTCGGAGGTTAGTGGTTTTTGTCAAGCACTTGTTTGGCGGACCGCGCTTTGAAATGTGCTAAGCGAGCACTGCCGTGAATGGCGGAATTGTTGCAGCTAGTCATATCAATTGCGGGTATTTAGAGCGTAGGTTTGAATAAGCTGAAGGTACGTTAGCGATTTCAAAAGCAGGACTGCTTTGCATGACGTCCGTAGAAATGCCTTCAGCCAATAGTTTAGGAAGTTTCTCTAAATGGTTGTGGCGGCCAGGTTCTACAAGCATCCCAAAATGTCGGAGGAAGTCAATACTGATAATTGCGGTAGGTACAGACGCAACCAGTAAGAGCTACTAAAAACCTCGGTGCATATGGAGGTTCAGATTTAGCACGCGTTTACTGAAAGAATCTATCGGAGAAGCGTTGGCCATACGCCGTTTGTACGTAGGCTTTGAGTGCTTGCCGCTCTAGTTGGCAGGGAAGACGCTGACTTCCACTCCCGTGTCGATGAGCAGCGTGCTGAAAAAAGGTTAATCCCTAAGTAGAAGAGGCGAGCTGGTGGGTTATTTACGGTTGTATTGGCCATGGCATTGTGCTGGCTATTTGATTCTTCTGAAGCGGATGTGTCCTGCCTAAGGCAGAGAGCAAGACAACGTCTAGCTCTTTCACCTTGTTGAAGGTGCTACCAAGCTAATTCTTCGACGGATTTGCTAGTGTTGAGTTAAGCACGTGCCAAGAAAGTGCTACGCCCTTTCATCGAACGAGACGCACTCCGCACAGACGAACAACAGTGAACGCTGGCGAAAGCGTAGTAAGCAACTTGTTGTGGGGCGCGCGGCTTTGATGGCTTCGCTATTGCCATCCTGCCACGGGGTAGCGCAAGGTCCTCTTCCTTATTGTCAGATAGGGTTGACAAGGTACTACAAATATGAGACTCGTTATCATCAATGAGAATAAGTCACCGGTGATACTCATCGTCTGCAGCAGAAAGTGCTCAAAGGCAGCACCGGCCTTGGTAGCCAATTCTTATAGCGGCTTATCCAGAAACTTGGGAAGCGTTACCGGGAGGCTGCAACCCACAGCTCCTATACCCATACTTTGCAAAACTATATGTGTCTAGCGATGCACTGAATTTCGCAAAGCAACATCGACGGCCTGCAGTCTACCAGGTTGAGAACATTAAGCAGTTTAAAACGAGATCGTGCGTTGGGCTGTAGCACCTTTAAGACAGCTTGCTTACTGTTTTATATTTTGCGTTATTTGGTGGGCGGTGTAAGTTGTCCACAAACAGGGTCACAACCGAGGCAGAAAGGCGTGGGACTAGCTGGTTGTGCCTCGGACAGTCCACCTGAATGTCCTTATTTACTTATTTTCAATCTAGTATCGCAAACCAAAACTCTGAACTGTTTCTTGCAACGTTGAACGCCTACATTAACCAAGTTTACACTGTGACAAGACTCAGCAATCTTTTTCAAAATGCAAATTATAAAGCTCCAGGGGAACCAAAACACTACGAAACCATTAACGGTGCACAATAAACAAATGAATACAGTTATATACTCGAGAAAGAGGAACGAAGTCACCAAAAATCACAAACGTCGACATGGTTGACTTTGCGCTTACGAAGCGTAGTCACATGTTTGTAAGACTAGTAAATGCTAGTCCGGGATGGTGCGCGAAATTAAGTAAAGGTATGAGAAGGCAATTACGGTCGGATACAGCGGCCTGTATTCAACGGAACTTAGGAAGGCGGAAACAGCTGATGCGAGGCAGGAGCAACAGTTTAGCGCGGGACTTACAATATGGTTAAGTGGCGGGCCAATTGTAAGGAAGGTAAAAACCAGAAAGAGTAATGTACAATTGTTCAGCAATGAAAGAGCACAAAAGAGATAGCAGTTTTCGTTTGGGCGCTTCACAAATCAGGATGCAGTCGCCGTACATGGCGCCGTAAGCTGTTCGTCTGCGCAACTGAGTGGTTTGCCTCCAGACAGAGAACGCTGGTAGTTCAGCTAAACTTACAGATCTGACGGCCGCAAAATGCCTAAAATAGTGGCGGCCGACGTTAGCGCAAGACCCACTCCGGGTCGTCCTGTCTTTACTGACCTGCATACGTTACATAGTGTTTGCGACAAAAACAGGTGCACTTAACGCTGCCATGATCAGTTTTGGCAAAGCTGGCGTGGTAGTGTTAAAAGTAACAGGTTCCTATTCCCGCAACTAATCCAGCATGGAAACGCATAGTGGGTTGGCTAAATAACACCGCATGTGTCAGAATACGATGTATACCTGGCGTTGCATACAAAGAAGAAATGTTGCTCTAAAGACCTTCATCAGTTCTGCGCATCCTGCGCTGGACGCTAGATCTAGAGTAGCCGTAAGCAGAGTTGAGCCGCTTTTTATCAATGGTAAACGCAGGGGTAGATGAGGAGGATCAACTAAAGTAGTAACGGACCAAGGGCAGATCACAAAATGCGGCATTCAAACAAATGCACGTAGTGTCTGTGTAAGGAAACTAAAAAGAAAAACTTGAGGACAGTGATTTATGATAACAAATATAGACAATACCTAAATTTTAAGTCTATATTTCCCTACCGCCCAACTTTAGTTCTAAATTCGGACTTTGGGCACCCGTTGGTGTTGTCAGGCTAGAGCAAGGTGACAATTTATGCATAGAAGAATAACAGGACTTCGGGTCGGTAACTCATGCTAGTTTTTGTCTTACTAGCACATGAATGTGATTTTGTATTTGCGAAGTTGAAGACTTCTCAACTGAACGTTGATATGTGGGAAACAATCAGTTTTATTCTCACCGGAGTGCAAAATCTGACATGTTCATAGAGATTGCTGTGGACGTAAAAAGACATGCGTTATAAAATAGCAATCGCTATTTACCGCTTAACACAACTATATGATCAACCGAAACTGGTTGTTGCCTTGTATACCGCGCACATTCAAATGTCCTTGGGGTAGAGTGGGTATCAGAAAACGCAGCTCGGTGCCCATAATACAAATTCAGGCGTATCATGAGCCGGATAGCCGATACATGTATTTGGTTACCTGCTGCATTATGTCGTGAATTCAGCATCTAAAAAGCTACCTTAATATAGCAATATGCCAGATATAGAACATCCATTACTACCTAATTCCTATGTATTGGCGAAAATGCAATTCTGTAACATTAAACAAACTATGGTTTCTACGTCTTTTGGTTGGCATAAAACATCCATTAAGTGCACCAGGCTACATTTGCTGCTAAGCAACTGTCTTCTAAAGCTTTGCAGTTTAACTGACGTTAGGATAATATAAGCAGCTAGATGCTTTTTAATAGTACGTCAATAATAAAAATGAAGGGAAGTTAAAGCCATAAACTGCGGATATTACGCCAAAATCGGTAGATTTCTCAAGTGGTCTTTAATATTCTAAGAAAAGCGCAGCATGAAATACGTGCTTGGTGCTGTGGAATGGAACATAGTATATATGGTTTGACTTGATGCAGCACAAGCTTAACCGCTCAATAGGAATCCACAACTTGTGCTGGCAATAAATGAAATAATCAGGTTAATAGTTTGTGGCGAACACGAATTATTCACGCTTTTACTATGATGTAAGCTTAAATGTTACTCTTTGTTACATATTCCTATCGTCAGTTTGTGTAACTGATTTATATACCGATCATTTGCTCTCTATGTGAGACACCCTTCATAAATGTGTCTGTCTCCGCTTACCTGCTCTCCATTATTGTGGCTTTTGATAATACACGTTGTGTTTAGAGTATCAAACTGTTCGCCCTATATCCGTACTTGGCAGGACATTTACCTTAAACCTAAGTAGCACGCTACGATTTGTGACCCCCACTGCGAGCAAAATTCCGTTATCGCAGCAAGTGTTTTTGGTGGACTCGTTCCTTTTCCCATCCGCCTTACCTTATTGTAACTAGTACTTCCTGCAATACTCTGACCCACCTAGTAACCAATATTTTATTCCACCTATGGGTGTTACAATGCTGTATGTTCCTCTATCCTATTTGATGATCATTATTTATGATTTTTCTTTTATGTTTATGCGCTTTTGTAGCATTAAATGATTTCTGACCAACCCAAATCTAGTCGTTTGCTAAGCAGCGCAGGTACACACGCCCGATCCCAACTGGGAAGCTTTCTCATGCGCCACTTAAGCTGGAGGTCGTAACCTGACTGGAACAACATGCGAGCTCACGTATAAATAAATAAATAAAAAGTTACTCCTGGCTATGCGAGGCACGCCCGCGAGGGCATGATCAAATAAGTGCAGTTATCGAAGGCTAATCCATGGTATGCGCCTAGGTAAGCCGGGGTCACATACACGGTTGGGTGAGATACAGCAACTCCTCTGCTCGTACTTAATGGATGACTCCATCCTTCCGGAACAATGACTCTAAGACCTGCCTGTAATAGCGCAATTTGTCGTCATACTCGCCAAAGTGTCAACTAGCTTCGCAACTAGTTGATGCGATCATAGATCGTCTTTAACGCAAGTATTTTGCGCGACGCCTACATCTGCTTGTCTGCCATTTGGCCCTAAGGCTTCTCCGCAGTTATCTTTTTCGTGCTGGTATCATACAGCCACACCTTCAACTTCCTCCAAGCCTTCCGTAGTGTTATTGCACTAAAGGCGTTACGCAGTGTTCTTCGTTCCACTAGAATAAATGCTAACTCACTAATACCTGAGCAAGTCGGACAAATCCAGCAGCTCCCCGTTTTCGTGCGTCGTCATGCTGCGTTAGTATATTCCCTCGCATCCGTTGGAGTACGAATCGCCAACACAATCAAAACCTAGGAGAACACTGCCGACAAAACGACGGAAAACCTAGCATTGTTTCATGTCCCCGACATCCAGTCATCCAACTATTCGCGCGTCTAAGCTCATTGCTTGGAAGAATGGTGGTGTATCTGTGAAGCTTTTTGTCTTCACAATGTGGTTGCCAACTTAGCCTTATGTTGTCCAGGTTCTTAAGCTACACAGGAAAGTTGTCCTATAGTGCTACAGGTCACGCGCTGCTTCTGCCGAATGATTTAAGGGGCACCCGGAAGTATGCATAGGCTATGCACCATAATGTTCTCAAAAACACGTCTGAAAGCAACTAAAACCAGGTCAAAGTTGGCTAAGGGAACACAAATCCAGCGAAAGGTTGTTGCTAGACATGCTGGTTGCATTTCTGGAACAGAGTGTGATGAAACTCGCTGGTCTTGCGAATATGAATGTACAGAAAATCCTCTGCCATTTGCCTTCAAATGGATAGCTAGTGGGTGCGCTATGCAACAGATCAAAACGGCCCTTGGGGTAAGCAAGAAATAGATTTCAAAATCCATTGTCAGCCGGCCCCTCAGCTTCGACGTAACTACACCGGAAACGTTTGTACTTTCAGCGGCGAGCCTGGCAACAGCTGCTCTAAAGCGTTTGTATACAAATGCACAAAGCTTTCTCAGTAAAGTGGCCAGGTTTCAATTCCGACAAAACACATGGTAACCAAAACATGACTTAACGGCATGAAAACCGATACCGTGATGACATTACTTGGTGTGTCACTAATGCGCAACAACCGAGTTACGATAGGCGCCGGTGTAATCTTTTATTACAGTTCCGATTTACTCATCGACAGCCTAAGGGACCATGGGCTTGAATACTTGGATACCATGCAGTGCTGCCTAGACTTAAGGCAAGACACTAGTGCTTATTGGCAATCCTTTACCGCACACAGAAGACCCCTAGCAATGATGCTGAGATTAACCTGCTATAAGGAAAACCTATTGGCACGATCTCAAAACTACTTTCTTCTTGTAGAGGCTTCAGGCTGCACTGCTTGGAAACCTGGGCCACTCTCGGAGAGCAACTCAAGGCGAAATTGCAATGGCCTAACCGCTGGTTACCCCCATACAAGTATGTCTCCCCCACCACGTGCTTTAAGACAGGAAATAACCTAGCGTCCTTGGATTATGTTTGCACCAAAGAGGAATCAATGCTCAAACTAATAACAAGGTGCACTCAATTGGGCCGCAGCCGGTGTGCGGCACTAGTGTTACATTAGGTATGCTACGCGGTGTATCCCAAAGCGCATGTCAAGGAACCTCACGTCGTAAACAAATATTATGTGTCTAACCGCACTGGTGTAACAAGCTGGTCGTTCCTAACTAAACAGTCTCATGTGGCGGATTGCGGAGAATTCGTCAACGGATTCAACAAACTTGTGGAAAGCAAAACAAAAGCCAAACTTTGTCGCCCTAAAAAGTAAAGAGTTTTGTAAGTTGCATGACAAGTAAATTTATGGCGTTGAGAAGCTTAGCGTAGATCACTTATATAGTTTCCCTAAGCGAGGAAAACTGGCGTGTCTACACAACACAAAGTCTGCGTGTGTCAAACTCCTCCAGAGGATAAACGAAAGAAACAATACGACCTAGTGGAAAATCTTCCCCACATCCCAAGTTGCTATACTGACAGGTAAACTAACTGCGTCGGGTTAGACGCGGAGTTCTTGCTCTGCACACAGTATATGGATTAGCGCAAAAGGCACATGACGCGGCTAACGTTCTTGGACAAAAATTATGCCGCAACTTCTAAAACGTACAATATTCGTACATCCTGCCTACGCAGATTATACCACCATCCAGACTTATTTATACAACGTTCGCCTTTACAGCTGTACTGAAGATGCTAATGACCTCGCGCTAGTTAAGTACCCAGCTTATGGACGGAAGTCACTTGAAAGCAAAAGGTTTGCCGCCAGGTTTTTAGCCGAAGCGCCAGCAGCACCCGCGACGAAATGCACGTCCCCACGAGGTGGAACCACAGGTTTATCACTTCAATCCATAACTGTGGTTGCCGTGCTGAACGAGCAAATTATCGTCCCATAACAATACTTTCGGTGACCACCCAGGTTGTGGTGTCTACTGTGTCTAAAACCTTAATGGTATACCTGGAATCCGATAAAATGCACGTTTCGGCGCTGGAAGGACTTCTCCAAAATCTGGCATGTAATGTCAAGCTGTTGCTAACACTTGCAATGTGGACGGAATCTGTTTACGCCGGGAAGCAGTCGAAGTCACCTAACTGGATTACACAAACGCATTCAACCGTTAAAGTCAGCGCCTTTTACTAAACAATCTCCTGAAATGTGTGATCGGTGATTCCGTTTTAGGATGAAAAAGATGTCTTCTCTTGCAACAAACTAACAGGAGTGAGTAACGTTCAACGCGGCGTACTTCATGGCTTAGCAATCAGACCCCGCCAGCTTCTGAGCTTCATAAACGATCTCGCTAGCGTTCTGCTTTCAAACCCTCCTCTATTACAGATGACCTAAAGAAATGGCATGTCATAGCTTCAGTGGAGAACCACGCAACTTTACTAGTTGAACAGGCAGAGTGTACACTGGTCTATCTAGAACCTGCTGCCTTTTAAAGCCATCAAGTGCAATGTTCTCAGCATAGGGCACCAAAGTATTCACAACTACCACCTAGAACCACAAATGTCACAGCGGACTTTTCATGAGCGCGACCTTGGTGTGCTTATAAGACATGACCCCAGTTGGATAAAGGCAGACTGCAAAAGCATCGGAAGAAAACCAGCACTTTGTTCTGCTACGTAGAGGATTTGGAAAGTTCCACGCTTCAGTTTTTCTGAAAATGGATATTGCTTACATTAGGCCGCAACCGGAATACGTTATTCAAGCGTGGCAGCCCTAACTTGTGCCCTACCTCACCGAATGCCAGTTACTGACTTCTTGAAATGAAAGGATTACGGTGCTAACATCTCAAGGTGTCTGAATCTGCTATGTGCAGATGGAGCACGAGACTAAGGCATCATTGACGCGAACGACTTTAAATCTTCACCGCAAGGTAGGCATGCTTCCAACAAAGCGCACTTCGATTGTAGCGTCTCAAAAGATCTTTACGCGCTACTGAAGGTAAGGTGCTTTATCCCTTATATATAGCGGTAGCAAGGCCACATACAGAATGCCGTGTACAGGATTAGGCGCCGTATCACCGGAAGGACGTAGCCTGTAGAGCAACATTACAACACCTGGCTAAAAAGATAGTTGGGGGTCTAGGTGACAAGCCATACGCTGAGCATCTAAAGTGCTTAGGACCGTATTAATTAGAACCGCGCATGCAAGGTGGGGTCTAGGAATACCTTTAAAAGCATAAAGCGTGTTAGTGTTATCCAGTATACTGAACTGCTTGCGCTAGCAGGGGCAGCCTACATGCGGGAACACCAACTGAAGCTCAACCATCCAAGGTGTATGCCAGATACCAGGCAGAAATTATGTGTGAACCTTATAGTCAGTAGCTGGAATAAGTTAGGACCAGCAGTAACAGAATGCAGCACCGTATAGGTTATATAAGCGGCCGACATAGGTGTTAGTCAGAACTTCATAATTATTATGCTTATTTGTGTCTGAGCGCTGTAACCTAGTATTGCTTGACGGTGCGGTGTGCTTTTGTTTCTGCTTCAAGCTCTTGCAGAAGCCAGGATAATACCACAGAACTCGAAGGACCGAGGGCGCTTGTTTGCCTAACAGTGTAAGAACCAGGGCGCTAGGTAGTCAAACGCCTGTATCGTCCATGAAACCTGACCTAGCTTACTTACAGCTAACGCTCCTTAAGCGTTAACATGGGACACGTTAGAACAATTTGCTGGGTGCTTATAAATGCCGATCTTCCGCTTTCCCACATCCCTGGACATTGTAACCTATTGGTCGATGTGAGCCTAACAAAGACGGTCGACTCCGCAACGACGCTCGACGTCATCGCTGTCAGTGGCGACTCCCCTTCTAGCTATTCCTCTACGTTGTCCAACAGACCTACTTGAATAGACCAACCTTGCCACTCAGTACCTTGCGCACTTTAAGCCAATAAGTGTTGCTCTTCGTACGGCAACTGAAGTCACGCCTTATGTCCGAAATAACGGTTCACTTGCCTCATTACTTACGAGCCGACTTTCGGCGGAGAAGCTCAAGCTAGGCACGGAGGAGTATGAGCATGTGCTGTAACGATAGGAACTACACTTCAGAAGAAACTTGGCCATCGCCACTCCAGAGGTTTCTAAAAATACCCAGAGACTGGTATCCTTGCAGTGACTGACGGGGGCCAAATAACTTTACGGTCACTGAGCGGTCACTTGACCCACACATACAGCACCTTACTGCATACCTCGCAGGTAAGACTGCTGTTAGCAACACCAAGCTTGTTCGTGCCAATCGCCAGATAAACTTTAAGTAAAGTTGTGTACCTCAAGCTGTCCTCAGAACACCCTTTGGAACTGCAACGCCGCATAATGGCTTCAGCGCTTCACCTACAGCATAACTAGGGCCTACGCATTACTTAACCGTACCTCGACTGCATCCTTGTAACCAGTTTATACGACAAAAGGCTCAACTTTGGTTGCCGCTCTTACGGCTGCCCCAACGCGTTGTTACCATTGCTTCAATTGAGTGCAAACGTCGTACGTTTACTGGAAAGTTTCTCAGCCAACTCGCCTCAGCCCCTGGCGTCAAGATCCGTGCGGATAGGGTAAAACCCATATAAGATTTTCCGGTTCTAACTTTAGTCAAAAACTGCCGATTTTGTGGTATAATCAGAAACTATCAACGCTTCCTTACTGGCCGCATTCAGCTGGCGCAAGCTTTGATTGAGCTTTTTAGTGTAAGAGAGTGTACGTTTACTTAAGCCTATATAACACATACGGCGTTGACCGAAAATAAGGTACCAATACCCATCATAACTCTCTCCCAGCACTCCAAGCCTTCTGCTCTCCTTTTAACAAGTGAAGCTTCAACTAGTGCGTGCAGAGCTGTTTTCCAACATGTCCGCTCCATGAGATGACCAGAGCTGTGACAATGCGCGGCAGACTCACTACCTGCATTCACAGCTGCCAACGCACACTTAGTGCGGCGGCCTCTCCAGCTTTCCATTATTAGCCCCTTCAGGATCTAGTAACCGAATCAAAAACATTACGATATAGATCACGCTGCTCCCTGAACAGCTGCATCCATTGATTACATAACAATAGTTTTCCTTTGAGGAGACACTTGCAAGCCATCCTGAGGCTATCATAAAAGCACACGCACCTGCGGGGACTTACCGAGCACTAAATACCAGAAACATACCGTTCTCCTTGATCCACAACCTACACCGCATAAACTCCAGGTAACCGCCAAACGCCATTGGCGGTTCAAACGTCTGGTCTGTTTTTCAGCTTAGGTAAGCGGTTGCTGCTTTCATTGACACGCAATTTTTGTCTCTGGGAGTTTTAGCGCGTCTCACACACAAAAGTTTAACAAAAAGGACAAATAACCCAAAAGGCTTTGACAGCCCAGAAAGCGGATTTGGCTTTATCATGCATTCACTGTTTCCACTCCAGCGTCATGCCACTTACTCTGACCCTTGCCCACACTCACTGCGTTCAAACTGCCAGCAACCCAACCAGCGTAAATGCCAAGGCAGCTCTTAGGTGACCCGCCAAACGGTTAAACGCAATCCACGATTGGCTTCCGTGCCGGTCCAAAGCCCTTTCCTGAACCGCGGACGGTCACAAACGGATTGGACTCCAAACGCCTAGCTACGCACCACTGACGAGAACGCGCTCATTGCTTCTTGGGATGGGGACCATGTACCCGCAAGTAGAGGTGGAGTGCCAACTTCAATACTCACTGTCGGGTCTGCAGCGGAGGAAAAGTGGTCTGCCTAGTTTCTGGACTACCAGAGGTTTGCGAATGCCAAGCCGGTCCAGATGGCGCACAGATGAAGCACTCTGGCTGGCTAACCGAATAAACGCTAAGTGGTACCAGCTGGGTAGTTCTGGTTACTCCTATTCCAGCAAATATTTGAGCGGCTGCGTACCTGGAAGTGGTGGATTTTCGTCCGGCGTGCGTGCATTCTATTTAAAGTCACAGGTGTCCTTTTACCAACACCGTAACGTGGCAGATGAACATCGCCAATAAGTAAAGTCCCTGCCTCTTCCCTTTTCGGAGGACACTAATTATATCGTGAAGGTTATCCGATTAGAATTGTTTTTTGCTCCCTCTTTGATGGTGAACACAGCGAACGGAATCACAACTTCTGGGTGCAATGTACACACACACACTCAAGGTGGTTACTTCGACATACACGCCTACACATACTTCCACGTGTCAACATACACACGTATATTTATATGCTGCTGGTTCAACCGTAATAATTTGTGCCATCGCCGGTTATGCGCGTCTGTATTATCATGATCGTAGTTTTAATGGCGTGTTTTGCACTGATCATAATTAACTATTTTTTATTTAATTAGGAGCCTCTACCCTAGCCGTTGTTACTTCCCGCACCCACGCTAACTTCCCTTTCCCCAACTGATAGCTCAGTCAATGGCTTAAATTCTTAATCCTTCGAGTGAAAAGCCCTGGTAGTGCACCTCAAAAATCTTTCTCAGTATTTTACAACTCTGGAGTTTACCGTTGTTAGAACCACACAGATTCGGTTGCGTTTACTGACCGCACTTTCGTTTTACAAACACCTTTTGTGAGTTCCGTGCTATACCGTTCCTTGCCATTGTTGATTGGCTTTCCACTTTTGTAGTCTTACAATAAAATTGGCTTCATTTGTCTTTAACTTTATACCCTCCCTTATTTGGCATGTCAATTACGCGTACTGCTTACCGACTAGTATCCCAGGCACCACCCAAACGCTCTTACTTATAATGTTGTAAAGAGAATAAACAAAGAATTGTAACACTACCAATCAATGTGCGCTCCTATTTCTTCAAGACAACTAAAAGGCGGGGGCGAATCTGACTACTTGACACTTCACAATTACCGAATGTAACCCAAAACACTGGTATTAAATAGAAGATAGTGCTCTTTCTTTAGGGATGTTGGCACCTGATACCAGAGCTTCAAGCACACTCCGAAAAAGAAGTATATTGGGCATGTGAGTCAAGAGCCAGTGGTCGCGTCCTAATTATTAAGCCTGACTATACCGGGCTAACTGCGCAATGATTGGTCAATGAGGATGAAACTGGACCTTACCATATTGCGCATATTGTTGCACAGCTTTGATCCGACGAGCAACGCCATGCAAAAGTTAGCCGGTGTTCCTACAGATGTTCAACAAACAGGATCGATAACTAGACATCGGTCGAACACAGTATCATTTGGATCTTTAGTAGGAAGCATGAGACCGGGACGCCTACTGCTTTCTGGCTTGTTCATCAGTTGTGTCGGAAATTCGGTTAGAATTTAAGCCTAATTCATTTTTACTGGACTCTCCTAAAGTTTGGTTTAATGTTTCACTATGTAAACTTAAGAAAATGTCGTGATGCAGATGACTAGGTTGAAGATGTTGGATGAATCCGAAAGAGGATGACATGCCGCACACGACGTCTCAATGTCCAGAGGTATAAGAGTGTAGTTGCCAATTTCTTCACCAAGTTGAGAACGCAAGCACTAATAGCTGAATCTGCGTATGCTAGGAGGGCATCAGTTAGCACCCAAGAATATCATTAGGCTTGTGCGTTAGTTCAAGACTGATAAGGTAGGGCAAAGTTTACTATAAATGATTCCACGTCGGAAGCTTTGGCATGCCTATTTCATCCATAAAATATTAGTGCTAATGTGTTAATACTATCAATACCATCAAAATAATCGAGAGCCTGTTGCACCTTGAACGCTAGTGCGCTTAAGAAAGCAAGGCGTAAATGCTCCTCTGGTCAATTTAAATACAGGTTCGTAAAGTGGCTATATAGATGCAACCTGGATAACCAAAGCATTTGTCGGCTAAGAGGAGCACGCACCGCGCCTCTGGAAACGACGACGGCAGTCGTTTAGTTATCATTAACTGGCAGCGTAATAAGCCTTCTACGTGCTTTTGAATCTTAGTTGGATGAAACGTAACGCTTTTTCCTCGAGAGTACTTGCCAAGCAGAATGTCAAATAACTGCGGTCCTGGCCATCAGACCTGGTACTTGAAAGCTAACACTAGCAAGGAAAGGCGTAACCTCGTATAACTACAGGGCGACCCAAGAACTTCCATTTATCGGTAGCAAGAAATCGTTTAATGACCCTACCGGAGGAATACTATGCGCTCCGTATCTTCGTATTTATAACACAATATTACGGCAGCGTAATACATTAACCACAGAAAACGGTATATCTTGGCATGGCACGTTAACTGCAGTTTCCTGAGGAGAGATCAGCTAACGCACTGCGGCATGACACAGCTAGATACATTAGTGTCCTGAGCTAAACCGACAGGTCCCAGGACTTTGACGCGTGTGCTTCGGAAGTTTCCTTACGCAACGACAACTTTTATTCACAACGGCCTATTTTGCTGTCCTCTCAACAGAGCCGATGCTATATCCTATACTCCAAATATCGAGACGCTTTTGCTCGCCACACCACGATCGACCTTTTACTCCTTTTCTATTTACACTTAAAATCAAAATAAAATAAAATATATAAATATGTCTTGCTTGATTTTGTTGAGGCACACCATATAGGGCATGAACAGAATTTTACAAGCATTTATCTGAAGCAGACACTGCTAAAAGCTTTAGATATGGCAGAAATAAAAAAGCATCGTTGAGAAAAAAACTTCGTTTTATGTGACGATAGTCGGTGTTTATGTATGCGTACTGTAACGATAAACAGCAATAACGTAAAAATTAAGATGGTCATAGAATATACCGATATTTAAGTATTTCGTAGTATGTGCACAATAGCAGTAGAAGGTAGCACTAATTAACTCGCCGTGTGAAGGCTTGGGATATAAACGTACTTAGTGGCAAATCACTTTCGTCACAGCACAACGCTGTTAGCCAGACATTCTTGACTTTTAAAGAAAGAACCCTGCACTCCAAGGTACCATGCTGGCGATCCACCCGATTGCTAATGTGCAGCACAATGCATCCTAGTGACCGATTGTTCTATCAGCTATTCCTAACAGTAGCTAGGATATAGCCCATGCGCGCAGGCACTCGACGCATGCCAGACCAACTACTTGTCACCCTGCAGTTCTGGAGATTAAACCCATCCGCTTAAGTGCGCTTATAGCGCTTTTAAGTTATGCGACAAGCTTGGTCTTCCACACTTCCACCGAGACCATGGTTTACCAGTACTATGCAATGCATTTTGGTATCATAGTCTAATACGTTTAAAGCTGTGGACGCCCTGGTCTATTGTTAATCCGTATTTAATGGTAGTGTGATTTTTCTCACTAACAAGCTTTAAGCAGTTCCTTCGTATGTGTAGTATGCACATACATCTTCATCCCCTCAAAAAATGTAGTTGACTAGTCACATGTTTTTAAGTGGTTTCAGACAGTTGACGTCACCGCACGGTTTAGTCTCAAACGGGCGCATCTCTCCCTTGATTTCTGATAAGCTATTTTCTCCAGTAACGTTCTCATGCGTTTTTTGTGACAATCTACCGTTCCACCTATACGACAACCTCATTTCTCCCAAAACTCAACCGAAGATGCTCTACATTCCTGCTGCATCCATAATTAGCTAAACAAATACATAGTGTTGCAGTTAGCATAAACACCAAACAAATTTCATTGGAGAGCAATGGCCATAACACGACAGTACCTTTCAATGGAACAATGGAACAATGAATTTATGCGGGTATAAAAGCTAAAGCTTGACAAATCCCGTAGGGTGATCAGTGCGAAAATCATAGAAGTGTGAAAAATTCAATGGAAACCAATTCAGTAAAATCGTTTAACAACGAGTCACTACAAGCTTGTGGACTCACCGAGTTTGAAGTGTCAAAATAATAATCCACTATGACTCCGGAGGGATCATGAGGTATGGAGTATTTGGTTAAAAAAGTCACCGCCCCTTGAAATTCGCATGGGGCAAAGTGTTTGAGTTTGAAGCGTCAAAATATAAATCCACTGTTAAAATTTGTGTGGAGGAAAATTATTTTTAAAGCATGGATTTTGGACCTCTCAAAATTAGGCTGTACCATGGGAGACAGTGCAATGAAGTGAGTGCACTATTAACTCGATTTTTGAACTCGATCAGGTTGGGTGCACTGACTACAGATTCTGGGAGAGCATTCCAAGCTTGGCAAACACGCAAGGAAAAGAGATTCCATCGACATTCCAAACGGCTGTACTGCACTGCCAGCTTCAGATGATGGCCTCTCAGATTGTTTTTGTTACTGAGCTCCAGCAGATAGCGGCAGGTATGATTGGGGTCTGTCAGAATCTGATAAGCCAAAAGCGAATCTCCCCGTAGTCGTCGATATTGACCACTAAGTATCCCGAGCAATCTCAGTCTGTCTTCGTAACGTAACTGGCCCAAACGTTTCACGTTCTTCTTTGCGCGTCGTTGAGGTTTCTCTAAATCAGAGAGGTCTTTCCTCAGCCAGGGCTGCCAGGCTTGTATTGCATACTCCACGTGTAGTCGTATGTATGCATCTAGAAGTTGGTGAAAAACGGATGAATCGTAGCATTCAAATGTGCGCCGGAGAAGGCCCAAATTTCGAATGCTCGCGTTCGATGTTTTCTTTGCCTGGGCCGAACAACCAAGGTCCAACTGAATCAAGACTTCTAAATCCTTTTCCTCAGCAGTTGTGTTAAGCACATGGTCACCCAGTTCATAGAAAAATGCTGATTGGTGACATATGTGTAATACTCTACACTTTTCTGTGTTGAGTGGGAGTTGGTTCTGAACTGACCATGCATACACCTCATCCAGATCCTCTTGAAGTATTGCGGAGTCGTCTGGTGTATTGATCGCTCTCCAGACCTTGATATCGTTGGCATAGAGTAGGCAGTTGGAAAGAATAAGGGCCGCTATGTCGTTTTCATCTTCGGTTGGGCTTGCCTATTTTTGGCTTTCTGTTCCCATCCTATCAATCGGGCGGCAAACCGAACGCTTGCTTCAAAGTTCTTTGAAGGTCTACTTGTGTTGAATCGAAGAATTTGGCTCTTACTTGCAAGACATGAATGTCGATATTACTAATCTCGTTATTGCGAATAGTAGGTTTGAAGTCTAAGCAATTGAGTTCACGACTATTTAAATGCTCGAAAAATTTCCGCCGTAAAATCCAAATTGTTGGCGTACTCATACCTTGTGCGTTATGCCTACTTCCTCAGTAGGCCTTTTGCTAACCTTACGCTTGTCGGATGAGACATGTTAATGTTCTACTTGCATATCTCTGAACAACTAATCAAATACAGCAGGAAAGTTGCGTTTATCTCGTACTATTTTGTTGTATGGTTTCACTTGCCCGGAGTTTTCCTACCAGCCATATTATAGCTGCCACGCAAATAAGTTCAATGCAAACGCCACGCTTCCTGGAACGCACTTCTCGTGCAAGCTGCGGTTGTATCGGTACCGCGGCGCTTTACTCTGTCCAGCTCGCCAGTGAAAAACTCCCAACGCCAACAGCATGACGTCCTCCGTCGAACAGATAATATTCTTCAGTTACTGCCTACTACCTGACGACGCAGACCAGGCCTTCAACATTAACCAACAGAAAAGTGGTTGAAAGGCAAGTTTCTTAGATTTTGACTTACCGCATGATAATAAAATGTTTAGGGTTATGATTAAATCTCTCTTCAAACAACCTCAGCATGATAATTTCAATGAACTACCTTATTTAGCGCCGTCTGTAAGCATTAAGTTAAACGGTGGGTCCTCCTCAGCTATTTCGTTAAGGTAGAGGGAAGACAGTGGTTGCCATAGGTCAACATGTTTCTTGTTCCCTTCAGTCTCAAAAGCAATAAAGCAAACACACAAAGATTAAATACGTCGAAAAACAGCACCACCAACCAAAATATCACACTCAAGACCATAGCAGCCAACGTTCCTGCTTCAAGTGTTGCTGCGCACATAGCACAAGTTGATAAGCTTTAATTAACAACGCCCCACTAATTGCCATTATTAGCGGGTTTCTGTTTCTTGATAACCTTTCAAATGCTGCCGCGGGGCTCACCTGACGACGGGTTGTCATGAGGCGCTTGGTGCTAGACCATGTCAGGCTCCGATTATTTTGCAGCTTTGTCCTAGTTAGTTGCATAATCACATGTTCCAACAGGGTTGGCAAACGTATAGCTACCCTCTGAGCTAAATTCGGTTGCCGTGGTCCTGACTGTGACATTTTGCTTGGTGGTGCTTATTTTTTCCACGTGTATAATCCTTCGCTTGTTTCTGCTTGTATCGTGCTTACGACTGAAGAGAACAATCGTAATGTCGATATAGGTCTTGCGCAGGCACTGCTATTTGCTCCGTGGACAGCAAACTATGCACTTCGGAGGAGGATGCTCAGCCACAGCCTATCATATAGAAAATATTCTCCGTTACCTTATTGTTTAAATCAACTTGTTTAAATTTTACTACAAACGTACTTACTACTTCTTGCATCATGCAAGCCTTTCTATACACTCGTCGACGTTCATAAGGCGTTTTCCTTCACATACTTGCAACCAATCTTTGTGGGTTATTGAACCAATCACATGGACACCATATATTTCCCTTATAAATGCTCCATAAGCCTCCTTGCAACAGGTACCGACTGATGATGACCGCACCTTGCACATCCATTTAAGTAAGATACTGGCTCTCCTTAGGTGGTCAGGCTACTTCTTTTTCGCTGACCATTTATTACGCTCTGTGCATGCTATTTAATACACGCGTTAATCTACATAATTTTCTTACTTCGTTGCGACTAATTTTCAGTTCGTTTGTACATTTGTGAGTTCTCTGCTCATTCAGTATCATGGTAAGACTCATTCTACCAGGGGTAAAATATTCATAACTAAGTAAAGGAATAAACCTTTTTCTCGTTAAATTGAGCACTGCTTTACAGTCATAAGCAGGGTAATATTACAAGTTGGGAACTAATGTGTAAACATCCGACATGATTGCCATAACGGTCTATGTTTGCGTAGGTATATATATACGTATGCACTTGTGCGTGGCGGGAGAGCCTATGGTGCGCTGAGGCTAGTAGTGGCTAGATCGTGACAGATGTTCTACACCCTGCTGCTACTGTTGTGCTATTTGCTCATGTCCTGGGCGTCTCCTCGTGGCGACCGCTGGGTGGGATTTGGGTTTCGCCCTTCTCCCTGCTCAGACCCAGGACACAAATCCGTATGAGTCAGTGAACTGACCATGTGCTAGACCCGCTGGCTTTCGGATGTTCATTTGATCGAAGGCTTTGGCTGAGGACCCGAGTCGTTCTCCTGTCAGGTGCGGGCGCCCTGGCAGTATCCTAGTCCATCCTCTTCAGCGGTTAGGAAATGGTCGACGGCCCACTTCTCGTAAAACATAGCTATGGGAGACAACAGGTCTACGGGTTATAAGCTCACAGCCCGATTGGCGTAGAGCACGACTGCCACGCATTGTCTTTGACGGTGGGAGAACACCTCCGGGTGTTCAATGGTTCGCTACTGCCTGCCTCGAGCGGGGCAGCCCATGGTCAAACTGGTGCAAACCCGCCAAAACCCACCTGCGTCTGGCCGTGGTTGCAGGTGCATGTCCTACTACGGTCGCAAAAATATATAAATCGTTCCAGAACCTCAACGGCTGCGTTGACGGCCGTCAAGCAGATCCCAAGCTGTCCCTGAAATCACATTCCCGAGCTGAATCTGCTTCCCACTGCTTTGGGGGTCAAGCCATTGAGCCAAACGCTCCGGGCGGAGTCCCTCAAGCAAACCTCCAAACCACCCACTGCTTTGTGGATCAGGCGATTGAGCCAAAGACTACGGGTGCAGTTCCTCAAGCAAACCTCCGAAGCACAACGGTACCTCGCGTACGATTGCTCACCAATGTAATCGTATGAATGCGCGCAAAGCACTCAGCATCGGGTGCTGGAACGTGCGCACACTACTGGACCGGAACTCCAGCGAGCGCCCGGAGCGACGTACTGCACTGGTCGCGATAGGGCTGGGGCGCTAAAACGTCGATATTGCGGCGCTCAGGGAAACCCGACTCGCTGAGCAAGGTAAGTTGCATGAAGCAGGTGCTGGCTACACATTCCACTGGGTGGGCAAAGCCACCTCAGCACCACGTGAACATGGGGTCGGATTTGCAATATCCGGTCGCGGCCATGGCCAGCTGGTGGGTGAACCAGTGGGCATCAGTGCGCGACTGAGGACTGTTCGTCCGCGACTCGGATTAGGTAAGTTTGCTACTTTTATAAGCACGTAGGGTCCAACCTTGTGTTATCCTGATGACACGCGTGATCAGTTCTACACTCAGCTATCCTCCGTGATACGGTCTGTGCCGAGGAGCGACCGACTATTTCTGCTGGGTGATTTCAACTCCTGCGTTGGGCGTGATGCATCAGCGTGGACCGGAACTGTGTGATCGGAGGTCGGAAAAACTTGTGTGGTTTCGGTACGTTCCATGGTACAAATCGTACATAGCAACGGTTGCGTAGTGACATTGCCAAGGTGGCTGACCTCCTTTCAGACGTTCCCGCGTGGACCGATGTTAGCGGTGCTCATGGCATTGGTTCAGCGAAGGCGAACGGTGACAGGCGGCTCTTACTGTGTGCCACTCACGGCCTGACGATAACGAACACTCGATTTGCACTGAGTGCGGGTGAAATAGCAACTTGGACGCACCCACGGAGTGGTCACGCTCACCTGCTCGACTATGTCCTCGTACGACAGCGTGATATGCGTGGAGTTCGCATGAAACGTGTACTGCGTGGAGCTGAGTGTGGCAATGATCACAAGTTGGTATGGACCAACACGTACATATATTTTCGTAAATCTATGTATTGCACTCCTGCCGTGAATCGGCGCAAATTTAACATTCTCTCCATCGGTACTGTGGCGAAACGTACTGAACTGGAGAGGGCGATATCTGCACGCCTGTGTGATGTGGACTGCATAGCTACAGTGGGCAACCTGTGGCACCACATTCGCGACCAGGTGACAGCTGCTGCCGAGTAGACCATCAGGCGCACAAACTGTAAGCGGCCCGATTGCTTTGCTGACAACAATGCGACCATCAGCGCATTGGTGTGGGAGAAGAATGCAGCATTTGCTGCACATGTTGCTGATCCCATTGACTTGGGAAAGAGTAGTCATTTTCGCCAACTTCGACGGCGTCTGACCCGGGAGCTCCGTCGCATTAAAAATGCATAGTGGACGTAGAAGGCCAAGCAGATGAAATGCTACGCCGAACGCCGCTAACACAAGGGATTCTCTGACTCCTTGAAGTCAGTGTATGGACCGAGATTGTAGCCGCTGAGGAAGCTGATCGATGGTAGTTCAGGCGCTACCTGCACACAGACAGCGGACCTAATGCAGATCTGGCGAAAACACGTTGACTGTCTCTTGAACAGCCGTTCAGAGATTGACAGGCTTTCATTGAACGGCCTCAAGCAGCACGATGTGAAGCCGAACCTGGCAGACACTCCTACACGGGATGAGACGCAGAGAGCACTTGCTCAGCTGCGAAACGGCAAGTGTGCCAGAGCCGACGGGATCCCGCCTGAAGTATTGAAACAAGGCAAACCCGCGTTGTTGACTGTGCTCCACCAATTGGTGCAACGCGTGTGGAATGAGAAGGAGGTGCCTCCTGAGCTGAAGGATGCCCTTGTGCTACCACTGTACAAGGGCAAAAGGGGCAAGCAATGTGGCACAAAGTATCGTGGCATCAACTTGCTGTGTTGTGTGAGCAAAGTGATTGCCCGAATCCTGCTCAACCGCCTCGTCAGTCAGGTTGTGGAACCTAAAATAGCGGAAGAGCAATGCGAATTCCGTTCGGGTCGCAACCCTATAGGTATGGTGTTTGCGGCTCGTAAGTTGCAAGAAAAGTGCAGAGAACGACACCAGCCATTGTACTCGCTTTTTGTTGATTTCACCAAAGCATTTGATACGGTGAACCGCGAGGCATTGTGACTGGTGTTGAGTAAGTTTGATTGTCCGCGTAAGTTTGTAAGTTTACTTGAATATCTGCACAGTGGTATGCGAGCGAGGGTGCAGCTGAGTGGAGAAACCTCGGATTTTACCTTTGCCTCTGGTGTAAAGCAAGGCTGTGTCTTAGCTCCTGCCCTGTTTAATATATTTTCATGCAATGTTGTCCTGTGCTCTTGATGCCGCTTGTGCATACCGTGTTCGGGTGAAGGACCGTATTGCTGGTGGGTTGCTAACATCCGTCGTTTCGGTGCGAGAACACTTGTCTGTGAGACAACTTTCCGTACGTCGCTGGTTGCTGACGAGTGTGCATTGTTTGCACACAGCGCGGATGAGTTGCAGCACATGACTAGTTCTCTGGCTTTGACAGCGGCCAAATTCGGGCACACCATCAACATAAGCAAAACATTCTGTCTCTTTCTGCATTCATCGGAGGTGCAATCTTTAAATTGCCGCGAATCAGCACTGGTGCTGAAGTATTAGAAACCACCTCCCGCTTTTGCTACATTGAGAGTGTGATGTCGACTGATCAGCAGCTACACAGTGCGCTGCGTATCCACGTGTCGAAGGCAGCAGCGGCATTCGGGAAGCTAGAGTACCGAGTATGGAACAACCATCCGCTTACCGTTGACAGAAAGTTGATGATGTACAACTCTATGGTGCTGTCCGTTCTTCTGTACGGCAGTGAAACGTGGACAATGTACCGTCGGGATGTGCGATATCTCGAGTGGTTCCATCTGCAGTGATTGCGATGGGATGTTGCGCAAAGCTTGGGGCGACAGAGTTGCTGACACAGAAGTGTTGCGACAAAGTGGGATGTATGCAGTGGACTGCATACTTTTATTGAGACTTCTGAGGTTGGATCGGTCATTTGAGCCGTATGGATTCGACGAGAATATCAAAACAGCTATTATATAGTCAGCTGAGTATTAAGATGCGGCACTTGCGGAAACCAATGTTATGAAATCAGTACATGATTAAAGTGAGCCTCACAAGTTCTAATCTTGATTGCAGATAATGGGAATCGAAGGCGGTTGATCGGCGCGTATGGCGCGATCCCATCACGAAGGCAGTTGCTGAAGTGCGGGAGAAAGACATCATGCATGCAGAGAGGAAGCGGCAGGTGCGGAAGCGATAAGCACCGATGGATTGTATTCCATCGACATCGAGCGCATGGTGCTTTATCACATGCAGTCGCAAGTGCCTTAGTCAGACAGGCTTAGTAAGCCATGAGCGAGGCCACTCGGGACTACTACCGAAGCGACGACGGGTTCTGCAGTGAACGAAGGCAGAACCGGCGCAGCGTTTGTAAGTACGCTGCATTCGATTTACTAACCGCCTGCTTGCAAGCTAAGTCTCTTTATTTCAGGTGGTGGGTCTTCAGTTTTGTCCTAATGCGTTTCTTTCTCAAATAAATGTCTAGTGAGCCATGAGCAGGGCCCCTCGGGACCACTACAGTAGCTACGACGGGTCCTGCAGTGAAGGTAGACAGAACCGGCGCGGCGTTTGTAGGTACGCTGCATTCGATTTACTAACCGCGTGCATGCAAGTTAAGTCTCTTTATTTCAGGTGGTGGGTTTTAATTTTGCCTTATTGCTTTTCTTTCTCATGTAAATGTCCACCTGTACTCTATTCCAATAACTTGCGCACACCACTTAAGCCACTTGTATTCGATTTCCATAACATTTTGTGTTCGTGGCATTTCCGTAAAGTATATTTTCTGACCTCGTGAACTTATCTAGGATTCGTTTGTAAACAAATTATTCCATATGCTCATTAACTTAAGGTTTATGTCACCCTTTCCGTATACATTAAACGAGTTATTTTCTTTTCTTTCTTTCAAGTGATTGGTTGTTGTTTGATATCCCCGGTGTGGATGCGCTTGATGTAAAGGTTGACAAGGGGCCTACCAGTTTACTACCCACTACCTTGTCCATACTGACTCCAGGAGACAGTTGGTCGTTGCTGGAGGGGACGGGGTGCATAGTCCTTGTGGCCATGTTAGGATCAAAGAGTAGTTCCATACATTTATTGCGGAGCCAACTACGGTCCAGCCATTGCCTTGTGTGCGATTGATTCCCAAATACAGTGTGCCTGTGTTTGCTGTGAAGGAGGGTGGGCCGGCTCCGTTGATGAAACGTGGTTCTCATCCGCATGCCTCCCGGTCTTATTCCTTCGGGTTTACACTAGATATTAAGTGTGGTTGGAGCTGTAGGTGTTGCAGCGCAAGCCATCCATGGTCCCTCTGTAGGCGCAGGCGCCCTGGGGCTTGCCACAGTGACAGGCAACCGGATACCGCCAACCATACTACTTGTGCGTGTATGTAGCTGTGCACTTTGTGCTCGTAATTTTGCGGTTCCATAATTAGATAGGATATCGCCGGCAGTGCGCTATTAACCGATCCATGTTCGTGGGTTGGAATGGATTATCCTGACATCCACGGGATAGTTGCTTTGTATGGTAACGAGTCACGACCGCCACGTCAGCCTTATAAAGCTGTTATTTGTACCTTTTATAGGTAGGCCCATTTCGCACGCAAACCTGCACCAAGTTCCGAACTATGCTGCCAAGCTATTTGCCGGGAGAGGATAAACCCGAGCTGCTCAACTGGCATCACGAGGAGGCTGGTGGTCTAGCCAGCCAATTAGACAATTATATTCTATCTCACTGCCTCACTACTGGCTCAAATTGCAGCCAGGTTATTTTGCTAGAAGTACTAGGTATTCACTGTGGTATCAAAGCTGACCTGTAGTGAGCACCAGCAAAGTTTGTTTAGGGCACAACATGTAAGCCATCAGAAAAGTACACTTTTCCGCTCGGCATCGTGCGTTACCATCCAACTTCTGAACCACCCTCTCTCAAAGTACGAGTTTTTGCCGTGTGCCGTCAGTTTCAGTAAACAGGTTAGAGGTGTGCAGACACACAGCAAACTGGCTGCCTGCGGTCAAGGTTTTGCCTGCAAATAAGCAATGTGTCTTTCCATCAGCCTCCTAACAGCGACCCTTTTAGAGTTCTGTAAGGAAATTTTAAACAACAGCTTTGACCAAAATGATTACCGTTCAACAGCGTCCATCGACAGTCAAAAGTTGTAGGTTTAACAATATACCTTCAAGCTCACCTGGTACAATTGCACAAAGGACTCGTCCACTCTTAAAATTTTCGAATCAGACAAATTTGAGCTTGCAGTTACCCCTGACTCTCCTCCAAAACAGCCCTAACCAGAGGCAACTGCTTAAGATATAAGAAAGGTCAAGATACCAGGACCTTTTCTTGATTTTGCTAGAGAAATTTTATTTTGCTTCACGACCGTATATTCCTTTTCCTTGATAGTCCTGTGCTTAATTAACAAACGTCTCAAAATGAAAAAATATACTTACAACTAATAAAACATCCACACTGGTTTGTCACGCATTTTTGTATTGTATTCCTGCGGCTTTTTCCATAAAGTACCGCACTTCTGTTTTAACTGCATCTCACTAGCTTCGTGTTTAATATTCTAGAAACCAAGCCCAATAGGAAATTGCGGCATCTCTGCGCTTGCCTGTGCTAAGCCTCAGTCTACATCACCTTGACTCCACGCGAACGGCTCGCTTTGCGTTGGCATTGCAGACCATAGCTAGCTGTACTGCGAGCTCAGAGTAACAATTCCCAATGCAAACATTCAAGCTTTTTCCTGAGACAAGGGTCTTAAACGCTGTGGACTAGGGTGCGGTGTGTGAAAGGACGGCTCCCAAAAGCCCGCTCGGGTCTGCAGGAGAGAAAAAGTCCTGTAGAGCAGTTACTGGACTAGCTGGAAGTTGGCAGTCCGGCGAGTCAGCCCCAGCAGCCCACAGACGCCGCATTTCAGTTCACACACAGACAACATATAAAACGAGCATAGATCCAACAGCTTCACGTGTCAACTTTCTGTCCTTCTGCAATTACGGCTAATGTCTACTTACTGACCAGTCTTCCCGTTGTCTTCCCATTTAACAACTATCGACGACTTCTCACATACCGCCATCTAGGGGACTACTCTGTTGTAATCATAAATTATTCACGCATTCAGTATTTGGTGACAAACTTTTATTCTTGTTATATCGTTTGATTGTCCACTTGCTTAACTGGTGCTACATCCAGATCACCTGCTCCTTCTTTAGTCCCACTTCATACAACGGTATGCCTCGGCTTAACTGCCCACCGTACTGTGTAGCCTTTGTTTATATGCCTTGGGTCTAGGCGATCTAACTCTTATTCCTACCGTACTGTACACGCCCTTTACGTGTCACGTCTTGGGCCTTTAAGCTGAGCAGAAACCCATGAGCTCTTTATAAAAGAAGTCTGGCCGTTTCTTATACTAAGGACTGTTTTCAAACATCTCGTTTCCAGTTCAAAAATACTTAAATATGAGCGGGTATTTTGTCTTATTGAAGCACCCATTTACTGTGTCTTCATGCGTTGAACCTAACACATGCTCTGCCAAGTTAAAATGAGAGAATTCAGCTTTGACTTAGTGGCTGAATCTACTGTACCATGACCATCGAACATGACGCCAGATTTATTATTTACCAAAAGACATTTATAACTGTACCAATCCTAACTACTCTTATCTCGCAACAAGGAAAAAGGACTTGCAGTTCCACTTTCGCAGGCACATATACCAGTACATATGATAAAATAATTATTAACATGTGAAGTTGTTGTTGGTTTATATGAAAGCATCACAAAACCTTGCGCTAAAGTTAAAACTAAGCGGTTTTTGGTTTTCCAGTAAAAATCACTCATGAATGTATACTCCCATCACGATAACAAATATACTGTACTAGAGCACGAACTTGGTACAAAAGCAGTTGCCTGGGTGCTCAATGGAAATTATAGCAGCCTCGTAAGGTTAGTAAATAAATTCAATAACCCATTACTGTGTTTATGTTCAAAGGTCAGTCTCCTCTGTCGACTGCAAAAAACCTCCAAACAGGAAGTATGTACCAAAGCTATGCTGAAGGTGACAATACCCTTATAGTAAGCAATCGAGAGTAGTAACTCTTTGATATGCTATGCTGGTTAAAGACATTTACACAAATATCTATACATATATAGGCGGGAGAGCGTATGGTACGGTGAGGCTGGCGGTTGGTAGGGCCCGCCAGGCGATCCACCCACTGCTCCTACCTTTTGCCATGGGCTGAGGTGTGGGCACCTTCTCGTGGCGACCGCTGGGTAGGGGTTGGGCTGCTCATTTTTACCTGCTAAGGTCCAGGACACCAAGCTGCATGAGTCAGTGAAATGTAATTTGCAAGGCCCACTGCTCTTCAGGTGTCAATTTAATCAATGGCATTGGATGAGGACCCGAGTCGTTCTCCTGTCAGGTGTGGGAGCCCCACAAGTATCCTAGTCCATTATCTTCGGGGGTTGGAAAGTTATCGATGGCCCACTTCCCGTAAACCCCAGCTATTGAAGACAACTGGTCTACGGGCTATAAGCTCACCGCTTGCGTGGCGTAGAGCGCGAGCGCTAGGCAATTTTTCTGCCGGTGGGAGGCAATCATCGGTTGCTCATTAGAATGCTACTGCCTGCATTAAGCTAAACAGCTACTGGTCAAATTGACGCAAACCAGCCCAATGTCTCCTGCGTCTAGCCGTCGTCGCATACGCGTATCTTACTGGGGTTGCAACACATAGATGCAGGGTTCCAGTACCTCAAGGGCTGCGTGTGACGGACCACCGGCAGAGATCAATCTACGTATATAATCACATCCATAAGTTAGATCTGCTCTCCACTGCATTGTGGGTCATGCTATTGGGTCAAAGCTGCCAGACGGAGTCCCTCAAGTCAACCGCTAAATCCCACACTGCCTTGTGAGTCAGGCTATTAAGTCCAAGGATCCAGGCAGAGTAATTTGAGCGAATCACCAAACAACCCAGTGCCTTGTGCGTCAAGCCATCGAGCCAAAAGCCCTGGGCGGAGTCCCTCAAACAAAACTCCGAAGCAAGAGCGTCACTGCGCGTGCGATTGCCCACCAACTTACTTGTATGGCTGTGCACAAAACACTCAACATCGGGTGCTGGAAAGTGCGTACACTACTAGACAGGAACGCTAGTGAGCACACTGAACTACTCACTGCGCTAATCGCGATGGACACGGCGAGGCACAACATCGCTAGTGCGGCGCGCAGTGAGACCAGCCTTGCTGAGCAAGGTAGGTCGCATGAAGCAGGTGCTGTCTGCACGTTCTACTGGGTAGGCAACGCCACCTCAGCACTAAGTGAACATAAGGCCAAAGTTGCAATATCCGATCACTTCCATAGCCAGCTCGGGGATGAACCAACAAGCATCAGAGCGCGACCGATGACCCTTCGCCTACTACTCTGAGGAAGTAGAGTCGCCCCTTTTATAAACGTTACGGTCTGTATTTGAGCGACGTTGACGACATGCGAGGTAGATACTACGCTCAGTTGTCCCCTGTGATACGGTCGGTTCCAAGGAATGAACAACTATTTCTGCTGGGTGATTACTACGCGCGCGTTTGGTTTGCTGCATCCGTGTGGACAGATGTCAGCCTTCCGTATAAAAGTGGTTCAGCGAATTCAAACGGTGACAGACTGTTGTCACTCTGTGCCACTCACGGCCTGAGGATCATGAACACTTGAAGTGCACTGAGTGCGAATTATATGGCAACTTGGACGCACCCACGCAGTAGTCACGCTCCCCTACTGGACCATGTCATTGTACGTCTGCATGATATGCGGAAAGTGTGCAGGACACCGAACAGAATGTAGCCTGGAGTGGCACTGATCACAAATTGGTGCAGACCAAGCTGCACTTATAACTTCTTAAATCAGTGTATTGCATTTGCTCAAAACATTGGCTTAAAGTTAACATTATCTCCCTTGGTACTGTGAAGACACCTATTAAACCGGAGAAGTCGATGGCTTCGCACCTTTATGATGTAGACCGCATAGCCACAGTGGGAGACCAGCGGCACCACATACGCGAGCAGGGGACAGCTGCTGCGAAAGAAAATATCGAGCGTGCAAACTGCATGCGGTATGCTTAGTTTGCTAAGAACTGTGGGACCACTGGCGCATTTGGGTCGGAGAACACAGTTTGTACTGCACACGTGGCAAATCCTAATGACTTTTGGAAGAATAAGCAGATTCGCAATCTTCGTGGGCGACTGACCCGCGAGCTACGTCACAGTACAAATGCATGGTGGACGGAGAAAGCTACGTCGAACACCACCACCAACACAAGAAATTATTTGCCTCCTTAAAGGCGGTGTATGGACCGAGTCTGGAGCCGCTGCAGACGTTGATGGATGGTCGTTCAGACGGTACCTGCAAAGACAGCAGACATATTGCAGACCGGGCAGAAACACATTGACTGTCTCTTGAACCATTGCTTGGTGATCGACAGGCCTAGTTGAACGGGCTGAAACCGCACCAGCGGAAGGCGAGTCTGGCGGACATGCCGATACTTGATGAGACGCAATGAACAACTGCTCAGCTACGAAACGGCAAGTGTGAATGTGCAGACGGGATCCCGGAGGAAGTATTAAAACAGGGCGGATCTGCCTTGGTGTCTGCGCTGCTTCACTTGATGCAAGGCTCGTGGACTTGGAAGGATGTGTCATGCCCCTCTGTGAAAGAGCAAAGGAAGCAAGCCATGCTGCACCAGTTAGCTTGCCCTCAACTTGTTGAGTTTGTTGGGCAAGGTGTTTGCCCTAATCCTGCTAAACCTCTTCGTCAGTCAGGTTGTAGGATCAAACGTGGCGCAAGAACAAGGTGGTTTTGGTTCGAGTAGCAGCGCTATAGTTAAGGTGTTTTCAGGTATTAGTTGCAGGTAAATTAAAGAGCGTGACATCAGCCTTTGTACTTGCCTTTTTGCGTTTAGGAAAGCAAATGATACGTTGAACCGCGGATTATTGTGGCTGCTGTTGGGAAAGTTTGTTTGCCTGAGTAACCTTGTAACTTAAATATCTGCAAAGTGGTATGCGAACGACGGTGCAGCTACGTGGACAGACCACCGATGATAAAGCAGTTATTTCTGTTGTGTAGCAAGGCAGTTGCTTAGCACTTGGTTTGCTTTCTATTTACCTTTATGCAACGATGGCTTGCGGCTTGTATTCACGTTGATCGTGTGTAGCGTCATCTTTGATGGGCAGTTGCTAAACCACAGCAGTTTCGGTGCGAGAACCCGTCTGCGCGATAACCATCCGTACGTCGCCGTTTGCTGACGGCTGTACAATTTCGCACACAGTGCTGATGAGTTTCAGCACATAACTGGTGCTCTGGTGCCAACAGCTGCCAACTTCCGGATTACCAACAACATAAGCTAAACTGTCTGCCTCTTTCCGCATTCATCAGTGGTACAACCTAAAACCTTGTTGCCAGTCAGCATTGGTAGTTATATTGGAAGCCACCTACCGCTTCTCCGACCTTGGTTTTATGGTGCCGACTGACCAGCAGACACAGTGAGCTGCGCATCCGCGTATCAAAGCAGCGGCGGCATTCGGTAAGCTAGCGTAGCGAGTGGGGAACAACCATCACCTTACTGTTGACACGAAGCTGAGGTTGCACAAATTCGTGGTGCTAGTCATTTTATACGGCAGCGAAAGGTAGACAATGTACCGGTTGGATGTGCGGTAACCCGAGTGTTTCTTTTAGCAGTCTCTCGGACGAATTTTGCACAACTGTTGGTGTGACAGAGTTTTGGACACAGAGGTATTGCGTCGAAGTGGTATGTATGAGGTGGTCTGTATCCCTTTGTGGAGACCCATGAGGTGGCTCGGTAAAGTGTGGTGTAGATATTTGGCGCAGATAACAAAGCAGCTATTATATAGTCGTCTGATTTTGGAAAAGCGGCCTGTGGGGAAATTGAAGCTTTCTTACCAGGACATGATCACATTGAGCCCCTCAGGTTCTAATCTTGATTGCTGGTCATGGAAAGCAAAAGCGGTTGATCGGCGTGCATGACGCGACCTGATCCCGAAGGCCGTTTCCGTGCTGCAACAGAAATATCTGGTGCATGCAGATAAGGGGCGGCAACTGCGGAAGCGATAGGCGCCCATTGATTGTACTCTATCGACATGGAGGGCATGGTGCTGTGGCACTTGCGGTTGCGAGTGCGTGAGTCAGGCAGGCCTAGTGAGTCATGAGCGAGGTCACTCGAACCAGAACCGAACAGACGACGAGTTCTACTGAAAACGTAGGCAGAACCGGAGCAGCTTTTGTAGGTACGCTTCATTCGATTTATTAACAGCGTGCTTGCATGCTGAGCCTATTTAGTTAAGGTGGTGTGTATGCTACGTGGTACGAACACCTTTTACCACATACTAAGGTCTATATAAACTACCTTCTATAAACTTTTACACTATAAATAAACTAATTTAGTTAACTTCGACAGCGTTTTTACATTTGTGGCATTTTCTTAAAAAATATTTTCTACCGTCTTGAACATATGGCGGATACGTTGGTACCCAACCAAGTGCATATTCTCCTTTAGTGAAGAGTTATGTCACGGTATCTATATACATTAATTGCTTTGATTTAGGTGTTCGCATGGTTTATAGTGCTTGGCTGTCGCCTGCTATTCCAGGTGCGACTGCGGTTAATGTACATGCTGACTAGGTGTTTACCCACTACCTCGTCCATACTGGCTCCGGGAACCAGTTGTTCGTCGCTGGTATGAACGAAGTGTACCATCCTTGTGGCCGCGCTAGGCCCGAAGTGTGATTCCGTGCATCTAGTGTGGAGCGGACCAGGTTCCAGCCACCATATTTTGCGCGCTTGATTCCAAATACAACGTTCTTGTACGTACCTTTGAAGTAGTGTGCACTGGCATCGTTGAGAAAACGTGGCTCCAATCCATATGCTTACCGGGCTTATTCCTACGGCTTTACACTAAACATGGGGTGTGGTTGGTGCTGTGAGTGGTGCAGCGCAAGCCGCCCATGGTCTCTTTGCAGACGCAGGTGTCCTGTTGCTTGCCACAGTGACACACAAATCAAAAACCGGTGTCCACCAACCATACATACCAGTCAGCACAACCGTGCAACGGGAACCACCATTGCTTTTAGGCATTATGTTTGGGACGTAGCTTCGAGAAAGCAAAAGGAAAATATTTCGTTTAGCATATATCAAAAAGCAGAAAATCTTTAAATCGAACTTCTTGGTGTTGTAACAGAGGCAACACTATTTCCGTGCATGAATATTAAACAACCACTAGTCAAAAGAATAAAATCTTTTATTGTTTGATTGTTTCGTGGTATGTCAAATTGAACGCAAACAAAACCGGACAGGCACTGACCTTTCTCCAAGTTCAGGAGGGATTGCACACAAGCGCACGACAAAGTGTACAATCATTTTGTGAGACGCAGCATAGTTATCACCATGTCGATAATTAAGGTTAACTTATGATTAACGAAGGTACGTAAATATGAGTAAGCGTGTGCACGTTAATTAGCCTTGTGTGTAGTATGGAGACATTCTAGTGGGATGAAAAGATCAGTGACGTTATCCAGTAGTGAGTCGCATCCGCCAAGTCACAGTGTTGTTTAGCAGCTATTTGTGGATTTTATAAGGAGTACGCTTGCCAGTCGAAAACAGTACGTTCTGGAACGCTGGCATCAATCCTATTTTGAGCCAACGCTCACTGGCAAGTCTGCATTCGGACCGAGTTAGCTCCTAGCTCTTCGCAGTCACGCTGCATCCAATAATTTTCCTTGGTTGACAGAGTGGCTTAGCCAGGATCTACCTTAGTGGGCTGGGCCCAGCGATACTTTGGAACATATTGTACATATAGTGGAATGGAGCAGGAGCATTTTGCAGTTTGCAATGGAGGTAGAAGTATTAGTGTGTTTTGTATGTTCGTGTGTCCATGTCAAGGCGGTTGACCCACGGACCAGGTGAGTTGTAGTCATATCCCCGTAGAGAACCGACTGTTTTCTGTTCATTCCTTTGGATGCTTGGAAAGAAAAAGGAAAGCTTAAATAATTCTGCCAGGAAACCTGACTAACGTCAAGTAACTGCATAATTAAAGATGCCGCAACGTGTACAGGATAGCAGACTGAAGGCAGTAATACAAAATTTTCTTTGTAGCAGAAATCTTGATTTGAGCTTTTGTCTAGCACGACGCTTCTTAACTAAAACTGCCGTATGTCACATGGTGAGCTTAAGGTGGCGGTGTAATCACCCTTGGTTGCAGGCGAAACCAGAGAATACAATGACGACCTAGTGAGCCTTATGTGTACTACGGAGGATAAGGAGTCTCAGAGAGCAAATTAGCTACCAAATGCTTAGGTACATGAATATAAGAAGCCGAGTCTAATAGAAGCCGACTGAGATGAGTTGGATAAGAATCAGGGACGTGGTGTCGAAGGTAGGACGAACGAGAGTTGTCGCTAGTGGACGGGATTTCAGCGGCCAGGAAAGCCAGCTGTGCTAAGCCAACAGTGTCACAGAACAATGCAAGGAACCAACAAAAGTTTGTGATGCAGAGTCCATCAGAATATATATTGACAAGGAGTTGTTCCTAGCCAGCTTCAATTATGCGCTTGGATGCGGAGGGCTTACGCCGAATAGCTGTAGGGAAACAGAGGAGTTGAAGGTGAAATGAACGGAAGCTAATGGCTTAAGTGAACAGATTGTCAAAGGCGGGTTGAAGCTACTCAAATAATTTTGGTTCGCTTGTGGATACATACAGTGGTACAGAGGAAGTCAACAAAACTGCGAAGATAAGTGATACAGACCTTTCAAGAGGACAAAGTTTGGGAAGATAAAGGGTGACCCCTAGCAAGCTCCGGATATGCGCTGAAGTGCATGTAGCATTCGGCGACTCCCATCAGCTAAACAGAGTTGCCCAAGGTAACACGAACGACAGATAATGACGTTAAAAGAGTGAGTATCTGTGGCTGGCAGTAACATTCGGATTAAACCTTTCGGCTAAAAGTAAATGCGACAGTTTCACAGCATAAGTCAACTAAGCAACACGGGGCTGTGATGCAATTTCTCTCAGAGAATAAAGGTGGGTGCAATAGCTAGTGACCTATAGTAAGCTCCGGGCATGCGCAGAGAGGCATGGAGCCGATGACAACACTCTACAGCTGTGAAGTGGTGCGAAAGGTAAGGCGGAAGTGAGATAATAACGCTAGGAAAGGAAGCATTAGTGGCCAGCAGTGGTATTTGGATTAAACCTTCTAGTTAATAGTAGACACATACAGTGTCACAACATACGTCAACAAACCAACGAAGGCATATGATGCAAACAGTCCAAAGAAATAAAAGTTGAGGATGTAAGGAGTGGTTTCTTGCAAACGCCGGATGTGCGCAGTGATGCGAGACGCCTTCAGCGACTCGCTGCAGCTGATCGGAGGTGTTGAAGGTAAAAGGATTGACAAATAATGAAGCAAGCAGACATTAGTAGAGACCGGATATATCCATCCTAGTAAGGCGTTTTGTTATTAGTGGATACTTACGGTGTTACAAAATTTAGAAGACCAGCAATTGTAGGTGATATAAACATCATAAGAGAATAAATGTTAGATGTGAGGGGTGGTTATTAGCAAGAGCAGGATATGTGCCGAGATGCATGGAGCCTACGATGGCATGCTGCAGCTACATTGAAGTGTACAAGGTTAGACAAACGACAGATAATGACGCAAATAAAGAAGGTATCAGTAGCCAGCAAAGGCACTTGGATGCAGCCATCTTGTTATTTGTGGGTACCTACAGCGTAAAAGAAAAAGTCGACGAATCGGCGTGGGTGTGCGTACAGTATATAAAAATATGTCTATGAAGCCGGCTGGCACCGCAACATAGCGCCGCATTTAACGCAAGATGCAACTAAACTGCACAGTAGTTGCTTAAACAACAAAAATGAGCCACGTCTACCCGCAAACAGCGCGCCAACCCGTAAAAATAAAACTTAAGCGCCAATTCTAACCCTACAACCCAGGCAATGCGCAAATTTTCATAGCGAGTAACTGAATTATGAGGTTGGCTTGGGTAATAAATAAATAATTAGTATGTTCTCGAAAACGCGAGGCTTGCTTGTACGGGCATAAGCAATTTAAGTGGACAGCTTATATGCCTAAGCGGATATACGCATGCAGTTGTTTATGTGTGTAACTGGGTCAAGGGGGTTTATAGATGTTTCTATGCAGTTTTGACACATTGAGGTTGTCAGATATTGCGCAGTTATCGAATTTAGTGGATTGGATATGATAAGCCAGCTAAACAAAGAGCAGAGCGTTTAGTTGGCTGTAAAGAACAAGGACAAAGTCCCAGTGTTATTAAACAGATAGCCGTGCTTTTCAATAAGAGAACCGTCTGGTGGGCGAAACCCATTCGCGCTGTTTTACGCCACTCTCAAACCATGTGTTGGAACCGGGTAATCCCAAACCCTCTAGCCTGTACTAAAAAACCAGCAAGCACTGCATTAGGTTGCTGCATATAACGAACGATGCGGCTGAGCTGCACCGTAGTAGCTTACCAAACAAAACTAGCGTGCCAAGCTTAACCGCGCGCAGGTTGCGTACCCATGAAAGCATTTCGAACTCCTACTACCCCAACACGGCACCAATGTTTATCGCAAGTAGATAAATTGAGATATGACTTAGGGTCACTGACCGCCAGTATACCAAACAGGAGCTTGCAAACCATAATCTAATAAACAGCGCAGCCTGTAACATTACTCCTCTGCTTTCGATTAATTGCCGCTATCCAGCAACATTAATTGAACGCTTGATAATGTGTATAGCTAAGGAACCTGCAATGTGAACATTTGCCATGTCACTTAATTGAAATTAAAGACTTTAACTACATAGTAAGGACTTAAATGCCCCAACCTTTACAAAACAACTGATCGAAATTCATAAGTACTGTTCTTCGTCTACGTAGCACGTTTAATGCGATAGGCATATTAAGCAATCTCTTTTGGAGAAAACAAATAAGGGAAATTGACAGGCAACTTGTTCCACCAAAACAGTTAGCAAGAAAATCAGTATTGAGCGCGGTGTTTTAAAGCTTCAGCACGCTCATTACCAAAAAGCAAAACACACGAAATCTAACACTAATCTCATATCCGCGATATACCGTAGTTAGACGGTGTAACGGCAAAACAAAATAATGTAACAACCGTGCAACTGCAAGAGCAAAATGTCAGAGTATTTGCAGCAAACCTGCAATACAAAGGTATGGCCAAATTCCTGCTGGATTCCACGCTGAAATTGGCTTACGACCACTGGCCAAAATTTGTTTGAAGTCGGTATGCACACAGCGGATTGCTAAGGAATACTGGAAAGCATGCAGCCGTCACAAAACATTATAATGCATATTCATGCGGTGCACTTAATATTATTAGGCAGGAGGCCGAGCCATTTTCCAGACCCGAGTAGTGACTTTCCTTCACTTCTTTTCAGTCGTTTACCATCCCTGTGCTCATGCAACATCTTTATTGTCTAGATGAAAACCAGGCGTATGGGCTTGCGTTTGTTTCGGGGCCCGTTAAAAAAGCATGCCCATACTGCTCTTGGCCGTTTATCACTGCGCGGATGCCTCTGAAGTTTAGGTAATTGTGCGTCCGCTTGGTAAAAGCAGTGCCTAAACGTACTCCTATTCTAGTTTAAAAGTGACCAGTTCTACTTCCAGTTATTCATATTCTCACTACTTACCATCAGTGCATGTTAAATTTATACAAGCAAGGTAGTGATGACACATTGCTACGGTGCAACTGCAAAAAATAGGAAAGTATGGGCAAAAACCTAGGAGTACCGTGGCATGCAGGTCTGCAGCCCAACGGAACCGAAAAACTCAGTAGCCTGTTAACACTACGATTAGCACTAGGTCACCGTATGTTTTGCTTTAACCCCGATATATTATTGGTATTCGTTGATACTTTTCTATCGACTAACAAGCCATCCGACTTGCAGTTAAACGCCAAATAGTTAGCCCGGCAAACAGGATCAGACTAGGTCAGGCCCCATAAGGTTAATACATTGTCTTGACTATGAAGACCTTGTTAATAACTGAGATTACCGATTCTGTGTGCGACTTGCAAAACAGGTTGATGCAAAAGTACGATAGCTTAGAAGGAATAGTGGCTGTTAACCTTTATTACAAAATTATCCCCAGTACTGATATTCGTCTTTCTGCTCCGCTGTCGTGCGGGGTACTGTTATATGACAAGGACACTTGTGCGACACCCGTAGAAGTTCCTGTATTCAGCTCTAAGTTGTACAGAGACTATAAGTTGAAAACTTTACTAGCTTGTCTGAACTAATTGCGTTCACATTCTAAGCGCAGTGTACTTCAACAGGAACTACCCAATTGTGCCAGCAACCGATGCCTAAAGCCTAGTTGAGGTTGCGTTTCAGCCAAATCTTTTCAATCCTGGCACACCTCACACCTAAGTTCGAACAGCGAAGCAGCGAGGCCCGGTTCGCTTTCACACGTAAGGAACTCACAACGGATGAGCTAGTTTCATTTACTCACGCAAGTCCCACTGCCTATGGTGAACGAAAGTGGCAAGGAAAGTCCAGGTACGATTACTGCACCCATATGGGCGCATATGTTGCATTTTACAGTATCAACTGCGGACTAAGAAAACTGGTACTTGAAAAATATAACTTATTAGCAATGGATAGAGTGAAGGCAGAAAGGCGGATTGGTGGCACATGAGTAAAAGGGCCGCGTTCTTGAACATTAAGTGTATATTGCTAAACAGAATCCGTGGGCTTTTCCAGTCAATGGAGTGGCATTTTGAGGTTATTTCTTGTTAAATTTTTCAGGTGGCCAAAAGGACCGGAAAGAAATCCTAACCAACTACTTAAACCCATATGATAGTAAGGGTAGTACGGTACGCTAAGCTTAAAAATGGCTATGTTATTGGTGAAGGGTAACAGAGATAAATGGAGGATATACTTGAAAACTACGTTTAGTGGTAATATTAATGCATGGCAATTTAAAATCCGGTGCCGTTGTTTAAGTGGATAAGATTGGGTTGTATTCCCTGTGGCGCTACTTTAGAAGCCGTCCTCATGGTAGGCACTTAGGTTACGTTTTGCTTTTCGGTACTTGCTTACTCGTAAATTTACTTACATGGAGGAGGTGAAGAAACTATAACTTACGACTGCAACGACATTTAACAAGTGGCAAGTGTGACTAATTTTGTCCTCATAATTGACTTCCAAGCGAACTATTTACGTGAGATGCGGGAAATGTAATTCGTTCCGGCAGCTATAGGATTTCTGTTATCATGAATAGCGTCTTCGGACGCGCAATCATACCCACCTGCCGTTTAATTGCTGAATCTCGTAGAACAGAACTCGCTATACATCTGCTAGAGGTAAACTTACCGTAGAAAATTTTGTATGATCTGACCCTTTGTGGGTACATTCTTTTAAACACCGGACCCTGATTAGCTATTGTTTGCCCTTTTTCTTGCTGTTATTTACTTGACAAAGACGCATTTTTATTTTTTCTTGTAAGTTGTTCATCGTGCTTGGACCTATCTGCTAGTCTTCTGTCTCCTGCTCTTGCTCCCAGGCGCAAAGTTTACGGCTACTCTTCCGAAAAGGAGCCGTTGTCACCATTTTAGCGTTTACGCCAGTTTTGTGACGCCATTTCATTACATATGTGACACACCTGCTCTTTAATATTGTTGCTCTCCTGCATTGCAAAGCTGGTCAACGTAAATTGGTTCACAAGGCTGTTGCTAATCACTTACAATTATGTTATTTATTTGATCCCTTCAGATCAAGGTAGTTATTAAGTGCAGCCCAAAGTCGCCGTGCATTGCTGCTTACTACTCATCAGCTATATGTCGCGCAGCAGAGTATCTCAAAGCGGTTACGGACCAGCCCCAAAGCATGCAATGCGAGGCAATGCCGTTGGTTTCATGAGGACCGTATTGGCTTGCGATTGATTCCTTAAGCTTTCTAAGGTATTGGCAGAATCCTGTCGCACGGATCCGTTGATTTCAGTGTGCGGGAGGCTAAATGTTACAGGCCAATATCTAGTAATTTTGTGTCAGTGGAAAGCCTGGTGCCTGGTGTACAAAATAGGCAGGATATATGCTTGGTTCGGGCAGCGTGTGGACCGCTTTGGTGTCTGTCAGGTGGCAGTGGAAGGTACTTGATAGTTACGGAACCCGGAGTCTGTTTGCTTACAATTTACTGTCATCACACAAATTAGTAGCGACATTATTAGCACGGAACCCACTGATAGCGTGTGTGTTTCGTCTGGTCCGGGGCAGCGAAGCGAACTTCAGCTTTGTCAAAGGAACGTGAAAGTTGGTTAAAAAGTTGGCAAAACCTAAGGCAGATGCAGTGGTCCGTCGGGTGATCTATCCTTATTCTCCATTTTTTCTACTATTGCTTTCTTATAGCAGGTGCATTCGCCTACAGCGTAGGGTCTATCAAACGGAACGCTAATGCGAAAGCACCAACGTCCACGGTGCGCTCCGTAAATACTCCGCGTCATTGTGACACGTACACTGATTACCGTTTTACTTTTTGTGTGCCACTGAGTCATCAGTTTCCTCAATATAGCGTATGCTGGGTGACCTATGGTGAATTAAATCTGTATTGGCATGCCCCAAGTTATTATGAGCAAGCTGAAAGCTCTTGTCTACCCCAGCGCTTCCGAATCATTAAGAGGCGGGCGCTTATATTTCAGGAAACGTTGCTACCGGAGTCGGTAACAGTTAAAGTTAGAGCAGAAGGACTCTGCCATATGCGTTAGCTGAGGGCCTATTAGTCGCTTGCGACTTTCCACTGCGTGCGAAGCAATAGCGTGTTTCGGCAGACTGTTCTGGTCGTTACCACTTTGGAAGCTACAGCAGCCTGAAGACTGGCGCGAAGAGTCTTTAGCTTACACAATTCCTAAATGTGACCACGTATCAAGCTGCTGTATCTCGCTGAAAAGCTACGCCCTTAAATAAATAACTAAATATTTTTATTCTTACATTAATCAAGGCACACCAGCTTTTGCAAGATTAAAAGTTAAAGGTATTTATATTGCGCAATCGATAGGTTACAATGCACGTAATCAGCTGTGGCCAATATTTATACAGAATAAATAACCGGAGTAGTATTCATGAAGAGCAAAATCGCCAGCGTAGTAAAGATGTAACGTACACCTTTGTGCGTAAACAGGAAAACGAAGTTAATTAAAGTCTTGACTGTATATAAATGCTGAGCGTAATTTGGTTACGGGCAATTAAAAGGCTGAAAAACGTCTCTAGTTAATATAACGGTGTAATTAGGAACAGTGCTTCACTCAGTAGCAGGCCACATTCGCCACTTCGCAGTGTTGATAAGCAAAATTTCGTGGTTCTTTTTGGAACGCTTGCTGGGCGGAAACTCGCCACGACCTGAAAAATTGTCCTCGACTATTTGAGCAGTCACGTAACTCTAGCAAGACCACATATCAACCGTTTGTTCACGCCGTTATTCGCATTCAAATGACTACTCTTTTGGTTAATCAGATAGCTCAGTCTGGGCCCGCCGGTTACGTCGTGGCCAGTCAACTTAGATGAATAATTGTGAAGGCAAGGAAAATTTTCAGGGTAGCTGGGGTCTCGCTTTCTCTGGTTTACCATATTTGCTGGAGTGTGAGGTATGGATGACCCGCTATCTTCACTGGACATCAGTCGTTGAGGTGTTGGAGGCAGTAAGTTGGTATTGATATAAGGTCAAGTTCCAGCTAAGCCTTCGTTAGTTCTTTCGTCCCATCTCAGAAGGAGGTAGTTCCAGAGTCCAATGCTGGATCTCAAAATTCTCCTGACCTCGCAGAAAAGGAAAAGAGAGGGACAGACCGAGAACAGACCAAAAAGAACAGTCGTGAGATTAAGCAATGTGCACATCCAACAGTAAACGTTTAGATCTGTGGCAAATTGATGTACAAGGTGCAAAAGTTGGTAGGCTGAGATGGTTATTCGACCATGCAACAAATGGCTCGGTTTATGAGTGAGTTACTGTGGCGTACGTTAGGAAAAGAGCATGGTTCAAGTAAGCGATTCAAGTGCTATTAGGTAAAGATGTTTGGAACCATGCGCGCGAAGAATATTGAAGACAGTTTAATGAAGCGTGGCGATCAAATAATAAATAAAAAGCAGAAAGTTAGCCTATGCACGCGCCATCGGCTTATGGACGCTTCAGTCGATAAAATGCACCCAACTAAGGTGGTTCTACGGTGTCAACAGTAAGCCAAATGAAGACAGGAAAGTGTGAGGATAAGAGCAGGAATAACTAAGTAGCAGAAGCTGTTCTTTATTATGAGATTAAGGAAACATGGATGGCCAAGTAACCGGTTAAGTGAAGGTGGGTTAGGGTGTAGGAAGAAAAACCGTAGCTAAAGCAAACCATAGACCGTAGAACAAGCAATACTATCAAAGCAGCCTTTGTGAAATAGCGTGGTGCTTGGTCGCGTCGACTGGTCAGGTAAACCACTCGTATGTGGAAGGCTGCGCTGTCAAAAGGAAGCCAAGTGGAGGCAGAGAGCAATGCGGGTACTAGCTAAATTCACAACATAGGAGAAGCAGCTCATACTAAAGAGAATAAGAACCATGGACGGTCGAGAAGTAGGTGCGTAGAGGGTGGTTATAGCGAATTAAGGAAGGCCGTATCCGAAGCTAGAATTAGTAGTGCTAAGAAGCATGATGGTGAGAGAGAATGAAGCCGCGTAGCGTAAAAGAACTGGTGAACCACTCGACCTTGGAATCCTTATGTGGCAGGAGGCGGCCAACTGGACGCAGAGCCGCATTATCTATGTAGCAGCAGTCGCGTTACCATGAGCGATTAAAAGAACATGGACGGCTAAGTATTCAGTTAAGTGGAGGTGAGCTCTATTGAGGGACGAAAGGCCACAGCTGTAGCCAGTGTTGTGTTGCAGGACAAGCAATACTATACAACGTGATTGTGGTTTAGGATGGCTCCGTGGCGCATATGTAGAAGTGGCGAAACATACAAAGGTAGAGTTTAACGCAGTCAAATGGAAGCTAAGTGGTTGCAGCGTGCCATGTGGGTAAGCACCCGCTTAACTACGGTAAAGGTGTTCGCCGTTGTTGAGTGATTAATGGAACATGGAACCCCGAGCAGTCAGTTAATTGGTGAAAGATTATAGTGAAGCAAGCAGTCCGTCACAGTAGCAATGCTTGGTTGGTGGTACAAGCAATACTATGAACCAACCAATGTGCAATGGGATAGCGCATCAGTGGACTGGGTAAATCACTCGTAAGTGGAATTCTACTGTTCAGCAGCAAGCAGTTGACGCAGGGAACAGTGAAAGTAAGGTCCGGATTAACTACGTTGCAGTGGCCGTTCTTACTTAAGATATTAATGCAACACGGGTTGCCCAGCAGCTAGTTAACTGGAGGAGGGTCACAGTGAGTGCAGACTAGTCGTGACCAAAGCGAGGCTTGGGTTGCAGAATAAGCAGTACCATGAAGCAAAAACCGTGGAATGTGATGGCGCATCGGCACTTCAATACTTTAAGTGAAGCACGCAAAGGTGGCGTTCTTCTGGGTCAAAAGAGAGCCAAATGGATGCAGAAAACGGTTAGGGTAAGAGTTAGATTAACAACGCAACAGAACCAACTCTCCGTTGAAAAATAAGGGAAACATGGACCTCCGCGAAGTTAGTTAAGCGGTAGTAGGTTATAGTAAAGGAAGACAGGCCATAGCTGAAGAAAGGAATGGGTTGTAGAACAAACAATTATTTTATTCTACACTCGTGGAACAAGACGGCGCAAACGTACAACTGCGCAACCGCGTCTGGTGTAGAGGGTATCTCTGAAAAGGCGGCAATCATCGTAATTATTGTCAATACACGTTAACTGCGGTTGACCCAAACCTTGGGTAATGCGTCGCGATACAACCCCATGTGCTTAACAAATCACACTACAAGAAAGATTTCAAGCAAGGGTTACAATGCTAAATATTATATTCGGTTGGTATGAGAGCCGGATTAGTGAGGAAACCTGAATGGAAGGAATGGACCAAGGTACTTACAATACACACGCCATTGGGGCCGGCTATTCGCCATACCTTCAATGTGTTAACCCAACCGTGTTCATGGTTCTTAGTACCCAGCAAGACAGTCGGGATGCAGCAGCGGACGCCAACTTCAAAGTAAGGGTTTTCAAACCTAGCGACCAAGTCAGCGCTTGGCTCCCCTCCTCTTTTTCCAACCGCAGCGCCGACGTACAAACAATGCACACCGCGCACGTTTGTGTGCTGGCTTGCGCAACACGTAGTCCAGCCATCGGAATCTGGCGCGTAGTATAATAATGCTAAGCGGTTCACTAACGCATCTTGCTCCAAAAAGGCGAATCCGAACACACTAATTGCTCAGGCATAAGCTAAGCTGTGAAGGCGGCGATGGTCAAACGTGGATAGCTACTTTACGTCTGTCGACCTGATGGACAAGGTCGTACAACCATACAAGTGGGGTGAACGGCCGACTTTATCATAAACTTTTCTGTTCATGGCGTGGGTGATGTCGTGTCTGCGCCTTAGATAGTGAAGATTGGCAAAATCGCACCAGACGTTTGCTCTACGGCTCTTGAGCTCATCTTCAATCCCACGTGAGCTAATATAGCTGCCCAGGATTTTAAATTCCTGTACGATTGCCAGCTCATTGTCTCTATGGTTCAGCGTAGGGGTGGGTCCCTGCCAAGCTTGGAGAAGTAGACTGCATTTAAATGAAGCATCGCAAAGCCCAAGACGCTTGACAGCCCATGTTGATCAGTGTAGTGCTGCGTGGTACGTTGGGGATCTGTCACAGATAAAGGCAATGTCATGCGCATAATACGCAGCAAGAAACCGCTCACCAGCAAGTAAAGCCACAACTACGGAATGGATTCCAGCAAACGCTGTTTCCATGGCTTGGTCAAGTGTGAAGTTTACGAGTAAAGGTGACCGCCGGCAACCTCGTCCCACCGTTGGTGATAAGCTAGGGCAGGGACAGTTTGCCGTAAATCATCAAAACATCCGAAATTCACGCGTAGATCGCTTTGCTGTTTATGTTATTTTTAGTCACAACTTTCCTCAGCAGACAGTCGCAAAGGGCATCTTCATCGACTGAACCGAAGGACCTATTTATGTCAAGAAGCACGATAACGATGGGTCGCCAACATACATGGCAGGGTTCTAACAATAGACGGAAAATAAACAATAATCGATGCAGCCTCGACCTCGACAAAACCCGACTTGCTATTCATGGAGTTGGATTTCACGTGTGCCAGTCAATCTGTGAAAAATGGTAGACGGAAGAAATTTAAAGGCACCCGAGAACAGCATTACCTAGCTATGCTAGTAGCATTTAGAACAAAAGCCTCCCTTAAAATTGGGGTCAGGACGGTGGGGCTCAAGTTCTTCGGGACTATTTCCTGCTCCCGGTTTCACTAGGCACTTGCCTAAATTATTTACTAGAGGAATTCCCTCGAATTTGCTGATGTACAGGGCAATTTTAACTGCTTCTGCGGACTTATGCCGTTGCAACAGCAGGATTGCACGTTCGATTCTGCGCGAGTGGGCGGATCCAAGGATTTGGCCCAGGGAGAAGGGCGCACCATGCGAGAAAAAGAGTGATAAGGCAAGTTGGTTAAAATGTCAGATGTCGAAGTCCCGCTCTGGGTTATCACGCAGTTTAGCCCAGAGAGTACTACGAGCCTCACCGTATTCGCTTCCCGATGCAATCCGTCGGCGAACATACAAAGTTAGAGAGCCTGTATCGAGACGCCATGTCCAGGTTGAGAATTTGATTAGCCACAAGAAGACATGCCTGCTGATATTAACGTTTGGCGAATGTGTGTACAGTGGGCTTCGATGGTGTTCGATGAGCCCTTACTCAGTCCGGCTACCGACATACTTAGATACACTTTCAGGGCACCCAGGTTGGCAAGCTGTTTGGTATCTACATGCACAAGTCGACGTTGCGGAAGCTCAGTGAAATGCACCCGGAGATCAGCGCAAACAAGCACGTGGCCAAAGTTCACGTAGATGCTCAAATGGAGCGACAGTTTGGACACAGAATCTCCAGCGGTAATTAATCACGACGAGATCGATCAGTTTTCAAGGCTATTGCGATGCTAGTGGGCGCTAAGTAACTCTACTGCGGTTACTGTGCCGAACGTTTGTCTTCGCGAGCAAGAGATCAGGTTTGCAAAACTGTAGCGATCGCTCCTTATTATCACCAAAAGGGACTACATCAAGTTGGTTGCCTAGGTGTAGCTCTTCAGAGGACAAATTTCTGGTTCGGGCCTATAGATCACCAGCCAACCCCATACTATCCGTGCTTCTTCCACAACGCAGGGAAGGGTAGTTTGTTGATAGAAAGCATCTTACGTCTTATCAGTACTGCAGGTTGAAGAGGCGTAAGCCGCAGTGACGAACAAGCGTAGTTTTCCTAGCGAGGCCTCGAAACTTGGAACGAAGCAGCTGATCTAACTGTGTATATCCGACTGTTTACTGGGATTCAGTCATTCAGGGCAGTTCCATCTCGGAAACGCAAGCCAATGCCGACACCAGCCTGACCGGCAGTTGAGGTTTCACCATTGCCAAACAGGCGCAATGAGAAAGTTTTGCCAGGGTCACATGTGTGGATCGCAGGGTAATGGCTGTGTTCAAAAATTGCGGGCGGATTTGCGATAAACCGTAAAGAAGGATCGACAGGGTCTTGCGTGATGGGACAAGTACTGCCCGTTGGCCATTCTGTAGCAGCGCAAACGTGGAGACATGCCAGTCTCAACAAGTAGCAGGGATTATAAAAGGAAATGGATGAAGTGACGTTGACCGTTTGGTTAAACATGGACCTGTCGACTGAAGTAGCGAGAAGCCTTGCGATTGTAGACAAGTTCACTCTAAAGTGACTATCAAAACAAGGTTGCGGAAGGCAAAGGATTAGGATATCGGCCGCAACACAAAACGCGGTAGTCTCGGCGTTTGATAATAATGATCGTTACCATACCGGTCATGGTATTTCCAAGCTTTCGTTGAACCTGTTCGAATCCAAAAGAAAACCTCCCGGCTGGTTCTGGGCACCCTCTGACCCGAGAGTATGTTGGTGTGAACTAAAGCGGAGCAGGTGTGCCGGCAAGATGGCCTGATTGAATGGTCGAGCGCAAGAAAGGTAGGAAACAACTGCGGCAGGCCATTACCACAAGCTCTTCTGGCTAATCCCAGGATACTGGGCGCATTTGAGTCACTCAGAGACGGCGCAGGTGCACTGATACAAAATAATGAGCGCTGTATGGCTTTTTGGCAGAACATTTTAGTTGCTCCTCGCTCCTGTAACTCTTCCGACTCAGGTGGTGCAGGGTGAGTCATGCACACTATTTTTAGGGGCGCAATCGGAATATTTGGTCAGAATCGCGAACACAGCCCTCAATCGTTTTCGTACCACTGGCCCGGATTCCCTCTCACCTGCACAATTTAAGAATGGAGATGAGGTCCTCCAAAGAGCACTGAACTCTGTATTCGAACAAAGCTGGAAAGAAGAGAACGTCACGGCTGACCGGAGTGTATACTGCGCACTGAATAGTGAGAATAGTGTGTAAGATAAATATCTAGTTTGCTGCAACGTAGGTGGATATGACACCTGCTCGGAATCACGACGCCGCTTGTTTTGTGGTTGCAGAATATTGCAGCCGCGCTGTATCTAATTCCGGTGTGATATACCCTTATAACTGTAGATTGAACAGGAGGCGTCGGGAAACCCGTAAATTCCGACAACTCTTTTGCTTCGACTAGCGTCTCCGGCAATTAATTCCAATATTTCATCACGACCCTCCAACACAGAAGGTGAGCATTATGCTTTAAATCACAGACGACATCTTTGTACCTGTGTTTACGTGTGCTGCTTGGCGCGAGACGTACGCGGCGTGCAGCGGCAGCTTTAACATAGGGAAGTGGCCTATGTGCAGTTTCCGGTGCGCCATAATGAGCCCAACTCAAAGCCGATGAAACGTCATCGTGTAAAGCCTAAGCCTACTGCATCGGTCCTCGTACGACATTCCCCGTAAATTAGTTAGGTGCGTAGTAGCTACATGATGGACGCTTATTAGCCTCCGCACCTTACCTATTGTGAGCGGACGACAGGCGGATAGGCCTTACTGAAGTACCGGACGTATCATGGAAGAGAACAGGCGCTTGGCAATCTTCAAATCAATTGCAGAATTGGCGTCCATCTGCCCTAAGCAGATCACGTCGGTTTGCGTACAGTCTGTTAGAGTTGTCGACAGACTTCAGCTCACAGCGTGCGAGTACGACCAGGTCCCGTACAGAAGAGGTGGGATGCAGCGTGCTGCCAGCCAGAGCGTACGCATGCCTATTACTTCCCCTCCCCAGGGTCGTGAAGGAGTGCTTGGCCGTGTTGACCAGTAGGTGAACTTCTACAGATCACAGGGATAAGCGGTCGGGATACTTCTAAAGAACGTTACGGTTTCCGGGAGAACCAATAATCTTCCAACTCTTCAGGTCATCCGCAAATCATGCGCAGAGCGGCTGAAGAAGCTGAGCTACTTTGTCTATGTGGAACAGGAATAAACTATTCACCAGTTTTGTGCCTTGGGATACGCCACTAGTGAACGGTTTCCATTACATTATGTGTGCATCCGCCTTAACCTGCTATTCCTTAAGGAAGTCACTGATCCAATGCTGCAGTGCGCCACCAACACACAAACCCATAACTTGTAGAGCAATACCGCATGGTTCACTTTAGCCTAAGCTTTACTCAAAGGAACGTGGGTATCATCCACCGACTTTCCCAGATTCATCGCTTGCAAGCATTGCAGCCGCGCCAACGGCGGGTTGGTGAGACAGGGACGGCACTTCATGTAGCCTGCTGCGCCGGGGTTAGGAGAGCTTTCAACTTTAACAGCTGGAGAAGAACGTTTTTCGTAATCTACTCGAGCAACTTCGCCAAAATCAACGTGGAGACACATCGGCTGGTAATTGTCCACATTGCGTGGGTCACCGACTTTTGAAATCGGCTTTAACACTGAACAATTCCAATCGCTTTGAAATGCACCCGTTAACAAAGAGCTGTTGAACAGGTACGTCACGACGAGAGAGTTGGCGGCCCATAAGCACTTCAAAGGTAGCTGGTGTAGTCCGGCAGGTATTGCAGGTTTTGTGCCATGGGGCGGGCGAGAAGAATGCGGACATAATCCACACCGCAATCAAGGCCCTCCAGTTCAGTCGGGGCTGTACATGTCGAGCTCAGCATGGACACGTACCCACTTATATCGATTAAAACAAGTGCTCCACCAATGTGGATGCAAGTTCAGTGCTGGAGGCCAGTGGCTGTCCGTCAGTCATCTTTAACAAAGCTATGCCACTTGCGGACATCAGACACCGCTATACATAAGTAAATTCTTCTTGGGGGCCGTCTTTGATAAAGTTGTGGCCTCATCTTCAAACCGCAGAGGCATTGGCTATTTTGTGCTGTTGCATAGGTTCCATATCCTTTTGTACGCCACATAATCGTCGGCAGAGCTAAACCCAAGGAATTTATTTCACGACACGCGTCGCTCTGGAGCCAATTGACTATGCTAACTGTTGCATTAACTCGGCTGCACTAGTCCAGCTTTCCGCTACGTACGGGGTACAAAACGAGCGCGCAGCGATTGCATCCCAACAGGCTCCAATAAATGCATCTTACGGCCAGGACCAATCTACTTCAAGGCGGCTCCATTTAGACCATTAAATTTGGCCTTCTGGAAATTTTAGTACGTCTCCAACAAGTGCGGGTAGAGCCGCGGCCTATTTAGGCTGGATGACGCCATCGGGTGGTCAATAGCTACTTGGGGCTCTAGTGCATGAATTTCATATACTGTTCGGTCACAACGCGTTAGTAGTAGGTCCATGCAAGATGGAGCGGAATGCGGTCTAACGCGCATGGGTTGGCAGACAGGTTGTGATGCCCCAGTTGCAAAGCACCATTCCGCAAACTGCACCTCGATTTCATAGTGTCTGGGGAGAATTTATACCTCGGCTACCGTATTTGAGGAACGTTAAAACCACACAAAAGCAGGAAACATGGCCGACTCGTGTATACCTGGCATGGTGCAACCAATCCAGGCATCCACTTCGCTGGCTGTCATAGGCCGCACACACAAAGGTTGCCCACTGTTCAAGGTTGAGCGAGCGACAGAACTGTTGGTAAAAGCCACCTTTGTTTTGATAGGTTAGTAGCTGTATCCCGCACAGCAAGGCCCGCATGTCTAACCACACACCTCATCAAACGGTAAATAGTCTGCCGTACCGGAGCACAAGTAGCCACTGATTTGGACTTCCTGGGTACTGCCCTCAGGATTTACCCAGGTTATGGCCGCTCCTAGTACGTCCGGACGATGTGAGAAACGTAGTATATACGTTGTCACGTTGGTATTTTAAACTACAAGCATTTGTTAGGGCTACGCGAAATTCGCGGCATAAGCCGGCAAACGCGCATGAAGAGCATTCGATCTGTTGCTCGGGGTTGGGCGGACTAGGGGAACTACCAGAAGATTTGTAATGTGGAGGCTGATTTTTCCATTATCCTTCCGCCGCGTCAAGTACATGATGACGGGGATCCGCTTTCCACCAACTGATGGATCCAAATTGGGGCAAAATAGCTCTTTCGGTTACTTAGCATACCGAAGCGGGATAGTATTAGCCTCGGACCAGTTACACTAAAATGGTAATGCGCAGAGGCAGGGATTTCTCTCCTCGCTCTTCCAAGACGGGTAAGTTGCCTCATACTCCACCCCTGTTCATTCACGGATAGAAGCCTGGCCATTAGACGCTGCAGAATATCCACTTCGTGGCCACAACAAGCCTGCGGACTAGCATCTATCGGCAGCTGCGCGAAATATCATAAGGTTACAACGCCGCTGATTGCAGGCAGTGTTCTTCTCCTTTTTGCTTTGCTGAATTCTCCAATGGCCTCCGACACGTGCTCTATCACACACCGGTATGGTAGTGTCTATGCCGCAACGCTGGCTTGCCTGCTGAGTCTCTAGCAACTGGTGGACAGCGCACTTGAGAAACTACAGCCTGTGTGCAGGTGGGCTCGTTTTAATGTAGAAATGTCTGGGTTTCCGCTTTCCCGGATGAACCCACGGACACCACTCTATAGACCTTACTGCTCCCTTCGTAGTTACGCGCGGATTCTAGGCTGTATGCAAATGCACAAACTTGCCAACTGGGGCTCCAGCTACTGGTGGACCTCGAGCTAGAGGACCTGCAGCCTGTAGGCAGGTGGGCTCGTTCGAACATAGCGGCGGATCGGTTGCCGCTTGTTTGAATGATCACACGGAGCAACACACTATGGAAGGTTTTTCCGCTCTTGTAGGCTTGCGCGGCATCTCGGCGGTTTGTGAGTGTGCCGTGGCTTAGCAATTGTAAAATATTTGAACAACGTCATGCTGGATAGAAGCAGTACTTTAAACTGATCTAGGATAAACCAATAAACGAAAGGTAGAAATTCACACCACACATGAGACAGGTAAAAGCATTGGCTAAATGCCTATCTATTTTGCAAAGGGTACCACAGAGAGGCAGCCTCGTCATTACTGCTAGCTTAGTAAAGGCGGCGGTAAGGGCGGAAAGGTAAAAGATAAGTAGATGGTACGAATACAGGCGTAAAATATACTGACCCGAGATTAATACACAATAACCAAACTTCGGCATCGCGTAAGTAACTACTTTTGAAAAAATAAACACGAACGCTCTGCTCTGCACACATTACTCGCGAGGCAAACTGGCCTGTCAACTTAAGCTTAAACACCCGGCCGGTGAGCGCTACTCGCTGTTCGCTTTGAGCTATTCACAGTTAAGCTTAAGTGGTTAAATGCAAGCCGGGTGGCGAAGACTTCGTTCATCCCCGCGAACTTTAGACTGAGCGCAGTAGACCACATAATGGCCGTCATTCAAACTTAGTGTCGTCCTACCACGACTTTTCACTTAACCGCAAAGTATGTGAGCAATTTTATGTCCTAAGTTCTCACTAAACTTCCAGTTAACCCACCTGAAACAAAAAGGCGATACATTACAGACTTATTATGTGTGAGCCACGAAATTTAGTAAAGACCACTCAAGCAATGTGGCAGCTTGCTAATTTATTGCCAGCATAAAGTGAAGGAAACTGGCACGCCAAAAAATCTCATACGTAGTATAAGGCAAGGGTTGCCTTAAAGTTCCATCCTAACCTAGAATAATGTACAAGCATGAGATTAGTATGCAGAGGCTTTCTTGTAGATGTGAAAGCGTTTTACCATTCTAAAATTTTAAAGTTTGTATGTCATCCTTGCGTATTAGCCCTCGCACTCTTCTCTGTATAATTCTAACGCTAGTATGTGTACCGCGGGTAAGCGTACAAACGATGGTGTAACTAAGATTCAAACCCCAGCCACACGGGTGACAATCCTGCACGCCACCACAAGGCTATATTTGGATTATATCAGCCGCTTATATGCTAAAAGAGAAACCGTCCGTCAATGCAAGGCTTGCGGAAAGCTAATGGTTCATCGCATTTCAAATTTTATTGGTGTACAATGCTGTATAACACGTGTATAGCATTTATTTCGTCAGTTTGTGGGTAAGTTGATCGCTATAGGTTGTAGCGGTTTTGTCCGCTACCAACAAGTAGGGAAGTCGCAAGCCTGTGCGAACCACAGGGTAATAGTCCAACACCTTGTGGCGAAATTACGGACCCCAATTCTTGTTCATCGGTTCACTGTGGTGCGAGCATCTCGGATGAGAAGCCCCAGGCACTTCGTGCAACAATTTAGCGCATCAACAATTGATGGAAGACGGCATGCTATGGGCCTGTCAGTGAACTGTTGCGTCTATAAGACTGCTGTAAGAGCGGACTTCCTGTATGGATGGCATACAAGACCAGTTGGCGGCGCAGATATGTAATGCTTGACCGTGGTTGAGCACTCGGTGTTGCGGAGCACGGTTCAAGTCTGGTGGGGACATCGGGTGATCAACCTTAAGGAACGCTAGTTGTATTATGACAACAAGCCCACTTGTTTCTCAAGGAGTGTTTATGGCACCCAGTTCAAAGGCATTGGTTAGCCATCTTTGCTGTGTGTCCACTGACCGGCTTTCTCGGAGTGCATTCTACATCGTGGCTGATCATAGTTGTTTGAAACCACGAGGTGGACAGTTCATGACGTTACATGCAGTCCCAAAGAAGTAGACTGAGAGACAATCAGGCTGCCACGTGCGTCCTGGCGGAGCTGGGCCTTGTCATGAGCTACATCTTCGGCTGGAGACTCTATCAGTCGTAGCGCAGTCAGTGGCGTTCTTGCGGTTGGTTTCTTGGAGCAGGTTGTTAATCTTGGTTCCGTTGGAGTTAAGCTAATGCACTTCTTGCTTCCTATTGTATTACAAGCTATTTGCGTTTAAGTCAACTATCTTTACGCTGTTACTCATTGTTATTTGCCATATGTGTGTGGTGCCTACTGCGACTACAACACATCGGTGCTCGGTGCATCGTTCATCGACTGTTGTGAACTGGCAGTACCATACATCATGTTTGTGGACGTCTTACAGGTCCGGTCCACAATGATTGCACCCAGTGCACTATTGGTCTTACAAATGGCGCTAGAGAGACTATGGGAATGCTCTGCTTTGTGGCAAGAGCCAATGAGTTTTTGCTTGGCAAAGCTAACCTGTCCGGTGCTACGTTGCAATTTAGGAAGACGCCACAGCTAATTACCACGTGGTCAGCCTGCTCCAAGTAAAGAGTTGGAGCATCTGAATAAAAGTTTTGCTAACTTTGGATGTTTTGGATATCAAATGGTCTTCACATACAATGAATGGTTGCGCATGTCGTCAGCAACATGCTTGCTATGTTCAGAGCACAAAGTGGCGTGACTTCCAGCCAGCTAGTAGACATGGGCCGCCCTGAGTCTTCGTTTGGTGGTGTCACGCTGCCTCCACTAACCATGAGCCATTCCTTTGTTATAGGGTTCAATTCTGTTATCGCGCACGTACCATGCATTTAGAACTATATTACACACGTGTGATTGCGGTCCGTGCTTTCGTTGTGCTACATCGTTTCAAGGTAGTGCGAGCTAGTGCCTATTTTGTACCTCTCAACGGTAGGCGCAAACTTATATTTCTGTGGCTTTTGGGACCAAGTTGCCATCCACCAAACTATTCAACGTCTTCGCAATGACACAATCCGGCCTCTTACCCTGACCATTGCTTTTGTCGTTAAATTCACCTCCGGTAAGTGAAAAGTTTCCAGAGATGTAGCTTTTAGTCAGCCAACGGAGAATACCTGCTACGTCCATGTTATCCAAGGGACACCCTGCATATACCAATAATGCGCCGTGAATAGTGTTGCCTTTCCCGTTTCAGTTAGTGTGAAGCTTCATATCAAGCTCCTGTGTGCACAATACCATGCTGTTTCGGAAAACAGGATGCCCTTCTTTTACGGGGTTTACAAGTGAGTTACACGCTCACCCGCAAGGACGAAGTATTTGTGAACGCTTTGAACGTTATAACTCATTAATACATGATACTCCTGAATTTCGAGTGCCTGCTTCCGTCAACCAGTAGTTAGCCTGTAACCCGGTACTATGTCTCTGTGCTACCTCTACACATTCTTTACACGGGCGACGCCTATCCTCTCAACTATAGCACTACAGTAATATAAACAAGGAGAACTATGGTATATAAGGTGTAAAAGAGTATAAGCTAGACAAGTCCCGTAGGATGGTTGAAGTAGAAATTTAAATTAAAAGGATCAACTTGTATTGGTGTAGTTATAGTGCAGTAAATGCGTGAGAAATATAAAAGGAAACGACAACGTTTACCCGCGTATTGCTTCATTTGACAGATGGGTTATGTTAATCCAACTTAGACTCATCCGTGCTACCCATACGGACGTTTCTGCATGTATCCTCACCACCAAGGTGCGGAGTGGGCCGTTAAGCACATGGTTAGGTTTGCGTTATTTCGTCCTCAAAGTGAAATGGAGTATATCAAATATTGCAAGTCTAAAGGGGTTCCATCAACGCGCTTTGGAATAGCGTTAATGCAGGGGCGAAAATAACTTGAGTCGGAGGAGCATTCCAGGCTGTGGACACAACAAGGCGGAAAACGTTCCCTCGGCAATCAAGCCAACTGTAGTATGCAGCCAGTTTGAGCTGATGGCCTCTCAGGTTGGCATTTTGGCTCAGCTGCAACAGATGGCAAAATAGGTGAGTTGGGTTCTTCAGTGTTAAGTACAGCATGATTGGGTCCCCACGCTGACGTCAAACTTCACCGCTGTACAAGTTCATGGACTGCGGTCTGCGCCGATAGGATACATTAATCTATCCTCTAACGAGCTTGGTCCCTCTACTTTGTGGAGTTGCAAGGGCATCGGCGTCGCGCTTGCGCCGGGGGCGCCAGACCTAATGGAATACTCCACGTGAGGCCTCGTTTAGGCGTTCAGCATTTTCGGGAAGCTTGATACCTCAGAACGTCTACCTCATGTCAGACGCACCCGCACGAAATCTAAGGCTGTTGCTGTGAAGTAGAGCTTCCGCCTGTCCGCAACCCAATGGAAAGCAGCAACCACATGTAGCAGAAATGTATGCTACCTCAATTCGGGAATCAACTTGTCTGACCACAATCTCTGCACATGTTGTTTTAGGCTCTTCTATGTTGCCTTCGTTCATACGAACCCAGGTCACAGGTTGCGCGGTGGCACTGCAATGCAAGTTGTTTATGTGTTTCTTACCAAATGCACCGGCGTTTTATTTCCTGGTAAGGTTGTCCTGGACATTTATGTAATGAATGATCCACCCTGGCGGTCCGTATGGGTACATCGCTGCAGCATGAAACTTTAAGGCGACCTTGCTTCATAGTTACGCACATTGTTTTCAAGAGTGTCTGTAGCATAACCTGCACTAACCCATTCCTCATTGCATACGTATTGTGCGTCAAGGTTGTAACAAACGCTCCCTATGAGGACTTGAATATATAGAATCAGTACAGACGTCCGCATAGTATTTGCTGCAAATTTTCGTTAATATTACCTGCTTTCAGCCATTATGCAGCGAAAGTTTCAGACACATGCATGCAATGGCCAAAAATTGGAAGGCCATTTAACCCGCATTAACTTTTAACAATGACCTTAATAAAGCCTATTCTACGCATGCATCTTGAAACGCCCCTATAGCCACATCTCTAGCTTCGCTTGTGGCGATAATGACGTCCGCAATGGGATTTATTTACCCTTTATAATTACTTGTGTTGGAGACGCTGCTTGTCATAGATACTTCGCCAGTGTCCGTTATCATACCCTTGTTGTGGGACCTACATAGTCTTGATACACCCAGCATGAAGGCGTGTGAAGCCAACAGCTATTACGTTCCTATTAGTGATATTGATGAAGCTGTTAGGAGTGTATTTTGGGTACAATAAACAACGTTCATGTGCCTTGTTGAGCAAATAGTGGTGGTTTTGTTAGCAGCATTATTGATGACACAGCTTTGCTGTCAGCAAGGACTTTAGGATCGCCGGTCGTGGACGCAAGTGGCACCAACCATATCGGCTCTGCTGGCCGCCATAATGAAAGCAATACTATGAGACAAATTTAGGATAACTAACAACAGGTCTTGAAGGCATGTGTAGCATATTGTTGAAGCATAGTTTGTCGTAATATGGATGCCAGTGTACTGGGACGTACGTGGGATAAGTGACCGCCGTTCATGGAGGCTAGTTAAGCCCACAACATTGGTTTTGTTACCGGCAATAACAATGTTTCTCTGTGGGACATACGTAGGCTTACGTTGTTGAGAAGCCAAAATTAATTACATATTCAACGACATGTAGGACACCTCTGTTATGGCGATGGATCGGTCACGCAAGCAAGTGTGGCAACCAATGGAGATTAATTGCGTGCGGACAAAATGCCACGCCCGTGGCAGTGATATAGGCTTAGTATGCACTTGTCACTTGGGCGTGAATAAGCTACTAGATATCGTCATACATAGAGTTGACATACGCGTATACTTTTACTTTAGCCCCAGTATTTTGGTTTACTACTATTTCTTACACACAAAAATTACAGGTTTTATATGACTTATTTATATATTGCTTCTTTAAAGTTCACTAGGTATTAATTATCATATCACTAGGGTGTTAATGATTAAATGCCACTCCAGCTGATTTACTGTTTATGATTTGAGATGAACAGCTACACATACCGGTTAATCTCTATAAGAACTACGCCGCACATTATTACTTATTTACAAAATAAGCTACAGAAAGTTTCTGCCTACGTTGGTCAGCCTACATTGGTTCATTGCCGTTTCGCAAAAGGAGATAGTCTTCGGCAGCTGCTTGTGAGAGTAAACATGTTGGGTCTGTTTCTATGTATGATGCTGATTACCAATGCTGATAATAAAAAGAAAATAAATGTCGCGCAACATAAGGAATAATTCGTAACGCTAAAAAGACAACCGTTCTTTTACGGGCAGCTGCATAGTTGACCAAATGTACATTACGGGTTCCTGTTTTAACCTTCCTTACAACTGACTCGACATTGCACCGTTTCGTACGTTACCGCGCTAAAGGGTTGTCCCTGTTTCACTTCACCCGTTTACGCCTGCTTGCAGGCCGTCGAATACAGGCGGCTGTGCCGCATTCCAATGGCCTTCGCATATCCGCGCTTACTTGCGTGTACTATCTCCGATTAGTATTCACTAGTCCTACTACTGCGTGACCATGACTTGCACGCGCAAAGTTTAACTGCTGTCTTTGATATTTTGTTGAGTTCGTCCCGTTTTCCCGCGTATATACGTGTATCTATTTTTCCATGAAAGTAACAATGAGGTATAACGTCGTCAATGATTGGCGATACGTTGGGCGCATGCGTGCGTAATGCAGTCAGGGCAATATAATTGTAGTGAAAATGGTAGATGTGGGCAGACTGGCTTATTCTTGTAGTGTCAAGCAAATATTGCTTCTGGTCAAATTGCTAGTATTTAGTCGGGGGCAGTGAGTTTATTAGTGACGAGCTACATTCGCCGCGTCGTAGTGTTGGTAAACGGTTATTTGTGACTGTTTAAATGGAGAACGCTTGCTAGGCGAAAACCCATCACCTCCCGGAACACTGTCATAAAGCCGTTTGTACACTAATGTACAACTGGCAGAGCAGCTTGCCGACTGGTTTCACACTTCGTTAACCGCAAGCAACTGGCTTCCAATTTCCTCTGTTAGTTAATCAGATACCTTGGTCAGGGCCGCCAAAATCGTTGAGGCTAACCAGGGATAGGAGATCAACGAACACTCGCCTTTGTGTGTCTAGATGAGTAAAATGTCAGTTGCTTTTGTCTGGACTTTTATGGTTATGTATACTTTTCAGGAGTGGGTAGGCATGGTGTTCAGATATCTTTACTAGTGATAGTGAGGGATAATGTGTGGTAGTGAGTGCAGTTTTATCCATTTCTCTACAGCCATTTGCTTTGTAGGCTTTGTGGAATATTATGTTCTGTCATGAGTGCAAACTCTCTTTCTTAGCCCCATCGAAAAGCCCCAAGAATTTCCGGACCTCAAAGCAAAGGGAAAGCTAGGAACAACCAAGGCCGCGAAGAACAAGCGTGGAAACAAACATTGTAAAAGCTCTGTTATAACAATTAGAGTGGACACAAAATGATGTACAATGTGCAACAATGATGGCGCTGAGCGTCCTTTGAACGTTCTACGAAATGCAATAGCCGTACAGTTAGCTGGCTACCATCTACATGGAATACAGTGCTTTGCGCCATTAAGCAAACCACGCAGTAGCGGTTTACTCTGATTAACTTATTGCGTAAGAAGACCTACAGCAGATTTCAAAGACCGGCGGCAATGGCATGTTGGTTGCATAGCTGGTAGCCAGCCTACTTTGATCGGGAGCGCAGAATATGTAAGTAGGGAAATAACCAGCATACAACGTGAGCGATGCAGAAGTTATTTGGTGGTAAAGTAGCGGAAAGATAGGAATCGAGTGCGAAGTACAATTTTTCGTTTATATAGTCAGAAAGACGACATGAGGGTACTAAGAGAATAGCGCTATGGCCGACTGAGCTGGGAAACGCTAGTGGGAGAGCTAACCTCCTACGCGAGCAAGTGTCAAAACCTACGCTGCGAGACGGAAACAGCACACCTACAAAACGGTGGTTAAGGAGCGGAAGTACTAACAAGGTGAGAAAGGCGTAATACACAAAAGTGGTAATAACGGTCAATTAAAGGGAAGCAAGCCTGCGGAACAAATGTATACGCAGCGTCGCGCCGAAATAAGGAAACCTTGGGTGCAAAGGGAATGGTACCAGGGTACCATGATCCAGGAAAATCCAGTGTGTAGTTTGGATTCATACATGCGTAAGTGTCGCATACATAGCAGCGAGTAAGTCATAACTAAACACATAGAATTGGGAAGCTAACGGACGCCACTGTGCTTATCAGACAAGAAAATTGAAGAAATAAAAAGCCAAGAATGTTAAATTGACCAAAGCGTGACGAATAGCCGGAATACAAGCATAACTTAGGGTTGCTGTCGATACCGTAACGTGTGGCCTATCCGCAGCAGCGTGCAGAAAATCATATTATGCTAGAGTGCTAAGATAATAGTACCAAGCTGGATAGAGGCAGGGAAGGTTAGCCTGTGAGCTAGATGATTGCAAGTAAAGTTGCCTAAGACATTACAGAGAGTAAAAGATAAATAGACATCCAGAAATGTGAGGTAAGATAGCTGCTTGCGCTTAATACCTAAATTATGCTTGCACGCTAGAGGAAAGCTAAGAAAGGTTTCAGGATGAAAAGACAGCGAACAGGAGAAACGCAAGCTCGCAATATGGTTGTTAAATAGTTCAAAGCATAAGAGGTTAGGATGCGGCGACACGCAATGAACTGATGCTGTGGTGCTAATGGAATATAACTAAGGATGCATGAGCCGGGAGAAGCCAGTGGGAGAGCTGAAGGTAAATTAATTAGATGTCACAGACGAGTACGCGACCGATGAGCGTCTATCAAGGAGCTGCTGTGCGCTGACCTGCTGAGAAAAGAAGGTTGCCAGGTAAAGGCATATAAAGGTTGCATAAAGCAAGGATAGCAGAAACGAAGAATGCAATCGTACATTAAGTTTACTAAGGGAGTCACAACATATAAGGCAGAAGTGCAGCGGCGCGAAGGTACACCATTCCTGCTAGGGTGCTAAGATGCTAATACTTGGGATCGAGCCTGTGCAAGCTAGTCGGCGGGATGGACTCTTGCAGGTGCAAAGTCAAACACTTTACAACGAGTAAGAGTTATGAGGATGTCTAGAATAGCGAGCATAAGGAGCGGCTGTGCGTTAACCTGATGAATTAGGAAGGAGTGCTAGACAAAAGCTGAAAAGGTTACATGACGGAAGGACTTCTAACCGGCGGAATGTGTGCATACATTATGTTTACTTTGGACCTCGCAGCATAGAAGGCTGAGGCGCGCACTTCCTGAAGTTCTGTTAGGGTTCTAAAGAGAATAGAGCTAAGGTGGACTGAGTCGGAAAATGCCATTAAAGGATCTGGGCTCCTACATGAGCAGGTGTCGCAAACGTTGCAGTGAGCGACGGATAAATGAATGTTTAGAGAATAGGAGGATAAGAAGCGGCTGTGCGCAGACCATATGAGTTATGTTTACCTCAAGAAGTAAGCTAAGAAAGGTTTCATGAAGAAAGGACATTGAAGGAATGAATCACAAAGATACAATACGTTGGTTAAATAGTTCAGAGCATAAGCGGCTAAGACGCGGCGATGCGCAGATAACGAAAACATGCTAGGGCGCTAATGGAATATAACTAAGGTAGCGTAAGCTGGGAGAAGCTAGTGAGAGAGCTGAACTACAATTAAGTATGTATCACAGACGAGCAAGTGACGACTGAGCATCAAGCAAGGAGCGAGTAATAAAGAAATGAACGTCAAGAAAGGAGATGTTGACGGGCAGTTTTCCACAGACTACAAGCGTTATGTTTGCTCTACAGAAGCGAGCACATAATCTTTTAATGAAAGGACAGCGAGTGGAAGGAGCGCAGGAATAGTATAAGTTTGTTAAATAGTTCGGTGCATTAGAGACTACGACACACCGACGCGCAAATATTCAATTCTTTCTATCTTTCATGCACTATCACGCGCTTTAACACTTTTACATTATGCTTTCTTGTCTTAACCTTCCTTACAACCGGTTCGACACACGACCGCTACGTGAGTTCCCGCGTTAGCATGTACTTCCTGGCTCACTTTGTCCGTCCGCGCCTTTTTATAGCCCATCGAATACAGTCCGCAGTGTTCGGCTACAATCGCCCTCTAATATCCGCGCTCACTTTCCCGCACCATGCTACTGACTTCACCAAGAGTGAAGGGTATAGTCTTCGTTAGTACCCATGGCAACTAAGCCAGCCAAATGCGGGCGACCGACGCTGGTCATCGGTGACATGGGCCATTGTTTGTCAATGCACGTAAGTAGGCAACGAGGAATTGGTTTACAGTTGGTGCCCGAGTTTATTAAGAAAATAGCAGTCGCACAACCTTACCATCCGGAAGTGCTTAGGAAGAAACACAATACCAAGGCGAGATAAATGTGCGGGTATTTTCTTCATGGCATTGTAGTAGTAATGGTTAGCAGTAAAGCTCGTGAACCGTGCACTGCGCGGCTGCCTACGAGCGGAGGCGGATAGTATGACAACAAGGGGATAGTATGATATACAGAGTCTACTAACCGATTAAACCGGAGGATGACGTTCACCAGGAAACCCGCATTCAGCGTCATAACACAACGGCAATAAATGAAACATAACGTCCGATAGTAGTGAATGTCAATGCAAACATGACTAATCGAACCTCGGTTGTGTACTAATAACAACCGTGAGCCAAACCTTTGCATGCTAATAGCAGTTGCAGTAGTGTAACAGTATAGGTGGTTACTTGGAGAAACAAAAGGTGCGGCGGAGTGGAATGCAGTTGGCAAACGTGTAGGCAGTGATTGAGAAAAATCTCAACGATCTAAATAGACGGGTACCGAAGGCAGCGAACGTCATTGTTTGCAATTGACCACATAGTTGCAAAACGCAATGGCGAGAATTCACCACATATAGTGTTCATTGCCAAAAGTGGTATAGAAAATATATAAGCCAAAAGAATGAGGCGGTGAAGATAGTTGTCCTAATCTATTCCGTTTTACAGCACACAGCAAAAAACACCGTCTTTACTAATCATTACAAACTACTTTAGGAGAAATAGGCAAGAAAAAACCTAGGTGGATACGGTGAAATTGCACAAAGTTGCAGTTATTCGGCAGGCCACGTAAAAGCAACCGCGGCGTGTAGCGTTGAGTTACGTCTTTATGCATTGCAGGCAATTAGTTTTGCCAACGTTATGATTGCGACGAATTATGGAGTCTCATATGCATATATCATGTATAGGTAAATGACAACGTTGATGCTCCCGCGCGCAAACTGCCTGCACACTTCACAAAGGTGGTAACAACAGCATGCAAGCACAATCAGCTGCGCTGATTTCCTCTAGGGGAATAGCATCAGCAACTTGTTCTTCCACCAAGCAGTTTGCTGTGCACGATAAAACATTCAAATTTTGCGCGTAGGTATCACAACACCAAACTGTAATGTCAGCCCATATACACGCAATCTACTTAACACTGCTATAGCCGATGCAACAGACTAGCGTGATGTATAATATGCGGTTAGTGCACATGTTGACTCGCATCCCATGAGGCAATACCAGCTCAGATATGGGGATATTAGAGAAAACAGACCAGATGAATGTGAGACCACTGTCCGCATGTATGATACGGATAATCCAGGCCGGATTAACGCGCACACCATGGAGAATTTCATAAGTAAAGCGTACATGTACATTAAGCTTAACAACCTAATTTCATCGGTACACTGTTTTAAAAAATGGGCGTAATATCAGAGTATAGCACAATAGGCCAGACAGTGTTATAGTTTTAGCACCAAGGGTTTGAAAAAAATGGAGAGATTTGGGAAGCTCTAGCTGTATAGGCAATCAATGATGTGGTGCACAGAGTGCACGGGTAACAAGGGCGTGGAGTAGTGGGACAATGGTATTTGACCCCTATTTGTGTTCTAGGCAGAAGCTGGAGCAGGATTGAAGGTACGGTGTAAATAGACAGCATTATGGGCGAATAAGTTTAATAAGTGTTGTTTACTTCTGAGGCGATCGTACGCAGGCGACGTGGAGCTAGTGAGTAGAGACAGTAAATTATTTCCTTATAGAACGGTGCAGCCGACTCACACACAGGATTAGATATAAATACCTCATTCCCATTTCTTGCTTTCACAAGTACAGCACAGCAGTTAACGATGTGAATCGGGCGGTAGACTACGACTGCAGCTGTCGTTGCTGAATGGGAAGTAGGTGGCTTTAAACAAATTGAGAACTGCACTACTATAATATCACTACCCTAGAACTCATGGCCAAATGACCAGCCGATTGATGGAATGCCGAGTAAATATTAGGACCGGTTAGGAGCGGTTACCTGTTGCTCCCGCCCGCAAAAATTGGTACCCGCTAATAGAATTGCCTACCTCGTTATTATGGAGGGTGGGATTCACTTCCACTAAGTCGTTTTGACAGGTTGTATTCGCACAAAACCTTTGACGACTGCTCACAAGTAATCATGCATTTGTTGTCTTTATAAGTTGAAGTATCGTGTGGTCAGTAAACACACAAAAATGGCTCCGTCGATCCCAGGATATTATCCCAGTTTTTCATACAGGCTCCACGAGCACAGACAATTTTCCTTGACTTGTATTTTTGATATAATTGGCGGACCACACACATCGTTTATATACACCAGGTTGCGTACAAAGCTGCAAGTCAGGAGGTGAGTACATTTTTCTTAAAGGGAAAGCATGTATTCATAACAGAGATTGCGTCCGGCTCGGCGATGATGAACAGTGGACGCGGGATGTGCATTTTATAGTTCAGGGACGTAGCATTTAGGAGCGCCATTGAAGAAGAACAAGTAAAGCTTACTAGCTTAACAAATAAGGCAGTGGAGCCATTGACAACTACCTGGCCACGGAAAGAAATAGTAGGAAGTGAGTGAGAAGGCATTGTAGTATGTAGTTTCGGGATGACCTGTTTGGTGCTGTGATGAACCTGTAGTGGCTCATTCCCACCTGGTTTAAAAACGCGCAAGTTGCAGGGTTGGAAGCAGTGGATCCTTTGACCTAAGTGTACGAACCGGCAGCATAAGTTTGAAGAGGGTTGCAGCATATAATAACCCGGGTGCGCATAAAGTTGAACGGATCAGTGTAGATTGCCAAAGGAAACCCTAATGTGCTGTGTCACGCAATGTGAATAATACTTGTTGGGTTGTTACCGATAGGGAGCAGGGACACGATAAGTATTGGGGGGCTAGTGTGAATCATGCATACAGGTGTGAGACAAAGTACCGGGGGTACCGTAAGCAAAAAGTAATAACGTGAGTCAATTAATGAATAGTTGACACCCTGCGTCACGCAAGGTTATTAAATGTTGCTAAATTGCTAGCGAGTGAGAGCAGGAGCAGGATAACTATTGAGAGGGTATTGAAAATGCATCGCTGTGGCATGACGTTGTACAGACTCCTTAGTATTCCTAGCTTGCTTTAGTTTGGACGTAGTACCTACCGTGCTTTGCCGCATGCCGCCTAACTGAAATTGGTCATGCTCTTGTTCGCACGGCTGATCTACTGGGGTGTTACTATGAGATGTAGTGTGACGTGTTCCAAGAACAATATCGTTAATGGTATACGATTCCATGCAAAACTTACTTGCAAATAAATTGTTACCCCGTAGATTTACTTTCCACACTTGTTATAAGGAATGTGTATGGTTTACCTTGCAGGGGACAACAATGATCAATGGTCGCTTGAGTGATTCCTACGCACTGTTTGAAAGCAAAAAGTAGTGGCCACTTAGCGTAGCTGCACCTGTGGTCATTCAGGGACAAAGCCCTTTCAATTGGGGTGCGCTCGATATATTTTACTATCGGCAACCTGTTAGCAAGGAATGTCCTTACTTCCGTGATTATCAGTTTTGGCGATTTTAGGATTTCATACATAAAGACAAATTATCATCCTGCGGCGTACCAATCAACGCTTCCGCTGGAATTGTTTGCACTTTTATGACAGTTTAACGTGAAGCGGGCAATCGCTGTTTCGTAAAGGAACGCTGCTCCTATTCCACTGCACATATGACCAATTTCTTTGCATTGCATGGCATCATGGAGCAGTATTGTAAAAGGAGAGTGCACAGAACTTGTAGCGTGCTGCTATAAAATCAGCCAAAGACATCCTTCTTCAGCTGCTTCCGATTAGTGAACTAACAATAGCAATGCTTTAGCTCACTTTATGTAAAGTTAAGTGACATCGAGTAGCGTACCCCAACGTTCTTAACGCTGTGCAGTTGCCTAGTGATTTACCATTCAAGGGTAGCACCTTTGGGGGTATGTAGCATTTGTGGCATGTGTCTCCGCATGCTTTTGGGGAAAGCTTCCGCTTTCAGGTTTTGCTACATTTATTCTGCGCGGAGTGGTAACTATGGGTATCAGTGAGATCTTTCGATAGGTCCTACAGGTTGAAGGGGATAAATAAATAAAGAAATGGTCTATCCTCGACAGGGCATGACACGCCGGTGAAGGTATAAGCAGTAAGGTACAATAGATATATCCGTATAGCAATGGTTCAGGGGTGTTACTGAACAAAGTAGTAAGGAAGATGGTCTCCGATTTTACACAGACCAATGTCCTTCATTCCTGGTATCGAACTCGAAAATGCTGCTGGTGCGCGGAATAATTAGAGACAATTATGTCCACAAAGCCAGCGTTAGGTAAGGTTTTTACATGCGGACATATCCGTGCATGTTAAGCGCCATACTTTGTGTACTTCTTTCTGGAAGAAGAGTCAGTGTGCCACACCAGCTAGGATAACACATGTGACGTACGTGGAACTGGATGCTCGGGGATATCGAACTGCATTGGTGGACTGCAATTGGTGGACACAAAGCCACATAGATACCAGAAGGCAAACAGATGAGGCGTTGTGTCACGATAATTGTTTAGGTTTTCCAAGGTTGCTAGTAGCTGATTGCTAAGTAGGATTATTAATGGAAATATTGAGCTAAATCTCAACAAATCCATAACTGAAAAGCAAGACGAATTCATGAAGAAAAGCATAATTGCTAATCTAGGCAAACGAATGCGGGGGCGCTGTGTAGAGCAATACGCTTCAGTGAGCATAGTTAATTAGTAGTCAGCAAATATGCTGGACTGTGCATAGGGATGCGGTTAAACGGACAGGATAACCGATGTTGGCGAGAAGAATAGGGCTTTAAAATATAAATAAGGTATGCTCAAATATTTCTAGATACACCAAAGCTGACATGCTAAAGGCTTTCGCAACAAAGATGTTGCTTTGCATAAAACGCCCAGTACGCACCATATACGGTTAATATGATGAATGATTGAAGAATGACGTTCAGTTACCTAACGTTGCTCCCTTATGGTGAACGCCAGTCATGTACGGTTCTTGTTCTCAACATCCAATAGCCGTCCAATATTTAGCAAAATTCTCAACATGTTACTGCGCGTCCAGAGACATGAATATTTCTCTCACCTTAGTAGTGCGGACGTACAGAATTCTCGGCAGACGAGTGATATAGTGCACGGCTCAGCTGAGGAAAAGCCTAACCTCTAAAGACACACAGACATGAGGCTGTTGATCAGCCAGCGAGCCACAACGTGTTCCCGGTTGTCAGCTAACTTCGAGCTGTGTGCTGAAGGTCATGGCCAACCGTGGGCGTTTAAGCCATCAGTGGTTATCGCTGTGTATCTCGCTGGCTACGCCGCGGTCCGCCTAAGCAAACAAAACTGCCACGTGAGTGTGCGCACGTGATGGCAGCTCAACTGCGGACGAGGTTAGGCATTGCAAGTTGGCAATATTATTGAAGCACAGGTAATGGAGCACGAGCAGACAATGCCGCAGGGGAGCACCTAACGTTCCTGTTACTCAGCGCGCGCTAAATATTCTGCTGTACGGTGAATGCGGTTTAATTGCCGCATCAGCTTCAAGAAAATACAATGCAATGAAGGCAGGAATTCGTCCCGTCACCGCCCGGTATGTGGTTAAACTAGTGAAAAGTTCGAGCAAGCTGGGAGTGTGTGTAACATGAAGAGAACCGCCAAGGACGACTGCTCAGCTTATGCTGTAGTCAATGAAATGTCAAAATGTCCTGATCTCAGCATCCGTCGGATCGCATAACACGGTGACACGACCCGATATGCGGTAACCCGGATATTACTGAGACGAAATTTTCGGCGATTCCGTGCACTTCAAGTGCAGGTTTTGAACCCATGCGAACCGGAGAAGTGGCATGAATTTTGCCGTTGGTTTCTGGATCACGGGCATTCGTTCTGTTATCTTTACAGATGAGGCATTGTTTCATCTGCATGGAACAACGAACTTTGCTGTTGGGCTACCAGCAACCCACGAAACGTTACCGCATCACGTATGCACCACAGTGTGAAACTGATGGTTTGGGCCGGATTAACAAGCCAGAGAATCTTGGGTCCATATTTCTTTTCCGGGAATGTTAACGGTAGGTTTTTGTTTTGAAGTATTAAATCCTTATCTTTTCCCAGCATCGTCGTATTTGGAGATGTTGCAGGCATTTGTGCTTCCCCAGTTGGAGACCGAGGGACCGTACAGTACTATTTGGTGGCCACAGGTTGGTGCACCCGCACCTTCTGCTAAAACGGTGCGTGCTTACCTCACCGACAAATTTGGCCACCATTGGATCGGACGCGGTGGACCAATGGAGTGGCCTGCTCGCTCACCAGATTTGGACTCCATGGACCTTTTCCTATGGGGCTATCTGAAGCGGCGAGTGTACAAAACAAGGCCACGTGCATTGGACCAGTTGAAAGAAAAGATTGTGAAAGAATATCGCGCAAGCACGAGGGGTACATTGGAGAAAGTGTTCTTTTATTGCCTCAAGCTGTTTCTGCACTGCAAGCAGAATGCCGGCGGACATTTTGAACATATCCTTTACTAGCATAGATGATCGTTCCAATACACTTCTGTTAATATGCTTATCCTTTTTCATAAATGTGTTAACGACTAAACTGGTCCGCTGACAAATGGTGCTAATGATGCGTCCCTTCCGAAAGAATTCTTAACGTCCAGACTGTCGTTGAGCACATAAAAAGCGTAGGCACCGAAACGTTCTATGGCTACTTATGGCAGAAGCACTGAGTCGTTATGAGCTGAGGTTCGAGCAGCCATACTGAAAAGCCGACTGTGTGGTTGACGCCGTTTCAGGCTATTGCCTGTGAAGTTGTTGTTCGGGGATGAGTTGCAGTAGGTGGCAAAATGTTTACGTGGGGTCGTATCGTATCTGGTAGACTAATATGTGGTCTCCACGTAGCCACCTGTAGCGTCTAATGAAAACTCCGTTTGTCGTTAGTCGCTGCTCGACAAGAGTGAGTTTCAAGCGCTACAAGGTCCCGGTTTAGCCAAGCGCGCCAAGCCTGGATTACGTATTCCACGTGTTAACGTACGTAGGCATAGAGCATCATTGAGAAGATGAATAAAGCCAAGCTTTCGAATACCATCCGTAAGCTAACAACGTGCTGATTACCACGTTTGTATTCTGACTGTCTGGAATAACCAAAGTCGTCCCGCACCAGCACACTGAGGTCATGTTCCTGAGGGCTTGTCTGCAGGTCATATGCCCCAATATTCTGGAGATAGGCGTGTCCATGGCGGATGTGAATAATGTCCATACTGGTCCATACTTGGTCCATACTGGTTCTAAAGGACGGTTGGTCGTCGCTAGATGGGACGGGGTGCACTGACCTTGTGGTCGTGTTGGGCTCAAAGCTTGGTTCCAAGCACTCAGTGTGGACAAAACCGCTGTCCAGCCACCGCCTTGTATGCGGTTGATTTGTAACTACAGCTTTCTGTAGTTGCCCAGGAAAGAGTGTGTGTCGGTACCGTTGAGGAAACATGGAAGCCATCCACATGCTTTCTGGTCTTATTCCTCTAGTTTGGATCGGATATGGGGTGTGTGGTTGGAGCGGTTAGTGGTGCAGCGCAAGTCGTCCACGGGCCCACGGTAGACTGTGACTGGCCAACTTGACAGCAAATCAGAAACCGGGTGCTGCCAACCATATATTTATTCCTATGTGCGGGAACCCAAATGGAACCGGCGCTGCGTTCGATTTACTAACCGTCTGCTTGCGTGCTAAGTCCCTTCATTTATAGTGTGGGTTTTCAGTTTTGTCGTTATAACTTTTTTGTCATAGTGTTGTCGACCATTACTATCTATAAAGCTGAACACACTGCTTTAGCTAATGGTTGTTATTTACGCTACCATGTTCGCGTTTGTGACATTGCCTTAAATTATCGTATCTGATCACTCAAACTTATTGTCGATTCATTCGCAAGCAATTTTTTATACGCTTATTATGTAAAGTGTTATGCCTCCCTATCTGTATGCATTATCCGATTTATTTTATTTAGCTTATCATTTCATGCAATTGGCGGTTGCTGAATATCCCAGGTGTGGCTGCGCCTGATGTGCATGTTGACAAGGTGCCTTCCTGTTTATTAACCACTATCTCGTTCCTACCGGCTCCTGGAGACAGTTGTTCGTTGCTGGAGGAGATGGGTGCACGGTTCATGTGTCCATGTTTGGTTGGATGAGTGGTTCCGTGCACTCAGTGTGGAGCGGACTACGGTCCAGCGACCGCCTTGTGTGCGAGTGATTCCCGAATACGGGGCGCTTGTGGCTGCTTGTGAAGGAGTGCGGGTAGACTCCGTTGATGGAACGTGGCTGCAATCCACATACCTTCAGATCGTATTCCTTTGGGTTTACACTGGGCATAAGTGTATGGATGGAGCTGTGGGTGGTTCTGCGCAGGCCACCCATGGGCCCACTGTAGGCGCAGACGTCCTGTGGCAGGTCACAGTGACATGCCAATCTGAAACCGGATACTGCCCTTAATATCATGTAAGCGGAGGTGCGCGCTCGGCTTCGCAGTGGAGGAACACCGAATGCTTTGGTGCGTATGCTTTTTAGTATAATGTACGATCAATGTTTAACGGAGCTTATGGTCCGTATACCATTGCATAGCCTAGTGCTACACTCATGGTCGCCGTTTGGTGAACTGTTATTGGGCGAACATTGAGCGTTTGCAAAAGAACGGGTAACTTACCGTAGATACATAGTGCACACGTACTAATCTCGCGGTGGCGATGATGATTAAAATAAGATTGTGTGTCTCACACGACTAACAACGTCCACAGCAAGGCGAGACGTATGTATTACTGGAATTCTTTTTCTTTGGTTGATAACTGAAACTTGAACTATATGCGTCTACTGTCCTCTGAGCTGGGAGTGTTCGAAGTACTCATAATACGCAAAGCGACATTACTGTTATATGTTTGGTGCTTTTTGGTCTCCGAATAGATGGGCTGCGCTTAAAAACCGGAAGTGCAATAGCGCGTTACATCAGGTGGTCCACGATTAAGGATCCATTAACTGAACTAGCGGCCAAGTGTTGCGACGCATGCAAGCAGTTAAGTGTGCACTACTGGTTTTTAAGGTTGCACACAAGGCTGTAGGACAGAAGGTGGCCCTGTAAAGGGCCGTCAGGTTGTTCACAAAGTGATTGGAAAGGGAAAGCGGTTAACCGTGCGGACTAACCGGGGGCATGCGAACATTTTGGCCGGCAGTTGTGATACCTGGGTACCGCTTATACTATATGCGCATTGGGCTGTAGTGTACGGAAGCATGGGGCGCATCGTTAATGCGAACAGCTATTGGTTGGAGCAGCACTACTCACCTGTAAACCTGGGTGGCACTGCTGTGCGGTAGACGGATACTGGCGTGTAGCATGCTGGTAAGATTGGGGGGTAAAAGGCGCGGTAGACCAGGTACTTCGAACTAAACGTGCCCGGCACCCGCACACCTACATTTGTCCATATGGACATGTACTGGAGCACTCCTAAATAAGGTAGCTGGACGCAGCATATTGCAAGTAGAGGGCGACAGGTGGTTAAGCTGTTGGGCAAGGTGCGCTGGAGACATGGTGCTGTGTAGTTGAATGTTCATGCTAACGCGATGGATGCCTAATAAGACTATATAACTGCTACAGATTCTACTTGATACAGGATATACGCATGTCACACGAAATTTGATTTTGTGGGTCATGGAACGCAAATTTACGAGATAAAGTTCGCCGCAAAATCACTGAAATTGGGCAACAGATACAATGCGGACGTCTATATGATTCCAAATATCAGCTTTCTCATGCGGAGCGTTTTCTAAGCTCTTGACCCACGACGTGCAAGCACTGAGGAACGGTGTATTGCAAGTTGTGCCGCAAACACAGGATAACAATCTTCATAGATGCAAGGCAAGCTCGACTTACAGATGTAAAAGGTACCGAAGTTGTGCACATACACCCAGTCAGGGTGGATCTTTCACAACATATATGTCCAATAGATGATTAGCTGGAAATAAGAAAGCTTTTGGGTTCGGTGGGAAAACCATAATCACGTAGTAGGGTCGTGACATCCTGCAACCCGTGACGAGGGTGCATATGGACGGGTGCAACCTAGAAAAAAGTGACCACAAGTGTGAACCTTGTGGTCAGACAAGCTCACTAGAAGTTGCTTCCCAAAATGAGGTGGCGTCCATTCCTCTCCCACATCGTTGCTGCTATCCGCCAGTTTGCAGACAGGCGGAAGATGTATTTTACATCAATAGACCTAGAATGCATACAGGCGCATGCCGGAAGTGAGGCAGGATTACTGCAATAGTGCATGCGAGACGCTGGTGCCCACAAAGGTGAGTCCAATACGGGGATATCAGAAAGATTATTATGCAAATGTTTAATCGCGGCTTCTAATTTCTACAAAAAGTACACTAATCGCAAAACCACCAATAACATAGTAAAGTGCTACCTAAATAACTTAATAACTAAATATTTTATTCTCGACTATGCAAGGCACGCCCATGGAGGCAGTATCAGATATGTACAACTGTACAGACATTTTACAGCAACTGTAATAGTGACAGTAGAAAATTGTTCATATATCCATAACTGGAACCGTACAATGGTTGAAAGGTGAAATACTAATTTGGCTGTCGTGAAACCGGGACCTCGGCTAATAATAGATTAAGAATCCTGATTGATCCGTTGGAATATAATTGAAGAGCACGCTCAAGAGAGATATGACAATACAGTGAGTTCGGGCAAAAATAACGCAAAGGTCAACGGTGACATCGTAGAGAGCAAAAAGCCGACAGTATATGCAGGTTTAGAAGTTCCAATGTAACGAACCTATCTAGACTGGTGACGCTAGTTAACCTACCAGTGTGAAGTTATGGGCTGTGACATTATTCGGTGGCGAGTCACATTTATTACGTTGCAGTGTTGTTAAACGGACATTTGTAGCTTTTTATATGGTGACCGCTTTCCAGGCGAAAACCCACCACGCTTTGAAACACTGCCGCCAATCCATTGAATGTCAACTTGTAACTGGCTATGTTTCTGGTCGAACGTTTGTTTGCTCGGTTATTCGCAGTCAGGTTGCGTCCCATTTTTCTGCCAGCTAACGCCTTAGCCGGGTGCCTATTGCGCTCCTGTGTCCTGTCCTGTGCCCAATTGTTAGGTCGGCAACTAAACATATTTGTTGAATATAACGTGTTGATCCTCTGCAGAACCACGTGAAGCCACCGAGGGATATACATTGAAATATGTTGAATTGTTGTTGAAGTCTTGAAGGATAGAATATGGTTCCAAAGAAAGAATCGCGGATCACCTGGGTATGTAGTAAAATTGATTAAAAATATAGAAAACCACGGCCAATTGAGCGGCCAACACGAATTGAAGAGATCACAACGACCAATTGTTCTGGCTTTTTATCGCAGGTGAATGTGCCCTCCGGTCAAAAGTGTTTTTCCAGGCAAGAGTAATGTGGAAGAGATAGCGTTAGGCAAGCTGAACCCAAAGGTTCAAGCCTCGGAATATTTGTATCCGTGCATGATAACGAAGGAGTTATCCGGTTAATAAGTAGTAAAAGGGCTGCTAATCATCCGCTCATGTCCAGTTAAAGGAACTGTGTGGCTTGGATTGTTGTCGCAACGATGGACCATTCCTTGGATGCATGTCTCCGTACCTTTGACAAACTCGGGAGAAAAAGGAAGAACCAATATTTGAAGGAATCGGGTAGTTGTTGTACAGAAGCATAATGCAGGAATGCATTGTAACCATTAAACTATTCACAAAGATTCCCGATCTCGCGGGTGAGCGTGTTAAACGGTGGTAACACACGAAGCTCGAAAACTTAGAAATGGTTTGTATTCCGTGAAAAGCATATCGCGCATTCCGAGACCGGATTGCGCTAAAATCAAGGAATCCGGCGGCGCATGTTTACTGGCGGTCTAAAAGCTACGTGAATAAATGCTTTGCACTTACCTGCAGTGCTGCAGGCTACATGCGCCATGGATCATGTTAGATGGATAACATTTGAAATCAAAGTGGCGACCAATTTTCAATCTCAATCAGTAGACGGATGTGTGTGGTCCGACTGGCAGACTCGTTCAAATTGTGAAGTCGCAAACGGCTATTAGTTGTCCGTTTGTCATCCATGCCTACACCCACAAACTGTAAGAATGAAGGTTGTCATTCCGAATTTGGTTTTGGGAAGAGACTCATTTCCTTGCTGGTGGGGCTATATATATATATCTGCATTTAGCAGGGAAGATTATTCTGCATTGGACTAACAGCGCACTTAGGCAACTGACAAACGTGGTCGCTAGCACCGTGAGGTCATATCAGATTTCAAGGACGATACAGGCGTCCTGATAAGGAGCGTCCAGTTTGTTGCGCCGTAAGCGAACAAGAGCCCCGTTTCTTCGAACGTTAATTTGCATACCATGTCCATGATAACGTCAAGGAATTTGACAAAGTTCCAAAAGGGACGGGACTTTTCCAAGCAAAAGTCTAGGGGGCAGGTCATCGAAAAGATGGGAGGAGCATGCAAGGCTAGATAGAGAAGCTCAGTAGCGAAACGATTTGAAACAGCATCACAAAAGGAACTGTGCCAGTCTAGGCCGGGGCGATTTATGTGCCCCATCACTAAACACCTATTCGTTGAATGTTTAAGGATAAGTTTAATTAGATCAGCCTCAAGGCTATGGGAGGTTTCTGTCGAGAAGCACAACTTAAAATTGCACGGATGCCATATAAAAAGACTGCGCGTGCGGAAAGCAAACGTTGCGAAGACAGTAAGGGTTGAGTTTACGTACAAAACAAATCCACCTCCGCGACAATGGAGGGTGCGGTCACGCCACAGTAGTGCGTAGCCTAGTAAGCACAATTCACCCTCTCTTGACGTCAGTGGACAACTACGTAACAAGAGGTGTGAACAGCATTAAGTAAGTCGCAGACAACGGTGCACACTTCCCAGCTACTTTCGCAAGCTACGCAAATTAATGAAGGTCACTTGTAGGTATTGTAATGTTATCCCGGGATCCTTAGCCACTGGAACTGGTGCTGTCACAACTACCCTCCGCTTTTACCTACATCCAAAGTTGACAACTTTTCTTGTTTAGTTTACGTGCAGCTAATGTGCTGCCTGTTAAGGTTTCCGAACGAATCGCCAATTCCTGCCTCAGTAGCACCTAATGTTAATGTGATTTTGCCCATGAGCGCGCTGTTTAACTGTATATACGCGAATAGGTTTGAAGCAGCCCACCATCAGCAGCTTCAGTAAATAGACGGTTAATGGCGCTACTTTCCCTAGAGCAGTTCGTGCAGGATGTTCAGCAACACGGATGGTTGGATAAATTTTCCGCTTTTCCGTTCGGGTCATTCATACAGGCGCTAAAGCCTATGCTGCACAATGCTGTTAATCCTACGGCCAAATTTATGCGCAGATGTACGGAGATGGCTGCAAAGCCTACTGATAACCATTCTGAGGAATACCCTTCTCGGTGCATTATATTTTGGGTATGTTGCAATAAGCACACATTACTGCTGAATGGTATATTACACGTACCTTTTTTTCCAAACAACCTACTTGTGGTTGGTAGTAACCTTTATGTGCTTCAAGCTCTGCACCATATATACGTACTCACATATTATGCCGGGCAGTTATAACTTGTACGACCCCCACAGACGTGGACTGCAATCATCATAGATGTTGCATTTCAGATGGGCCACATGGTGATTAATTTTGAGATGGAACCGGTTGCATGCGAGTAATTGTGCTACAAGATATGACGCAGAATGGTTATCATTCCTTAGTTGCATACTTTCCGAAGAACTACATGGCTAGATACTGTAAGTGGTTATTTTGTTTTTAATAATAACCATTATACCTATCTTGGTCATGGTTATGTTGTTGGTCATTAAGGGATGCAAACACACTTATAGGAGCCATCTCTATTTATATACCATGAAAAGGTGCCTTTTTACCTCAACTAGTTTCCATGCTGAGGAATATGTCTGACTTTTACTACCTGGTGTGCATGAATATGGAACAACGCTTAGATCTTATGGCCATCCGGGCACTTGCTGCTGCAGGAGGTTAGCAGTGCTTGGTTTCCAGAACTCCCGCGTTTTGTGAAAAATGCGGCAGGGAAAACCCATCGGTCACCTGCCCCAGGGGACCGCCCCAACCCTGTTGAGATTACCATGCCTGCCGGTATGTGCTTTTCGTACCAATCCTTTGGAAGATAAGTACGATTACGCTCTAGCAATGGTAAGAGAGCATGCCGGCAGGAATTTTCTTGGCATACCGATGATACCGTTGCTCCGGGAACGCCAAGGCAGCGTCCTAACTTGGTAGCCAGAGATCTGACCTCTTATAAACATTACAGAGTAACCGGTGAAGTTGATTTAGGACGGAGTAAATGAGGCAGATAGATCACGGGAAAAGAAGATGCTTGCCGATCCCAACTATCGTTCGCCACTTCATCATTGTTTATACCGGCACCAGAATCTGCATCCATTTTATAAACCTCCGTGGCATCTTGCAGATAGCTAGCGGAGGTACCCAGACCCAAAACCAAGCTAGTACCATATGCAACCCAAAATGGGAGTAGGCACTCATTTACAGGTACGTTATCCCTTAACGTTATTACTCGCGGCCGTCCTTTTAAACCGGCTAACTATTCAGCACGCACATCGAGATCACTGCATGAGCCCAGCCTTGGCTCTCAGCGACCGGACGTATTAGGCCTTGCTGAGACATTGTTAAACTCCGAGGTAAATGCCCAAGAAGTGGAAATCACCGGCTACTCATGCTTCCGCTGTGATAGACCATCAAACAATCGCGGTGGCGTGCTACTTTACGTAAAGTCTTCCTTGTGTGGGAGACTAGTGAGCACCTACCAAAGCGCTGATGGTCTATGTGAGCAGTTACGGTGTTCGATTCACCTCAAACGCTGCGAGTTGCTCGTGGGCGTGGTATATCGCAGTCCGCTGAGCCGCTGTTTGGACTGGTTGCCGCGTATTCGCAACCACATGAGTCATCCGATGTTCCTACTAATGGGCGATTTCAACTTGCCCCGAATACAGTGGCCTGAAGCTGAAATTCTCCCCGGCCACTGTGAAGTCGAGAGGAAGTTTACGGAGTTGATATTTGAAACCGCGGCCACACAGCCCATCAACCAACCGACACTCATTACAGCGCGCGCGACTCCGTCAAGCTCAGACCTACTTTTGACTAGCTGTGAGCAGCGTGTACATAACATTAAAGTCTTAGAGCCTCCGGGAGCGAGTGACCACTCAGTGATCATAGACAGTTTAGAACTACCGCTACCATATCCTCTCCCACTAGAGTCAGCCTTCAACTATTGGAAGGCGGACTTTCATGGCCTCATTCGAGCAGCGAGCCAGATAGACTGGTCTTTACCACAGGATTCATCTATTGAAACCAGTTGGACTATCATTAAAGAGGGAATAAAATCGTTGTGCGCCCGATTTGTGCCCCTCAAAGTTCGGAAAGTTGGGCCAGTCAAACCACATTGGTTTGACAAAGAGTACAACAAAAGGGCCCGACGGCTAAGTAGACTGCGGAACAAATTCATGTTATCTGGCTCTGACGAGGACCACACTGCCTACAAGGTACAAAGAATTTGCTGCAACAACGCGAAAACAAGCAAACGCAGAAGCTTTAAAGAGGAACTTGCAACTGCCTTAAAACCTGCTCCAAAGAGGATCTTCGCCTATGTGAAGCGGCGCCTAAGGCCTAAAGCCAAATCCCAGTGATAGAAGGCTCAGAGGGACAGCCCCTAACCTCGAGTACAGAGCGTGCGTCAGTATTAGCAACGCACTTCGCCTCCGTATTCGCAAGTGACCAGGTGTCTGTAATGAGTTCGACGAGCACCTCTCCAGCCGAACTTAACAGCCGACTGTAATATTGAGGATGTACGCAAGATTCTAGCAAATGTTGACGGGACGAAACCTGCTGAGCCAGATGGTACACACTCACTAATCCTCAAGTCATTATCGACCATAATTGCAACTTCTGTGACTGAACTGTTTAACAGGTCACTATCCACCGGTCTACTACCGGACGAATGGAAATGCTCAGTCGTAAAGCCTATCCCGAAAGGTGGTAACCCAAGCAAAGTGGATAACAACCGGCCGATCTGCCTGACTGCATCATTGGCAAAGACGCTCGAGAAGGTCGTGAAGAAAAGCCTTATGCAACTTCTCGAGTCGAAAAACCTGTTAACCTTCGCACAGCATGGTTTCCTGAAAGGTCGTTCATGCATCACCAACCTACTGTTGACGAGGCACAAATGGTTACAAGCGCTGAACAAAGGCCAATCGGTTGACGTCATTTACATTGACTTCAGTAAGGCTCTTGACCAGGTTAACCATGCAGTGCTCCTTGACAAACTGAGGCTGTGCGGTGTTGGTGGTTCGCTGCACAAATGGATCAGCAATTTCCTTATTGATCGGAAGTGGAGAGTCCAGGTGGACAACCATCTAACTAAATGGTATCCATCGAGCAGCGGCGTGCCCCAAGGCACTGTACTGGGACCGATATTGTTTCTAATCCATATAAACGATGTGCCTCAGCTACTAAAATCACATTGTGCTTTGTTCGCAGATGACTTGAAAGTGTGGAGAGTAATCCGCACACTCAATGATTGCGATTTACTTCAGCAGGATCACGACCGCCTCTCGACATGGTCTGCAGAGGTTTACCTTCCGATCAACCTTGCCAAGTCGCAGTTAATGAGGTTGGGTAAGTGTGATCACGGCCGAACGTACACAGTGGCTGGTCAACCGTTGCATCCCACTCCTTTCGTGCGCGACCTCGAGGTACTCTCACACTGGACCTAAAATCCATTGACAACACGAATAGGCTGTACCAAAACAGCCTTCGTATGCTTTGGGTCCTCAGGCGCAGCTTTAGCACTTGGTCCGAAGAGATTGCTTCTCGCCTCTTCGTCTCGATAATACGACCAATGCTGGAGTACGGCACTCCCGCATACTGTCCCATCATCCGGGGCGACTTAGAAAAGCTTGAGCGGGTGCAGCATGTAGCCACCAGGCTGATTCCCAACTTACGAGGTATGCCATACGAAGACCGATGTAAAAAACTAGGGTTATACACCCTATCTTATCGTCGGCTGAGAGTTGACCTCATCATGACGCACCGGATATTACATCTGGGTGATTACCCCATGTTGAGATAACTACTTCATCTGCGCACACCAAGCTGCACGCGAGGACACCGGTGTAAACTTATCTTCCCGGATTTGAAGCTGGTCGCCCATCAACTCTGTTTCGAACGCAGAGTGGTGAATGTCTGGAACGACCTGCCTCAGCATATAGTAGAAGCCAACACAGTGTCTAAATTCAAGATGCTACTAGACCGACAATTTGCAGAGGCAAAAGTACAGAGAGCGGAACGATGAATAAAGAGTGCATGTCCGAAAACGACGAATGATGCAGCTACACAGAGTAAACTATACTCGTTGTTTCGCACCAGTTCTCCGTTCTCAGTTCTCATAATTTATGCTCGCTCACAGATACAATTGCTTGCAACCAACGTAGTCGGAATGCTGAGATGGCAGACTTTAAAAACCCTTATGTGCGTCCTAGGTTATGTTGGAAGGTCTCCTAAACGCATGGATTGTCTCGTGTATAAAGGAACAGGCGCTGGGACAGCCTGTTCATAGCATGTCAGTAAGGATGTTACGCTTGACGGAAGCTTGACGGCAGCCACGTGCGAACTTCCCATCGGATCTTTCCGTACCAATGGTTTTTCTCAGTTAGTTAAAGGTATTGGATTATGCTCCACTAGAATAGCAACGCATAATTTGATAACATTACAACGATATATCTATCATTTGATTAGGTGCACTACCTTTAAACAATTCGCGGGTACAACGTGAACGGAGCAGCCAGGAACGTGATGTCCGCTTTTATGACACCCAGTGTTGAAGCACGCATTAGTACTTCCGCAACGCACAATATCTTTGCTTTCCGGCAGACTAATATTAATACTGTCATTCACTGTAACCTGTATTTGTTATCCGTGTACATCGTTTACGACTGCGCTGCATGGACGGTTCGGGTCTGTCGGTTTGACCGCCTAGAATGTCACGAAAGCGAAAATAACTGCTCGCCTACCGTAGAGCACGACGTCCCACGACGAACATCCGGTGAAAGCACCAATTGTCCTGCTGATGTAGGCCATGACCAATACTAGCTACTTATACGTCCATTTCAAACAGCGGAAATTGTGGAAATAAACGGAAGCATGGAGTCAAACGTTCTCGTAAAACTGCTATAACTGTTACCATTTTTCTACATGAATTTGCTTCTTTCCAGCGTCGTGAACACCTTTACTGGATGGAGTAAGCGTTTGGCTTTTATATACTTGCGCTGTGTGCATTAAACATTGCACCTTGTCTTCCCTTCGGGTGCCACTGCAGGATGGTGTCACTTTCGCTTAATAGCATAAATAAATTTACGACTACGCAGGTATGCTTTAAGCAAGCATGCAAGCAATATCCTAGTGCTAAATTGCGCGCGGACTAGAAAGCTTCGTGGAAACAGCAGGTAAAGTATTGTCATATATTTCAAAGTATTACACGTGTTGTATATCCATTGTGGAAACAAGTGATTGTGTGACTGCGGGCGGGATTCGACGAACTCATACCGGCCGCCGACGGCGCGCAAACCCCCAACCCATTTGTTACTTACGATTCGTATAGGATTTCGTGAAGGTTTATTCAATTCAATATTTCCTTACGATTACTTAGAAATTTTGGAACGATTTCCGGAGCATTTCTGAATGATTTTTGGAGGGTTTCTGAACGTTTCCCGTAGTAGTTTCTACCGATTTCCGTTGGTTTTCTGAAGGATATTCCGAGGATTTCTGAACGATTCCAGAAAGCATGTAGTCCAAGAAATTGCAAGGTTATCGCATGTCTTTTGAGAACAGAGGCATGTATTACTAACAAATTTGTAAAAGCAGCTTATGGAAAGAAACGTTACATCAAGCATTTTAAATTTAAGGCTGTGCAAGGTGGAATCTTGCGGAAACGGAACAATTGGTATTATCCTTGATATAACTATGGTATGGTGAGTGGATAGTGACACATCATCTGCGGACAAGCTTTTAAGATACAGCGTAATACTTAACCCTAGCTGCATACGCTTAAACAAGCCAAATAGGCACTGTTGGTAGAAGGTAGCTTACTGTAAAAGGTGCTAAAAATGGAACATAAAATAAACCAATGAGCTTCATTGTTTTGTGTTATGTTATAGCCTAAGCTCATAACAATAATATCCTATTATTTGAAGTTTGACTGATGAGCACTGGCAAGCAATTACGCAACTAACGTGCAACTCCTTACGGTTGTTGAAACTTATCTGGTGTGTAATAATAAAATTAATTTTTAACCAATCCGTTGATCCAAACCGCAACATTTGTAGGTGAGTATAATTAAAACCAATGGAGTAAATATTAGTATTTTAACAATAGCATAATACAATTCATTGTACGGCGTGAGCAGTATACTGTCAGGTCCCCTATGCTTATACAGGAGAACGAACAGGGTCTTAACCAAAGCCTTTGGTTTAACTAGCTGACCGCAATGCAGCAGGTTCGGCCTCGTGCTACAAGGAGCCTGTTTTCCTGAATAAGGCGTTTCCGCATTCCAACTTAACATTTGGAAGACCAGGAGACTAAGTATGTCTAGCACATAATTATTGACCAAGCTAGGATGCGTGGACTTGAAGGTGCAAAAGCACCATCCAGCCTAGTTCAACGGATCTCTGAAGAAGGCAAACCGTTGCACCACGGTAAGGTCCAGTCTCACTGCGTTGGCAGTCACACTACCGTAGTACGTAGCCTGGTAAGCACACTTCAATCTTCGTGACGTCGATAGCGCAAGCACGTATAGGTGAATACAAGGACCTTTTCACGGCAGTCGTCAAGCAGTGCGCTGGTTTCGCAGAGCTTGTTTCAAAGGCTATGCGTATGTTTGAAGAGCACCTGTATGTATGCGGCATTGTAAGCCTTGGATCGTGCGCCACCGAAACCGGTTCTTGCAGGGAGGAATCGCACTCTCGGCTCATCGCTCAAAAACCCACCACGCTGGGAAAGCCTAGCATTAGAGTGCGTTAACGCACATTTTGAACAAATGAAGCCCATTTAGTATACGCACCTTTGGAAAATTAGCAAGTGACTTTGTGTCAGTATTAAAAATAACACTGTAATTGGTATCCGAGTCTCAGCAACGCGGAGTAGGTATCAAACGTTCTGTTGACGTTGGCGGTTTTGGATTAGCATCCAATTTTTAGGCTCTAACGTCGTAAAGGAATCTATCTTAGATGAGACATTCGCAGTAGAAATAAAAAGGGGATCGGGATAGGACAACCGACTTACCACCTACATCTGCCTTGGGTTTGGTCGCGATTTTAACCCTACGCTCCGTTTGTTTGACAACGGCAGAAGCCCGATTTTCTCCCTGGCTAACAGGCGAATAAAACACGGTATCTGAGGGTACTTTGCCAACTGTGTCATTATTGAATTTTGTGCTGACAGTAGAGTGTGAGCAAACAGACGCCGTGTCCGGCAAATTATAAGCAACTTCCACTCCGTCCTGGCGGAGACCTAAGCCGTGTAGAAACCCAACAGAAATCAAATTTTCTGTCCCACGAACACGTCAGACATCAAAATTTCTAGAGACAACGGACTGCTAGTTACTGGCGTGTAACCTTCAGTGCCACGCACACCGCAGTCAACAACACTGAGCGGCATGATTTCGCTACTAGCCACAACTGCGTACTACATCAGATGAAAAGCAATGCAGTCCACGTAGAACTAGGAGCACAAATAGCTAATTGCAGGCCACCGGTCGAGTCTGTAACTGCTTTGAGAAATTCCGGTTTTCCCCATAAAACAATTCAGTTGTCCGAAGGAGGATACGAAGCTTTAGGACTGCAGTCACAATGTACTCGACAGCACGGTGGAAAAATCAACTAAATATGGAAGATAAACAACAGTTTGAAGCGGTTTAAGGAACCTAGGTAAGCAATAAACGAAAGGACCAGTCAGAACTACAAGGTGTTTAATATGTTTTGAAATAGACTCACCTAATGGTAAGGGGCAAAACAACGTTGATGTGAACTTCAAGTATGCCACGGCCGGTTTTTTGCGAAACAGCAGAAGCACAACAACCAAGAAACAGAGGAAAAGCAGACAGGTACCCCACAAAGGATCAACCCACAAGAAATCAAATTAAATGCGCTTTTTGCAACAGACTAATAACGCGTAAGCGGCAAGTAGCTGGTTACCGTTCAGTGGTCAAAAGACGAGTAAACAGTCGAGGCTTTAAAAGCCACAAAGTATCAGGACATAGGATCCAGGGACAAAATACGCCTTAGCTCAAACAGCGTTCAGTTTTGTGTTCCAATAAGCAAAATGAGCTCCCAGAACCTCGAAGTGCTAGTCGATTCTTACGTGTACACTACAAAAAGAAAGAATAGTAATAAATTCACTGCATTTTCAAGCATTTGCATAGGACGCTTTCAAGTGGTTAGGAACTGAGGTAAGTAAGCACAAGAAAAAGGCGAACATGCCCGACCACATTTCTTTCAGGCCTACTTTGAATTCTTCCACGGTTTGCAGGAAAAGCGCTAAAAGTAGGCTTCTAAAAATGCGTTTTACACCTGGAGCAACGACAGGACAATATAAGCCTTTGCTTGTGGAGCGAGAATGCTCTTCATGACAACAGCTATACTAAAATTGCTTGAACCGAGTTAATTGTTCACCGGGCCCATAAGGAAGGAGTTTGCAAGCCAATACTGAGGGCAAAAATAGTCACCACTTGTCGCTTGTAGACTCAAGTCGCAGTTGCCAGTAAAAATTGCTTTATATCCGCCTCCGTGTCAACAAGTTTAAGGAATACAAACGCAACAAATGATTAAACGTTGACATATCGTCCGTCATGGTGACCGCTTCTAACTTGGCGCCACAGCGATTCACTACGCATTGTTAAATACTTGCACAACCACAAAGAAGTTAAAGTTGCCATCCGTTTAAATTAGCACGTGAAAGTAGTTGTCAAATACCTTCACCATTTATGCATCTTTACCTTCACTATCAACCTAACCAACTTTTAACCAAATGTACCACACAACACTCACCAGCTTATGGGCCTAACTGGTTGGTTAGAATCCCCGTCCGTACTGATTAATTTTCCATCCTTGTTGCCTGCACAATATATCATGGGTCAAGAGGCTTACAATCTCCTTGCTGCTTCCTACTTGGCGTATCTCTTACGTATCATTGCTACTGCTTAGTATTTGGGGCGCACCCAACAGCCGTAGAATTTCGCCATTCGTACCTATTGCGAATTCGCACCTTTACGACAAGTTGAAGCGTGACCGGGAACTAACGAAGCGATTCCGAAGGAACCGTAAAATGTTATACAGGCATGTTATTGGCTCCCGTTACATGTGGTGCGGGCTTCAAACATTAATTACAATATACCAGCTCACGCGATTAGTAAGCAAACCTACAAGTGCCTTGCGAACTCCTTAACCTTATAACATTCAAAGTGTAACTGCGAAAACTCGCTCAATCATAATCGTCCTATCAGCATTTCTATGCAATGGCATATTCGTTGCAGATGTGGTAAGGGAGTCGTTACCTCAGAGTACCCTTGTTGTCAGGTAGTAGGCAATATTAAGCCATAGAACATGTAGGCAGCAGCCAGGTTTCTATCCAAATCATAGCCAGGTTTAATAAGCACTGTCTCAAAAGTTCAATAATTTATGATGGGATGAAAAGCATAAGTTTACAAGGCACGCAGGATGGATACGCAAAAGCAACGTAAAAGCAATAGCTTCCAACGTAGAACGTAAAGTGTTCGTGGTTAAAGCATTGCACTTTATCAAACTGTTTTGGAGCGATGATCTATAAGGTGAAAGTTTAAGAGTCCTTCGAATGTCGTCATGGCTGGTGGTTCACTACATAGCTGGTCAATGCAATTCAGTGAGAACAGATTCCAAGGGAGTAAAATAACGTTCTACTATTCAGACTGGAGGGTTGTGTCATTGGTTTCAGGTGGTCGCACTGCTTTGTTTGTGAGGGGCTGGGGTCAAATGTGATGTACGTGGATGCTTGCTTTCAATTAGTATCTGGTATGTAAGCGTAAGATCTCCGCGCAGATGTCGGTATTTAGAGAATACTCCGAGTACACGAAGAGGCAGCTCGTAAATTAGACTTTGTTGATCTGCTTTGGGTTTGTTCCAATAGATGATTGTCTGGTTGCAAGCATGGACACCAGGTCCTTGTTGCATATTCAAAGTGAGAATGAATATAGGAATTAATCAGCATTGGTACTAACCGTCGCGCAAAGGTGCCGAGATCTCGCGGAGATCTCAACTTCAAGCCAGCCACACTTGCTGGCATCGAACATTGGAGCGAATTGCAAAGACCCTCTTACACTGTTATACCTAAGTCGCGTCCACAAGTCACTTGTTGCAGGACTTGTTGGGCAAAAGGTATATGTTGACAAAGGCGCTGCGCACCATCAGCAGGTGGCACATTGCAGGTTCAGTGGGAACTGGTTCCTTTCTACCCATTCGTTGATCCGCGTCAGATCTCCGTGTAGGTATACACAGTCGGATGCTGAGCGAACTTTTCTCTATATTTCTGTATCGTCGGCTTTGGTGATAAAATGTCTACTGGAAGGTCATTAAGGTAGACCTAAAACAGTAGCGGGTCGAGGACAGAGCTTTGTGATACACCACTGGAGACGCCATGCTTGCAGTGAGTGTCGACTACTTTTCCCTTGGTTGCTCTGTCGTGCAAGTAGTTTGCTACCCAGTGAGCAGTGAGCCGTTGGTACCGTATGCAACAAGCTTTTGAAGGAAAAGAAGTGTTTGACTCTGTCGAATGCTATAGAAAAATCCAAGTAACGCACATCTATGGGAATATTTCATCAGCCGCCCTGGTCCATGAGTTCCGAGTAAGCAGCAGTTTGGTGAGGCAAGCTTGTCTGCGCCTGAAACCGTGCTGGGCATTAGGAATTATTTGTCGACTTTCAAAGTATCGTGGCAGTTCATCTGCGATTAGCGATTCCATCACTTTCGATAAAGCAGGAAGGACAGCAATGGATCGGTATTTGGCGGAAGCATATCGCTTGCCTCCTTTGCATCTTGGAGTGCTAATGCCATTTTTCCGCTCAGCTGAGTGAGTACGAGAGTCAAGCGTACCCTAGAAAATGTTTACATGTGGCGCTGCTGTGGTGGAAGAAAAGGTTTTCAGCACTTATGGACAGTTCATAAAGATTCCAGGGGAACTGAACTACCAGCGAGACTGTAATTTGCTTGCAACAGCTGCTGGAGTAACGGTGACGCTGGATAAGCCAATGATGTTTGTTGGGAATGGATAGAGTGAAGACTTCATTTTAGTTGTAGCTACCCAACCAAAGTGCAAGAATGAAAGGCTCACGGCTGCCACATCAGAATTGTTAGGCCACTGGCCGTATGGATGGCGGTATTCCGGGCTTAGCCCTCCGTTTACCATACCCATAGCCTTATAGAATTTTGGTGTCACGCGTAAATTTCAGCGCCAGGGTCTCCTGTCATTTGTACTTAGCGACCCTAATGAGCGACAAGCAGTAGTTTCTGAGTACGTTATAATTCTGTCATGTCATATCAGACCAGATTAGCGAATATTGCCTCCAGATCTCATTTCTTCTGTTGATACATTTACGTGTTCTACTTCGGATCCACGTATTGATCCGGCGTGATGCTCGTAAGGGTACAACTTTCGATGCTGATGGTGTGACCCAGTTAATTTTATCTTTTACGTTATTCCACGAGTCTCCTGCTGAACTGTGCGCCTGTAGGTCCCAGTAAACGGTTGCTGCTGGGCTGTGAAGCTTAAAGTAGTTCGTAATAGTTCGTTGCTTCGTTCCTGCTTTATCAATGTTACCGGCATAACACACCTAATCAACCGGTAGGACTGAATAATCGCTGCGGTCCATTGGAGGTTCATATGCTACTGTTTTAATTAGCAACCTTCCATCAGTCAAGCTTAAGTCAAGGAGTGACGTCTTGTTTGAACCGCGGTGCCTAGTTGGTCAATGCATCTGGTTATACAAGACTGCCATATCCATGAGTTCAAGGTGTTTCGATCCAACTCTTGGCCAATTAGGAACCATAATATTGCCCGTTATAAGATGGTAAGCGTAATTTTGTGAAACAGCATAGCATGGGGCGTTTAACAGAATGTTCTCGCTCTATGCTGATCAGTATGGATGTCTATAGATAACTGCTAAGAGGCAACCATCACGCGACTTTATTAAGCCAACATCTAGACCTGCTAGCTGAAGTCGGCAAAGTAGTGCGTCGGGAATAAAAAGAAAATTTTCGGTAAGGGCCTCACGTTTCAATCGATCTTGAGCGTAGGTGGCAACACCGCCACCGCGAGATGGACGATCATTTCGAGGGACTGACATCTCACTGACTTCAACACTAGATCAAGTATGTCGTTTGGAAGCCAAGTTTCGGTGACTGCTATGAAGTCCTAAGTTGTTGTTTCTTTAAACGGCCCAACACCGTGAGCAACGAATATCACCCCTGAGCGTTAGTGTAGCAGCATTGTATCCGCTGACGTCTTAGAAGCTTGCTTTGCGGTAAGTGACAGGCACAAATAGTGCCGGCATGCTGGTCTTTTGAAACGGTTGTTTGCACGGTTGGCTGAGCTAAGATTGACACAAATAAGACTGGCTATTCTGTATCTGAGGTCTGTACTAGTTGAATGAATGGTCTTAACCGTACCTCTGGTGACTCCAGTTTGCTGTTGTCAAGACATCCTTGGATGGCCGCAGAAACAGTTTCATACGCACCCAAGATACCTTTCAACATTCGCGGCTAGCTGCCTTGACAATGTTTGGAGACAATTAAATGAGTGACATCAAAAGTCAGGATATTTTGCATGTCGTAGCGATTTGTGAGGTACGTCTATTCTTCGACGTCGTGCTTTTGCCATTCAGTGCTATCGTTAGGCTACAAAGCTGGCAAAACCTGATTCGGTACCACTTTCTCCTCATTTTGACGTGACGCACTAGGGTTGAAATCTCGCTTCTGTCTTTCTGCCCATGGCCTGTCAGGAACATTGCGGGCACTGACAGAAGAATGCACCAGAATTTGGCTTCCTAAGAGCATACTTTCTAGGTCGCGTGTGTTGTCTAACGATACTCGCAGTAGCCGAGGTTCCCCTTCGTGTGGAGATGATGGATATCATGAAAAGCGTGTAAGACCAGGTGAGAGCACTTTCAGTCCGATTGCGCAGGATAGTTCAACCGAGCGGTTTTGCTACACTGCTTGACTCTCTTTTTGTGGTTCGCTAGTGGGTTCTAAGAACTTTGAACTTAGCACTGACGTCTCCTTCTGGTTGCTTATTAATTGGTTGTTCTGCAGTACCATGTGAGCATAAGTTTGTCGAGTGAAAGTGTCAAGCTTGGCTTCCGTGGACTATAAGCCAAAGCTGCAGCAAGAATTTTTATTTGTAACACCCATTAGTTTCACTAACTGTAGGAGACAATTTTTGTTGCCCAGCTACTGACAGAGGAGGCCGTGCAGTGTGTGCGTAATTTTGCACGCATTGAGTATTAAGTGAGGCTTGGGAGACCTTACAACCGGTCTATCTTTACTGCGGTTTTCAACTTCCGGTGTTTGCCTTGCGCTGGAATGTGTAGCGGTGTTGCTAGAGAGCTTTTGCCTTTTAACAGGTCTTGGAGCCGGGCTAGTTAATGCAGTAATCTGCAACTCGAGTTCCGATGGTTTTCTTCTCGAAACCTAGATAACTTCCTATTGCTCTGCCGACACAACAGCCAACCTCAAACCTTAGGTTAACCGTTTGAACAACCTTAAATATCGGACTACCTGAACATAAGTCACAGAACCGCAACCTATCTGTTGATACGCCGTTGGCTCCGGTACATGTAATATTCACAGTGCTTGCATAGTAGGAATTGACACAGAACGAACCTGTACTTTTCGAGAGGATCTCAGTTCCCGCTTGGCGGAGCTGCTATTGACCTTGGGTTTGTTGTTCGCTGGATTCCCGGGCGACAAGCTTCTTCGGCCCATGGAGCACTGGGCGGTATGCACTTTAGGGTTGTGCTAGTAACGCCGTTTGGGCTGCCTTCGTGGTCTGCTCCGGTCAGCGGGTTTGGTGGTACGCGTCACTACGCGCACGAGTGGCTAAAACACAGGCTTTGTGCAGTGAAATGAAAGTAAAAATACGGTGGTAACGTGCAATGAAAACAATGCTGATAGTTATAGCATACGGTGGTGCACAGTACTGTTATGTATTGTATGACAGCCGTAAAGAAGTTCTATTGAATGCTAGCACAAACATACTGATGAACTTCAAATAAGTTAAGTTACGAAAGTTGGCCTTAGTAAATAGACTTCTGAAGAATTCGTTTGCGGAGTACTAGCGGATCGTAGAACTTACTTCACATATATAGACCCCGTTGAATGGAGCTGGATGATCCAAATCGATTGAACGTACTTCCGAAGAGATGGCGTAGGATGGTGAGGAAATAAGTCTTACTCAACACAGATCATATGATTGCACGATTAGCACGCAGCACAATATACCCAAGGCGTGAAAACGGCGGTCTTTTACTACTTTTTGCACGAGAGGTCGTCCAACTAATGGTGTGCATTTGTGTCCGGAAAGGCCGCATCCTGTGTTATTAAACGTGGAGGAATCCAGCAGCATGCCAACTAAACGTAAGCTTTTCCGACCAGCATGCTCCAGCTGATAAGCATGAAGTTGACGCAGTTGGGTTTCAGAGACTAAACTTGAAATGGTGCTATTTAATGGATCATAAACAATCATGCGCACAGTTCTGCTAGCGGTGTTCACATGTCTTTAAACTAGATACCCGATACACCACAAGGAGACAAATTCCTAGATCAGAAGTTCACTACCAAACACAGGGAACGTTGCTTTCTAGTCCAAAAGGCTACTGCATAACATCTGGCTTGTCATTATTGAATGATTAAATATGCAAAAAGTAGTTTATATGTTTGAGACACCACAAACTCCAGATAAGGGTTTTGCAAACAGGATCCATGGCGCCTTAAGATATTTCGTAAAAAGCATGTATCTTGGCTAACGGAGCAACTGACAGTTACTTTTGGTCCGCAACCGCTTTTGTTTCATTTTTACAACTTACGAGAAACTGTCATAAGTTTATGAAGAACCCTGGTACATCTGAGGGCCTGGAAAAGCGGAAAATTCGGATTATCTTTTACGACTTACACATGATATATGTGTTACTAAGGTTTACTGCAATATGAGTTAGAAGGACATTACTTGATACTATTTGACGATTCTTCTAAGGAAGAGCGTTTTTCGATGTCAAGGAAATAACAACTTATTGTTTTATTTGGAATAGCAAGACAACATATGACCGGAGCAACACCACTTCCGCAATAGGTACTCGTGTACTAAAACCAGTTGATGGCTCGCGGTGGCTGAACTTAAACCGTCGATGGTGGAGCATATACATCTAACTACATATGTATATATACATATACATATAGTTATTCACAGTCTGATAACAGGCAAGTTGCCATTAGTACCATAGCAAGAAGGGAAGAAAACGAAATGCAATAACAGACAAAAAGCGGCATGTAGTTTTGCCACGTCATTCTGGGTTTTAATTTTCCTCTTCGAACCTTTGTTCGATTAGATATTACCTATCGATGATGCGGCTGAGCTGCACGGTTGCGCGCCGAGGCATCCAAAGTTTCTGCTTGATAAGGGTCTGGGTCATGCATTCCATCTCCTGAAAGACAGACCGATCTGAGAGATTCGAAGCTTGAGGATGCCATCTTTATGCACCTTCTCCATGTCATTAGTTGTGCACAGATGCCCTTGTTACTGGAATCGCAAATAACACTGGAGGGGAAGGTAATAGGCTTGCATGCTCAATACGTGGTCAAGCCAGGGCATGAAGTGTCGGGAAATAACGTTCAGAATGCATGAACTGTTTGCCTCAAGCACTGCAAATCGGATTCTTTTTCTTGCTTACTTGACGTTGCCACAACGCGCTAGTAGTGCTACGCAGACAACGATGGTCAAAAACTGGCAATTACTTTATATCTTCCAAGCGAATAGGCCTGGTCTCACGGCAGAACCCGAGGATCGCACAAAGTGGCATTGTACAACCTGCCCTAGAGCCTGAGAGCGACATCGGGGCGACGTCATAATTGTATCAGTCTGTTGAATAGAGAATAGGTTTTTACCATCCGTTGTGACATTTCATCTCCAATACCGCCGTCAGTCGTGCTGCAAATCCTTACATAAGGGAAGCAGGGGACTTGTTCCAGGACGGTTTTGACAAGTGAGAGCAGGCACATACAAATATAAAACATGGAGTAGCATTTAGCATTTATCTGGTGTGAAATACATCCCATAATTAGGGTGCTACATCGCTAAGCTGTTAGAAGCCTACTGGGCGGCTTATGGATCCTCCCAGAGCAAAGCGATACCACCGGCGTAGTTCACGTCAGTGGCTGTCACCGCACTTGTTTGCGCCTGACCACGCGCGTTGGCCGTGATAGTTAATGTCAAGAAGAAAGAGGAAATGTGAAACTGTGTAGTCTTGGGATACACTGCTGGTGAGAGCAGCGGAGAGGAAGGCCTGCTGCAAGCCGTGACATTAGCCGATGTTGGCTATAGAATTGAAGGCTGGTAGCTCAGGTTGTTCAGATGGCTGCTGAACTGTTCGCTGAGCTTGGCAATTTTGTTGCAAACTTTTCGTCACCAATCGAGGTGACATCATCAGTGCGTAGTGGAGTGGCGTGCAATAGCGTAAAGTAGCGTAGAGGAGCCTCACCGAGGCTGTGCCCTGATGTTTACTAAAAGAAGCGCTTACTGCAAGATCACGTTCGATCACTACGAATATCTAGAATAGTGGATGATGTGACCTGATGCATTCCATAGAAGCCAAGAAGAGCTCAAAGACAGCAGGATCCAGTTAAGTTAACCGTTTACCCAATGCAGGCTTGCGTTAATTTGGCCAAGCAATGCAAGATATTCCACTTTTAATCCCATCACCAGTGGAGCTATTTGACAGCTATTCGATTTTAAAGTAATCGGATAGAGACCAAAACTTGTGGCAACGTAAATAATACTCTTTTTAATTAAGTGAAGTTCTTCGCAGCCAGTTTCCGAATCAGGTAATCGTCCACCCTCCCGGAAAATCACTAGAATGCAGTTTCAGCCTGTTGGGCATCGTCAGTAGGGCGCATCCATCGGATCCATCAAGCTTCGAACCCATGTCCACCAGCGGCTTGAACCGCAAGTCAGCAGTTTATGCCACTGGGCCACGGGGGACAGCTCCGGACCGTCATGATTTACAAGCTAACTGCGATATAGCGCGTCTTATCCTCCACTGCCATACAAGTTACGAACGTTTCAGAGGATAGGATTGGCTCCGAAAGACACGACGTCCACTAACAGCAGCCATGTGCTGCGAAGAACCTCACTTAATTACATCAACATCCCCTACTCATAAGTACTTCTTTTGATTACTTTTGTGTAGATGAATATTCCGTGCCAATAAGTGTTAACACCCCGAAATTTTGGGGAACAGGATGGCGTGGATTTTGATTAATTATATTTAGACGGATTTTATATGCCGAACAACCTCCTCGTGGTGCCAGCTGGGTGGTTCGGGTTTAACCCGTTCCAGCAAATAGTTCGGCGGCAGTGTTCCAGGACGTGGTGGGTTTTCGCCCGGCAAGCGTTCTCCCTATAAAAAGCCACAAATGTCTGCTTATCAACAATGTGACGTGGCGGATGTGACTCGCCACAAAATAAAGTCACTGGGCCGTGGACATCCGGAAAATGGTATCCAACTCACGGACATCGATCGCTTATTCTCACATTCCTACCGATAACAAACAGTCAAGAATTCTGCGGCACCTTCAAAAATACAAGCTACATTCATAGACAATTACATACATATATACACCCATACACTTACATTCACTGTTATGCCAAACATGTACTCTGTACATTTTGATCACACTATGTTAGCTAATCATGATCATGCCTGTACTGGTGTGTCTCGCATTGTCGAGAATAAACGTTTATTTATTTATTTATTTATTATTTGAGTTATTGCAATTCGATTACAAGACAAAAATATGGAGTACCCATCCGTGGAAACACCAGACGAGCGTTTTGTCTTGCCAGCTCCAGAAAATGCTGTGCGGATTCACGGCCACTGGCAAAGGCAGCCTTGTTACCTGACGGCTAACCAATATCCGCTGCACGGGCAGTAACCTGCATGGCAGTGTAGGATGGGTCAGGCTATATGGCATGGGCAAGTGGCTGGTGGCGCCGGACACTAGCCGTCATGGCTTCGATCCCCGTAAAGGGTTAGAGGGAATGCACATCACAGACGAGTCTTAATGAGGCGAAACTATCATTTGGTGCCTTTCTGGATTCGGTGAATGTAAAAGTAAATGAAAAATGAGGTAATTTGCCGTCAAAAGAATTGACTTAACGAATCATACGCACTAGCCCTGCGTCTTGCGCAGATCCCATAGGCGAAAAAATTAGAAATCAAAGTTATTTCTTGAGAGTAGGACAGAGAGTTGGTGCGACGTAACAAATTGTAAGCAGTTGAGTGCATCGTCCAACCGATTTATATAAATGGCATGTGCATAAGCAGAAACGATCGATTTCGGCAGGGTGTTTTACAGGTGACAAGTGAAAAAACTTTCCACAGCACTCCAGACAGCTGTACTGTTCTTCCGGTTGCAAGGAGTGAACCTGCAGATTTGTGTTATTGCTGAGTTGCAGTACAGAGTGACCAACATGTTTTGTATTATGCAGAATGAAAAATGGAATTATCAGGTGGCATCGTAATCGACGATATCGCCCGCAAACTACCCACAGAAGTTTTAGCCTCTGCTGAAGGGCATCTGCTAAAGGACATCTGAAACCAAACGCTAACGGCTTAAAAAGATGAAGACTTTCGTAAGGAGCAGGACACGTAAGTGCTTGGCATTAAGGGACTTGGCATGGCACGCTTATATAGCCTCCCCGAAGGACCATACCTGGGATGTCTACACAATACAAAGGAAGCACTGTGTCAAAATCGTCCGGGAGGATAAACTTAAGAACCAACAAGGTCTAGTGGAAAAGTTTTGCTCCAACTCCAAACTGCTATACAGACACGTAAACGATTTGGGCAGTGTTAAGCACGGTATTCCTGCTCTGCACACAGCATGCGGGTTAGCCCAAACCGCACAAGAGGCGGCCAAGCTCCTTGGACAACAATTTGACCGTACCTTCCAAAGCTCGCAATCATCATACATCGTGTCTAAGTAGATAACGCCGCCATCAGATCTAAATCACACATCGTTTACCTCCGCAGCTGTACTGAAGAGGCTGGTGTCTCTGCGCGAGTTCTGCTCCCCGGGTGCGGACGGCATTCGACCGAAGGCGCTGAAAGTTGCTGCCATGAGTTTGGCAGGACCATTAGCAATTTCATTCAACTACGTCTGAACGAGATGCACTTACCCACGATGTGGAAGCACAGAATCATCACGCCTATCTACAAAAGTGGCAGTCGTACTTAACCAGCAAATGATCGCCCGATAACACTACTTCCTGTGATCTTTAAGGTTATGGGGTCTATTGTAGCTGAGGCTTAAATGGGGTACCTGGAGAACAACCAAATTCTCGTTCCGGAACAGTATGGATTTCGCAAAACCCCTCATGTACAACTAATCTCATGATTGCTCATGCAAACTGGACAAAATCTGTAGACGCTGGTGTAGGAGTCGACGCGGCCTACTTGGATTTCTCAAAGGCATTCGACAGCACAGCCCATCGCAATCTCCTCCACATACTCCAGAAATATGGAATCGGCGATCCTGTTCTGGACTGGATAGGAGACTTTCTCCTGCAACGTCACCTGAATGTGAGGTTAGAAGCAACCTATCAGAATTCATGGAAGTTCAGTGCGGCGTATCTCAAGGCTCGGTACTTGGACTCCGCCTGTTCCTGGTTTTCATAAATGATCTCGCGAGTGTGCTATCTTCCAACTGTTTGCGATTTGCTGATGACCAAAAGGTATGGCGCACTATAACTGCAGTGGAGGATCACACAGTCTTACAGAGGGACCTGGACAACGCGTACACATGGTCCAACGAGAACATGCTGCGGGCAGCAGGCTTTTCACGAGTACGATCTCGGTGTGATAGTGTACAAGATGACCACGGTTGTTCGCGGCAGACTGAAAAGGAAGCTAAGAAAGCGAACCAGTACCTCGGCCTTCTTCGCAGGGCCTTCGGGAAGTTTGACCCTTCGGTCTTCCCAAAAATGCTTAGTGCGTACGTGAGGCCGTACGCGGAATACTCTATCCAAGCATGGCAACCTTGGTTCAAGCACCATCTCACCGCGCTCGATACTGCACAACGTAGGGCAACGAAGAGCGTCAGAGGTTTGACCAGCCACCCCTACCCACTCAGGCTGAAGACCCTCAAAATATACAGTGGACGTTATCGGCGTCTAAGGAGCGATCTCATAATGGTGTGCCTAATTCTGAGAGACCCCAAACACCCATGCCATTCCCTTCTAATACTCAGTCAAAACACCTCGCTAAGAGGTCACTAGTTTATGTTAGTCACGCAGTACAGCCGTCTGGAATGTCGGCAAAACTATTTCTCCCTTCGAGTGGCACAGCCTTGGAACGCTCTCCCGGCACATGTAATTAATGCACCCACCCTATCCCTTTTCAAAGAACGCCTTGACGATACCTTGTCACATTTACACTGCGTGCTATAGCTCATGACCACCAGATGCTGGCACTAATGCACAGCAGACAGTGGATAGTGCCATAACCTTACTTGAGAATGAGTCACTCCAAACGCCTTGCACGAAAGTTGATAAATGCTACTACTACAGAAACTGGATTTCTGTATCCTGTCGACCCAAGATAGTTGCACACGAGTAAGCGTTGTCCTTTCTATCTTTTTTATTTTTCTCGCCTATGATGTGATGTTAGCTTGAGGATATTCTGCATCAAATTTGGTGACGGCATGATCCCTGCGATTAAAATGGCAGTCTATAACCACACTCAAGATGCAGCAAAGATGCTCTGTTAACTGTTCTGCAACGGGTGGTCAAAATGACTTGCTTGTAAAGTGGAACACTGGTTACCAGCTCTTGTAGAACAGCTTTGACTGGTTCTCCGATAGTCGCAGGGGTTAATAAATAACATGTGTTGAAACTACCCATGATCTGGATGTGATCGTGCTTTCAATGAACAATGGTTTATCACGGGATAAAAGTAAGTGCTTGACACATCTCGTAGCACGGTTGGGGTGAATACGATGACAGCAAAATATATGTGGGTCATCCACCAACCGTCTGCCGAGATGAATACTTTGATAAATGACATCAAAATGAAAAAAGCTAGCGTGTATTTCAGAAACCCACTGACGTGCAGTAGTCGTTGATTTAAGACGTGAGAAAAGTAAACGATGGTCGCTCACTTGGGTCCAGTTGATATACAAATCATGTAGAAAAGTATGCTTGGCGTAATCCACAATAGAGGAGTTTAGGTAACAAAGTGCTGGGAGCTAAGAGCAACGTCCAATGGTTTTTTTGAAAACGTTCAAGGTAGGGGAGGATACAACTGAGTCTGGGAGTGCGTACCAGGGTTGGCTAACCCAAAGTGTAAAGTAATTACGTCGACACTCTTGACGGCTGTATTGTTCCTTCAATTTTAAACGGTTACCCCTGAAATGCGTGTTGTGGCTAAGTTGCAGCAAACGGCAGCATAGGTGATTGCGGTCACTAAATATCTGATACGCCGAAAATTCCCAGCAACTTCAGCCTTCGGTAGTGAAAGTAATAGCGCAGGCCCTTTACATCCTTTGTTGCTGTTGGTTGTGGTATCTCTAACGTCTCAAGGTCGCGCTTCAACCAAGGTTGCCAAGCTTGGATAGTATATACAACATGCAGGTGCACGAAGGAAATGTGCATCATTAGGAAGATTGATGGGTCAAATCTCCCGAATGCCCATCGCAGCATGCAGACGTGCTGTTTGCCTCTTTTTGCAGCTAACTCAGACTGTTTTGAACAGTTGAGGTTGCATTGTAAGACCACACCAAGTGCACATTCTTAGGAGTTGGTCCGCAATCAGTTTCTCACAAGAAAATAGATGTAGTTATGTCTATGGCGCAATAGCACAATGCGACATTTGTTTACGTTGAATGGTAGGGTGTTTTGAACTGACCAGTTCGACACCGTATTAAGATCGCACTGGAGCCGTTCGTGGTCGTCCGGTCCTCTGATCCTTCGCCATATCTTGCTATCATAAGCAAAAAATAGGGAATAAGAAGCAACCGTTCTCGCCAAATTGTTAATGAACACTGATACGTATTACTCGAGTATTGCTGGATCGCAGCTGGACCCTTAGTCCGCGCAAGAAGTGAATAAGAATACACACCGGACGGGACGTGTCAAAAACTGTAATAGATAGCTTGTAGTTTACACCAGATGAATAAGTCGAAAAGGAACCAATCAGCACAAGGAAAAAGGCTGGACGAATCAGCTATCGGTCAATCGATCTGTATGTGTCTGTGTTTGCTCATCGGCTCACCAGTTTAGTGGACGACACACATGTAACATCCTCTCACGTGACAGATGGAATCACAGTTATGAAATGTAACGTTCTATCGGCTTAGGTGAGCGGCGCGGTTTCCGAATAGCAATCGGCTGATCGATTTCTTCCGTTTGGTTTTTGTTTGTCTCCTCCAGATCTTCTGGAATCACTTTCTCTTCCCCAGGGTACGGTGTGACTGGGGCGCGGGGCCGGATGAAACCATTGTGCCTGCTTACTGTCTCTCCACGCTCTAGTTGTATTTCGGCCTCTTTTTCTGAGCCCGTAAGCACGGTGCCTGGCTGCCATAACTGCTCATGTGGTAGCTTCGTGTAAACAGCACGTTGCACTATCGACTTCTGGGGCTTAACTGGTGCGCGACCACTTTCATGCATACGTTGTTGCTGGCAACGCCTGGTCTGACAAGGGTATGGAAAATGTAGGACTAGCCTCGTACGTAGTGGACGCCCAAACATTGCCTCCCCAGGGCTCTCTCTGATAGACTCTAGCGGTGTGATCCGATATGCGAACAAGAATCGGTCAGGTTTGGTTCGTAACGAGCCATTACGCTGCTTTAGAAGACCAGCTTTCACAGTTTGGACTGCTCTTTCAGCTAAACCGTTTGACGCTGGATGGTACGGTGCGGAAGTCATGTGATGAACGCCGTTGCTCTGCAGGTATGCTTTGAACGCTGCACTCGTAAATTCTGGACCGTTGCCAGTGACTAATGTTTTCGGTATGCCATGTGTAGATAGACTAGAACGTACGCCACTGATTGTAGCTTCTGCAGTAGCGTTTGCAACAACATGCACATCAATCCATTTGGAGTACGCATCTACTAAAAGTAGCAACATTTTTCCTTCGATCGGGCCAAAGTAATCGGCGTGGACACGTTCCCATGGGCTGTCGGGCAACTGCCAAGAGTGAATTGGGCCTGTTGGATTATCTCTTTGATATTTTTGGCATGTGTTACATGTATTCAAAAGTGCTTCAATGTCTCGGTCAATCGCTGGCCACCAGCAGTAGGCTCTGGCGAAGGCTTTCATGCGGACAATACCTGGATGTGCATCATGTAATTCTTTCAATACAGTTGGTCTGAGAGTCAATGGAATAACGATGCGAGATTCACGTAGGATACATCCTTCATGCAGGCTCAGCTCAAATCTACAATTGAAAAACGGACGCAGATCACCAGGGCTCGCGAACCCCAGCCACACAGCAGCATACGTTTCACAGTCGATAGAACGGGATCTCTGTCTGTAGCTTTCCTAACCATGTCGCCAGATATGGGTGTAGTATTCAGGTGTTGCAAAAGTTGAACAAACTCGTAGGGCGCGTCACTTCCTTCCTCCTTTTGGTCAATCTGTGGCAATCTACTGAGCACATCAGCGACATTATTGTGAGGACCGGCAATGTATCGGATTTGATAATTGTAAGCAAAAAGTAGGATGGCCCAGCGTATCCTTCGGGGTGCGTTAAGTTGTTCTATGCCTCGTTCCTTACCGAGAAGTGATAACAGTGGTTTATGGTCAGTCTGTATCTCAAACTGGTTGACCCATAAGTACTGATGGAACCGTTTTACTCCGAATACTACGGCCAGTGCTTCCTTGTCTAATTGTGCGTAATTTTTCTCAGCAGGTTGTAATGTGCGGGACGCGAAAGCAATAGGGCAAACTGTTCCGTCGTGGACTTTAGGTCCCAGCACTGCCTCGACTCCAAAAGATGAAGCATCACACTGTAGGATGAGGAGTTTGTTGGGGTCGTAATGTACCAAGACTGATGAAGAAGCAAGGAGACCTTCTGCCCTGTCAAATGCTTGTTGCTCTTCCTCGCCCCATGCCCACTTAGAATCGTTTTTCATCAAGTTGTGAAGTGGTGCTAGAACAGAAGCAAGATTAGGTAGGAACCGACGATAATGTGAAAGCATTCCAATGAACGAGCGTAACTGGGCTCCGTTACGAGGTGAGGCTGCAGAAATACTGTGTTGTAATTTATCTTTCCGCGCGTGTAAACCATGCGTGTCCAGTCTATAACCGAGGTAGTCAACTGAATCAACTAGGAAAGCACATTTGGAGCGTTCCAAACCCAAACCGTGTTCAGAGAGTTTATGCAACACCCGGTCCAACGGGTACAAGTGCTTCTTTTCTGTGCGACCCGTGAGAAGGATATCATTGAGATTTGCGCAAGTGTTCGGTATGTCACGCGCGATATTGTCAATTATCCTTTGGAAGATCGCCGGAGCTGAGTTAATCCCGAAAGGCAGTCTAGTGTATTCGAATAGCCCCAAATGTGTACTGATCGTCGTAAGGCGTCGGGAGGTCTCATCCAACTCTACCTGCGAATAGGCGTGACTCAAATCCAACTTAGTGAACTTGACCCCTCCAGTCAAGTTAGCATACAAATCCTCAATTTTCGGTAATGGATAACGATCTATGATGCCACCTCGAGTTACTGTAAGCTTATAATCACCACAGATTCGTACGTTACAGCCGGGCTCAAGTACAGGCACCACCGGGGCCGCCCATTCAGCTTGTTGGACTGGTACAATTATACCTTTTCTTTGAAGCCTTTTCAGATCGTCTTCCACTCTAGGTCGTAAGGAATAGGGCAGTGTTCTGGCCTTAAAGAACTTTGGTGTACTTAAGTCTGACATATGGATTTTTGCTTTAAAAATATTGAGCCTGCCCAATTGCTGCTCGTCAAACACTTCTGGATATCGTTTAAGGACCGATACTAAGGTATCCTCCCTACGGAGTGGATAGTATTTAATACTTGTGGTAAAATTTTCATCCAATCGCGACCAAGCAAATTGACTGGAGCCTGAGGCACGACATGAAGTACTAGACTGTGTGATCTACCCTGATGCTGCACTCGTACCTGACACTTCCCAAGTAAATCAATCACTTCTCCTGTATAGGTTCTAAAAACGGTATCAGTCGGCTCAAGGTCGGGTAACGATGAGAGCGCGTTTTTACTAATCAATGTCACCGCGGAACAAGTATCCAATTCAAATAAAACAGGTTCGTTATTAACATGAAGCGTGATCCTATATGGAGATACTTTCGTCATAACTGAGCAGTTTGAAATTATATGGTTCATAAAATTTAGCTGGGAATCTGGGCACTCACAGTCGTCGGAGTTCAATGATTTGATCGAGACTTGTGACCGTGCGGAACGAAAACACGAGCCAGGTGGCCATTTTTTCTGCAATTTCTGCACTTTGTGCGAGTATGAGGACACTGGGTGGGTGAAGTGTGCTGATCCCCGCATCGGTAGCAGACGAACTTACGTACCCTGTTTTCAGAGGATAACCGTGGTGACAGTTTGTTTACATATTCCACAGGCTGAGGAGGGTTGAAGGTGGATAGTTGGGATTTTAGGTTTCCCCTTTGACGTACAAGGTTACACGCCATTTTCCAGGAAAGGGTTTCTTCCTCCTGCGACAATAATTTTTCCCTCGCACCATCATCTGTAACTCCACCAATAAGGCACCGAATTTTCATGACTTCTTCAAACCGACTTGAGGGAATGGTATTGTACCGGCATTCCGGTGTAGCTTAATGAATGCGGGCAAGGAACTCAGTTACACTTTCTCCGCATCGTTGCTGTAGCTTGAAAAACTAATAACGAGCGGAAAACACACCTTGTTGGACTCCCCACAATTCCTCAAACAACTGGATCACGTGCACAATACTAGTCATAGCCATCAAGTTCATAGCGTCAAAATGACGTCCTTCTGATCCAAGGGCTTGGCGAAATAACATAATCCAATGGTATCGGACAACACGATAGAGGGGTTTAACACAGGCAAGAGAGTTATTTGAGGTTGGAAAGATGTTTTTCACTGTATCCACGACTGTAGAGAGGGTATTTCTGCACCATCAGGCCATAGACATAACAGTCCCGCAAGAGGGCTCGTAGCAACCGTCACCATTCTGATACGTATTACTCGAGTATTGCTAGATCGCACCCGGACCCTTAGTCCGCGCAAGAAGTGAATAAGAATACACACCGGACGGGACGTGTCAAAAACTGTAATAGATAGCTTGTAGGTTACACCAGATGAATAAATCGAAAAGGAACCAATCAGCACAAGGAAAAAGATTGAACGAATCAGCTATCGGTCAATCGATCTGTATGTGTCTGTGTTTGCTTATCGGCTCACCGGTTTAGCGGACGACACACATGTAACAAACACCAAGCATAGACGAGGTCCAAGCACCAAGCCTTGTGGTACACTACACACCATATCGATTGCATCGGACAATTATTCTCGGACTCACCCCTAGTCGTCGCCCGTGTAGAAAATCGCTATTCCAACTATGGATTGGGTCGCTAATGCCGTAGTTCCAAAACTTCTGAAGAAGAATTCGATGGTCTAAGCGATCAACCGCTTTTGAGAAGTCCAGGTAGATGACATCGACTCCTGCTCCAGCAGCAACGGCTTCGGTCCAGCTATTCAGTGCAATTAATAGGTTAGTATTACATGAACGCTTTTGACGAAAGCCGTATTGCTCTGGGGCTAGTATGTTGTGTCTTTCCAGATACTGCATCAGCACATCTGCGCTGATTGATTCCATAGCTTTGGATAGTACAGGAAGTAGTGTTATTGGGCAGTAGTTGATAGGGTCAGTGCCGCTACCTCCTTTGTGGATAGGAGTGAAGACCCGTCGCTTCCATACTGGTGGAATATGGTGCTCTACTAACAATCCCTGATAGAAAACTGCCAGTGGTACTGCTAGATCATTAGCTACCAACTTCAGAGCCTATGGTCCGATGTTGTCGACTCTATGAGAACTGTGGATGTGCAAGAGTGGCAACTTCTTTAACACAGCTTTCACAGTGAAGGTGATATTGTCTAAACCCGACGGTGGAGCAACAGAAACTAGGAGAATATTTGGGCTCGTTACCTGCTGCTTCCATTGCTGATCACTTGCATCCATCAGCCTTAACCAGTGCTGGAATCCCCCGCTTCACTTTTCAAAGGCCTTTAACGTGCTTGTACAGAAGTTTGCGGTTCGTGCAGAATCGCTTCATTAACTCCTGCTGATGCGTGACCTTGTCTTCGCAGATCAGTTTCACACAGAAGTTACGATGTGTCACGTATGCATTCCAGGTTTCGGCATTTGAGCAATCCTTGCGAGCTCGCGATGTCAAATCCCCCCGGACAGACATTTACTTGTTCTGCTCCTCAGAAAGGACTTATGCTTATTTTTGGATTAGAAGGACATTTGTTCCGATGCTTGCGCCACCAGTGTGCTAAACGTCCTTGTGAAGGTTTCGCAGGCAACATCTGGGGCGTTTGGTTACGAAAGTCCAAGATGTATCCTTAACAAGGTTAGATAACACATTGTAGTGGGTGACAGTATGCACTTTATCATTCTCGTTTTCAGGATACCCCGCACAGCATATAGAGTCAAAGGGTAGAATATCATGAACACTACGATCAAGTGGTGTGGTCATAACCATTCTCTCAACCAGGTTAGCTAGCCGAACAACCTGGCTGGCTAGCCGAACAACCTCCTCGTGGTGCCAGCTGGGTGGTTGGGGTTTAACCCGTTCCAGCTAATGGTTCGGCGGCGGTGTTCCAGAACGTGGTGGGTTTGCGCCTGGCAAGCGTTCTCCTTAGAAAAACCCACAAATGTCTGCTTAACAACACTGAGACGTGGCGGTCGTGACTCGCCACAAAATAAAGTCATTGCCCGGTGGATATCTGGATAATCCTTTCCGACCCACTGACACCAATCTTCCACTCGCACATTGCTGACGATAGCAAACATTCAAGAATGGAACAGCACATTTACGAGAGCAACCTAAACAGCTACATAAACGCACACACAATTACATACTTACAAACCCCCTGCATAAACAAGCACTGTTATGGCAAACATATCGGATTTTTGCACATTCTTGACCAAGCACTGTTTTTTCAAAATGATCATGATCAAGGCGTGCCTCGCCTTGTCGAGAATAAAAGCTTTATTTATTTATTTATTTAATGACCATAAGATGCAGTATCGAGGGCTTGTTAACAGTTCGAAATCTGGTGGGAGAGGCTACGTGGTTGTACAGAGGGTGGCTAGCAATTAGATCTTGCAAGCAGGCTTTAAACTGCGTACCGTCGGTTGCTGGCGTTTCTAGATCGTGCACGTTAAAGTCTCCAGCGATAAGAATGTGGGTGTAAGACTTGTTTCAAGCAAAATTAAAGACGTGGTCCCGTTTGGAGTCCATTTCCGACGTTGAGTTTGCTGGGCAGTAAATCACGGCTAGTAGACAGGTGTCCTAGTTTCGCAACCATAGGCGGCAGCAAAGCGCATCAGCAGGTGGGACTTCCGGGTGATCGATAACTTCACATCGAAGATTTGTAGTATAATAAAGAATCACACCGCCACCCCTTCCGGTGCTATCTTTCCGATGCAGCGACATATCGGATAAGTTGATCTCAGAATCCGTTATCTCAAGGTGTAACCGGGTCTCTGTAATCATGACGAAGTCCCACAGTCGTGAGGCATAGTTTTCTCTAAGTTCGGCCAACTTATTTAGAAGACTTCGGGCGTTTGTGTACATACACTATACGGTTTTTGTTGTTAGGCGTGCGTTGAAACATGTCAAGTTTGCTTTAGTTTTTAAGCCGGCCGCTAGGTGGCCGGTCATTCATCGATTTTTGGTTAGTGAACGGTCGTTGCATGGCTTTATTGAGCGTCCCTGAACAGACGTTTCACCCTTGCCTTGCTTTGTCCTGTTGTGTGCCGTGGGTGCTGTTGTTTCGATCTCTCCGCAGGACTGTGTAGATAAAGAATCGGTCGCGTTTGCAAGTTCCATTGAATTGCGTACAACTCTTGACCGTTCGCCTGCTGCCTTTAGCCGTATCTCTGTCGGCAACCTGGCTCGAAACTGTAACCAGTTATCCAACGGAACTTGCGTCATTCCCTCGGAGTGTAACATTACTTTTATTAGTCTGGGACTGCAAACTTTGTAGTTAGGTGATGACGGAATACTTGTCAAAGATTTGGAAATAACGTTGTCAACAGAGAGTGTTTCGCGGATGTAGCCCCACTGCTCTCGGTCGTGTGGTTTCGCATCGTGATCAGAAGAAGACAGAAGCTCGGGAACACCAAGAAGAAATAGGGTTTTCTTGCTATCGCTATTAGGAATGCCACGTTGGTCACCTGCTTCTTTTGGGCGATCTTTCCAAGGTAGATCAGGTAATATGTGCATTCCGCTCGGTGAGTTGCGAACACGAACTGCTGAGAGCAGGACAACCTCTGTCGCATCTGCTGCGTTTAGTGTAACGCGAAGAATTCGAGGTTCACCAGAGTGCACTGAGGTCGGGTGACGAGCTACGCGTTGCAGTATAGCAGGCTCAACCGGAATACCGATCGCATCGCAGATGAAACGCCATTGGTTGCGATCGTCTTGCAACTTGCCTTTTATTGTACCGGATTTGGACTCGGATACATTGGTGCACACGAGCGTTAACGCAGTGTGGTTTTGTCTAGCATCTGCCGGTTTTATAGTTTTCGTCGGTAAGTTGGGACGTTTAAAAGGCACCACTGGAGTTGATGGTGAAAGCTGCGTTGCGCTAGGTGCGCTCGGTATAGAAGATGGACCAACGTATGTCCCTCCCGGTGTGTTTGTCGAGACAATCAATGCGTACGTTACCTGCAAGTTATCTTGCTTGGAGTGCCTCCGACTCTGAGCTGTCGGTGTCACGGTTGAAACTCCAGGTGAAGTGTCTATGGTTGGAGAAGTGGAAGCAGGCATGTTTGAAGCTTGTCCACTTATGGGAGTGAGATGACTCAGTGGATTTAGAGACACAGACGCTGCTGTACTGTTGGAGCGTCTAGTTCACTGCTTCGGCTTAGATTTGGAGCTTACTTTGGCTCGTTAAGGTATTAGCGTAGCCATATATACCTTCGTGGGATCGATCTTAGTATTTACGAAATGCGCGACTAGCTAAGTCATCCTATCGCATTTTTTCATGAGCAAAGATAAACAGTTGACAACGAAACGACTTGACATGTTGGACAAAACCAAATTGTGTCAGCAAGTTTGTCGGTCTGTCTCACTTCTTGGATGGATTTGACTACACTGCAGACAGAATGATATAATGTAGCTAGAACAGGTTACACCGATCTTAAGGACTTTACTGTAATTGTCCGCGCAACATAAGCGACGTTGAACCCCTGGAATGCTAGTCGTCCTCTTATCGTTTGCAGCAAGGCCCATCTGAGCGCTGGCCTTGATGTGTGTTCTTTGCTACAGGCGTGACACACAAACACCTCAAAACACGTACACGAATTGAGAGTTATTCAACCGCACCAAGATCAGGCGGTCGAGACAGATGGAGGTGGTAATGCGCAGACTGTTGGGTTCAGCGATCAATCGACTCGCAGTTGAATAAACACACCCACACCAAGCGGCAGCGTGTGTTGATCGGCCTGCCTTAAGCGACGATGCAGGAGGAGAGCTGATAAGCGTCCGTAGAGCTGTGCAGTTGATGAGCGAAGCAAAAGTACTGTATCTTTGTTATGCTGCAACTTGCAGGGACGGCTGCCGCGAAAGTTGGGTGCCTTCAGCTTCTTCTTCCGAATGAGACCAAAATCTTTCCCAAAATCCGCTTTGATGTAGTTACACACGTAGAACTCGGCAAAGAATATGCCAAAAACTGGGAACTGGAGCAAGAGTATAATCCACACAGGTTAGATCCAAGAGTTGGGAAGCACTGAGTAGAGCTCGTTGAACTGGTTGGAACGGGCGCACAAACAATATTGTGTGGGGAGAATTAGAGTGGCCACAGAGGGCAAAGCGAAAGCCCAGTTAAAGTGCGGCCGGGGCTAATTTCATGGATTATATCCTATAGTTGTTGCAAAGTGGCAGTCCATTTCAGGGTTTGGGGGTGCGGTACGGCAACACCATAATGTAAGCGTTTTTGCCTTTTAATTACAAGCGACAGGAAAAAGAATCTGGGAAGTGTCTGAATACCTCAAGGCATCGCACAACAGGTCGCCTCAGTGATACAGAATTATCCCTCCTCCTTTGATAAGCCTGCCGCTGCGGATAAATAACAAGCCCGTTAGCGATACTTCTGCGCCCCTCATTCCAGTGTATAATCATGTCTTTGTGACAACGATGACATCGCGTAGCTTAGAAACCTGGCGATCGTTCAGTTCGGCCAGCTTACTGAAAAGGTCTTAGTCCTTATTATAATGACAAGATAGTTTCTCAGTCACAAGTAGCCCACTGGGGGCTAAAAGGGTCAGATGTAAAAGATGCCGATCAAGGTGGGATCGGACGTTATTCGTTTTATTGATGGGATAAGGTTACATCGTCCACACCTTGATTTGACTAAGGTACGTCCCTTTCCTCTTCCGGATCTACTGCAAAATCGCGTGAACGAGCTGTAAAGTGAAGCTCCTGTGTTTTTGCAGTTTGGTTTGCTTTTTCGAAGAAGTTCATATCTGGTCTTTACAAAACATCTGTAACTTCTGACCGTAGTTCGGATGAAAGGTATTTCCGAGTAGTTTCCTAACGTTTTAACACTTTCGTCACTGGTTCTCTGTCTGAGCCACGAGTTTTGAATTGTTGGGCTGTAACGCAAATGAAAGCACACTGGTTCGTTTAAACCATATGTTATTTTTAGTGCCCGCGTTATTCCCTTTCTTATCTTGATGTGTATCTTATTCATGTCGAAACAAACGGTAAAACCAGCACCGCGCCGTTTTTGCCAAAGCTACTTGTTTTATCTACGCTTGTACCGAAAAACACTTGCTCCTGTCGTGTCGCCGAATACACGCGTTTCCGCTCCGTTCGTTCGTTCTGGTATTCGCCTCATCGGAGCATCGTCGTCGTATATGCGTTTACAATTCGGTTGTTGAGCTTCGCTTAATATTCGCTTACAGTCCGCAGTCCTTGTCGGTACCACGAACCTGCGCTACGGAACATATTACAGGGCTTCATCCTCTATAATAAGCGATCGAGCGAAAACATTATGTAAGAAAAGTATTTCTCGAATGATCCGCCACGGTTCCAAGTCGCGCTTTCTGATCTCTTGACTATCGAGAAAAGAGAACCTCTGGTACGCCATGGATGAAGATGGTGTCCAAGCGTTCCTAGTTACTGTGTCCTTCCAAAACGTTACTTTTCGATTGTCGCGTGTTCCAAGGGACGACAGAATGGATGCGTATTCCACAAGATCCGTGGCATTGTGCAGTTAAAGAAAGTGAAACGCCTGTTTACTTTAGTTGCGAATTCTAATATCACTCTAATAAGTCTGGGTTCATCATGGTGTGCAGAGTTCGGATGACGAGTAACTCGTATTAGATTTGTGGGTTTGGATTCGACCACCAGCAAAATGCACAGTGGGTCCCACTGGTCTTGGTCGTCAGATAACTTACCCCGCAACGTGACGGCGGCAGATTCGGGGACCATTGTGCACATAATAGTCAGAGAGTTATTATTAGATTGTTTTCCGTTGCGCTGCAAGGCAGGGTGATCTTTGGTCCTAGCTGTAGGCTGGTCTACTGTTTGTATCTGCGTTAATGGTGTTATAAATAGAGGATGCACTAAGTGTGGCAGCCCGAGTGACCTTTGCAGCGATCTCTGCATTTGTGACTGAATTTCCGGGGGACATGAACTGGAACAGAGACGCTATAGTTACAGAGGTAGAGGGTTGACTTTCGGCTACTCCCTCCTTGATAATGTTAGAGGTTGTTGGGCCCGGAGGGGCTTGATTGATCACGCTTATCAGGTGGTGCTTGATTTTCGTGGTCCTGAGTAGGCTTGACTGTCCGAGCCCCGGTCTGTTGTTGCCTCGCGTTCTCCCAAAGTTAGTCAAAATAACGGCAATGGGAACTTTGCCGATCATGGTTAGGGTGAAGCAAATTGGGCACCATTGCCTTGCTTAGAGACCACTATGCTGTCCTGCCGCACACTCGCCTCCAGTGACACAATCCTAAGATGCAATCGCTGTTCAACTTCTGCCGATAACCGGTAGCGAGTTGGTAATAGGATAAACATACATTTGTCTCATGGGATGATCGCATAAGCAGTACGGAACCAAAGGACGTCCCGGGAAATGCACACTGGATGACATCATTTGAACAGCGTGAGCAGACTAACTCCTATCTGAGTAATCGATTGCGTTCTCTTACCTGACAGCACCCATTCAGGTGGCCGATGTGGAGGTGAGGGCGGACTAGCGGGTGATGTGACTACGTTGATGGGCGTGAGGGGTTACGACAGCGTACTGGTCGATAAGTTCACAAAAAGTGATGTGGCTTTGGGCTATCGATCAATTCCAATTGAATGCTGGGCGAGAAGCAACGTGTTAGGAAATGCGAGGCAACTATTGCAGATGGTAGTGAAGAACGAATTTCGGTTGACTTGAGTGCCTCAAGAAGACCTTACAAACGAGTGTGAAATACCCACAAAGTGCTTAAAACCGGAGCATTGTGCACTATAGTTTCAACAACAAAATCCGCCACAAACACAAACATGAGTGAGAAGCTGAAACAATAATAATAATTTGGAAGATAATTACGCACCTTGAAAAGCTGACAAATCTGAGTCGAATAAATGAAAGCTTAACGATGTGCAGTAAATTGTTGGGAAATAGTCGAGAAAAGGTAAGAGAATCTATTCGGATCGACTGCACGCGACGTTCCGCAAAATGCTGAGGGTATGTACACATAGGAGAAACAGTAACATACAGCGACCGATAGTAAACGCTGCAAACTAATGGTTGGCAGGACATTGCGGATGAAACAGAACGCAGATATTTTAGTTTGTAATAAAATCGGTCCCGTATTTACGAATAACAAACCTCACCACTACGTCGAGTGTTATTCCGGCTGCGACAAAAGCAAATGCACAAATGGTAGTTGTTACTATTGCTTCTCATCAGAATCATCCGCACAGTGAGAGCAGGAATACATAAGTATGCGAAATGCAGCAGAGCTAATGCCACAAAACCCTGCAAATTCACTCAGTCGAAATCAGCGTCATCGTGCAAGAGCTATATTGCAAACAGCCCATCGAGCCGTAGCGATTCCCGCGGCACGCAACGCTTGCTTGTGTAATGAACCCGCCAAAGCCCCGGTTATTTGATTAAATGCGTAGCTTAGAGAACAGTGTAAAAGTATTAGCGATAACAAACACCTAACTTCTTTTCACATGTGACTGTTGGTATTGACGGTGTAGTCTGGTCTTGAAACCTGATTATTCACTTTTCATCGCTTAACACGCGAAACCGCTCCAATTGACGGCAATGATAGGATAGACAAAAAGATAGATTCTGGTCAGGACTGTACCACAACCGCGTCACAGACAGAATTCTAACGTGCGACTCTATGACAAGATTCACATTCTCAGCAACGACCCACTGAAACAGCCCTAGCTGGAGACAATGAACAATGAATTTATACGGGTTAAGAAGCGTTGCTTTACAAGTCCCGTTGGATAGTTGCAGGGGATATCAACATAACAATAATGATGATAAGGATAGTAAAATAGTTAATGATTTAAATATGAAAACAAGGACTTATCGTTTGCTTCGCTGCAGTCCTGCGATCCTCTTAGATTCACAGCATCCACAGTTAACAACAAATAATTCCATGGTAAACTCCAGGTGTAGGATGGAGATGTAGTGTGAAGTAACAAAGTGTAAGTGGATGAGTGCATCGTCCAACCGTCTTTTAAATACTCTTGGTGTCGGTGCAGAGACGACCGATTCAGGGAGAGCATTCCACGGGTGACAGACACGGATGGAAAAGAAGTTTCTGCGGCACTCCAGACGACAGTATTGTTCTGAGAGTTTTAATGAGTGGCCCCTCAGGTTGGTATTGCTGCTGAGTTGCAGTAAAGGGCGGCACACATGATGTGGGTCCCGCAGAATCAAGTATGCCATAATCAGGTCGCCTCGTAGTCTGCGATAGTTTCCACTGAACAATCCCAGTCGTCGCAGCCTCTCCTGGTAGGAAAGATTGCGCATTCCAATTACGTTCTTAGATGCCCGGCGTTGCGGCTGCTCCAGTGCATTAAGGTCGTGTTTCAGCCATGGATGCCAGACTTGAATTGCATATTCGACATGGGGGCGAACATACGCGCTGAGCATTTGTCGAAATATGGAGATGTTGGTTTGTCCAAACGCCCGCCTCAACAGCCCCACGTATTGGTTCCCGGTCTTCGAGGCCTTTTCGGATTGCCTGGAGCAACCCAAGTCATCTTGAACCAGGACACCCAAGTCACGCTCGAGAGTTGATTGTTGCAGTACATCCGTTCCAAATCGGTATGAGTAGCTGCTTTGATGTCGGATGGAAAGCACCTTGCATTTACTGACGTTGAAATGCAATAAGTTTTGGGTCGACCATTGATACACCGTATCTAAATCACTCTGAAGCACATGTTGGTCGGTGTTCGCCTGGATCCTGCGCCAGATCTTGATATCGTCAGCAAACATTAGGAAGTTTGAAGCGATTCCCTGTGCAAGGTCACTAATGAACACCAAAAACAAACGTGGACCTAGAACCGAGCTTTGCAGCACACCACACACAACTTGTACGGGATCCGATAAAGAGCTCCGAACTCTGACCACTAATTGCCGTTGAAGTAGAAAGTTAGCGATCCAGCTTAAAAGAGGGTCTCCGATCCCGTAATGCAGCAGCTTGGATAGTAGTATCCGATGGTTTAGACGATCAAAAGCCTCGGAAAAATCCAGGTAGATCACATCAACACCTTCTCCAGCGTCAGCTGCCTCGGTCCAACTACTGCGTGCAATTAGTAAATTAGTTGTCGACGGAAACCGTGCTGTTCAGGAGTGATGAGGTTGTAGTTTTCCAGATAGCACACCAGTGCATCGGCGACTATGGACTCCATGACCTTGGAGAGTATAGGGAAAAGGGTTACTGGGCGGTAGTTGGAGGGATCAGTTCTGCTTTCACCTTTGTGAATCGGGCTTATTATTCCAAGCTTCCACATGGCGGGAACTTGGTTCTGGTTTAAGCAGTGCTGGAAAAACTGAGCTAAAGGTCCTGCCAGTTGGTTTGGTGCTACTCCCAATGCCTCTGGACGAATGGTGTCGACACCCGGTGAGCTGCGTTTGCGTAGAGTAGTCAACTTTTGCAATACAGCCTCTGCGGTAAAATTGATGTGGGTTAGTCCTGGTGAGCAGAATACAAAGCTTGGTAGATCGCTTGGTGGCAAGACTCTTTGAAACGTGGGGGCGTATTGCATCTGCAGCGCGTTTGCAGATTCCATACACGTTCTTATTGGGCCATCAGCCATCTTGAGTGAAGGAAATCCTTGCCTCATCTTTCGTAGGCTATCAACGTGCTTGTACAGCAGTTTGTGGTTATCACTGAAGGTTTTTTGAGATGTTCAGCTGATAGGCGACTTTGTCTTCTCTTAACAGTTGAGTGCAGTGTTTACGTTGGGCTACGTAGTTGTCCCAAGTTTCTGGTGCTGGAGCTTTTCTGTACACTGGCCATGCTGCGTTGCATACTGTCATCCATTTTCGAGTTCTGCTCCTTACGAAAGAAACTGATTTGCATTTATTTCAAGCTTTTATCTCCGAAGCTTGTGCAATCAGCCGACTGAATGTGTTGAGGAACTCGAGCCAGGCGACTTCCAGGGGTTCTTCTTCGAGGAAAGACCATGTTGTGGCGCTGACTAGCTGGGCGAGTCGGTCGTACCTTGTGATGGTTCGCACAGTCTCATGGTTATCCTTCAGATATTCTGCATAGCAGAAGAAGTTGAAACTGATGACTGCGTGATCACTGCGACCCAACGGGCAGTCTAAAACCAACGCATCAATCATATGCTCCTCGTTGGTAAGCACAAGATCCAGCACAGATGGCCTGTTACCAGTTCTGAACCGAGTGGGCAGTGATGTGGTTGTAAAGAGGAACAGTAGTTACTAGATCTTGTAAATCGGTTTTGAATTGTTCTCCGATCGTGGCAGGGGGTTCTAAACAATGTAAGTTGAAATCACCCATGATAAGAATGTGAGTGTACTTTTGTTGTAAACTGCACCTTAAAGCAGCCGTTAGGTGGTAGTTGGTTTCGGGTGTTGAGTTAGGGGCGCGGTACACTAAGACAATAAGGCAAGCGTCCCTGCCTTTTAACTGCAATCGGCACCAAAGAGTCAGGGAACTGCGAGTCTGAATCCTCCACGGCTTCGCACTGTAAGTCGTTCCGGTAGTACAGGATTACCCCTCTTCCTTTTGTGAGCCTATCGTTCCGGATCAGCGACATGCCGGGTAGCGACACTTCAGCGTCTGTCATTCCCGTGTGCAACCATGTCTCGGTGATACCAATGACATCATACGAACCGGAAGCTTGGCGATCTTTCAGTTCAGCCAGTTTGTTAGAAAGTCCCTGAGCATTCGTATAAAAGCAGGCCAGTTTCTCGGTCTCTAGAAGCCAGCAGAGAGGTGAAGCTGTCAAGTTTGGAAGAATGCCGACCGATGGGAGGTCAGCAGTTACTCGTTTTTTTGATGGGTCAATGATACCTCGTTTGCAACTTGATTCGGCCAAGGTGCGTCCCAGTCTTCGTTTAGACCTACGTCAGAGTCAATTAAAGCAGCAGTCAAGTTACACTTCTGTACATTCGTCAGTATGCTTGCTACTTCAATTGCTTTAATATTTGAGCTGTGCGAATTGTTTGCAACCTTTAACCGAATTTCGGAAGGAAGATGTTTCCGATTTCGCCGCCATCGATCCAAAACATCCTTTGCTTGTTGCTCTGACTGAACCACAAGTTTTAGGATTCTAGGGCCGCATCCTCTATAATTCGATGAGAGAGGTATCCTGGTGAGTGATAGTGCCACAACATTATGCAAAGAAAGTGTTTCGCGAATGAACCACCACTGTTCTAAATCGTGCTTTCCGGTCTCTTGAACATCGTTAGAAGGATGTTCTGGCACACCATGTATGAAGATTGTATTTAGGCGGTCTTGCTTGCTGTGCCCCTCTTTGGTGTTTCGTTTTGGCTGTCGCGCGCTCCAAGGGACATCAGGATAGATACGTATCCCACAGGATTCGTGTTTTAGCGCGCTTGCGGAGAGCAAAACGTTTTCTACGTCGGTAGAGGATTCTAGAGTTACTCGAATAAGTCTGGGTTCACCATAGTGTGGCGAGTTCGGATGACGAGTAATTCGTAACAAGTTTATGGGCTTGGCTTTGATACTCATCTGCATACACAATGAGTTCCATTGGCCTTTGTCGTCTGATAACTTATCCCGCAATGTGATGGCGGTAGATTCAGGGACATTTGAGCATACAACAGTCCGGGCACTGTTGTTGGATCCCTTTTTAATCGATCTGCAAGGTATGGTACTCATTTGTTTTGATTTGTTGACAAGTGATTGTTTGCTCTTTTTCTCTCTATTTGCGTTAACGGTGTTTACAATGGCAGATGACGCAACGGCGGCCTCTCGGTGGACCCTTGCAGCAATCTCTGCATTTGTAACCGCTGTTCTGGGAGGCATAGTCTTGACAAAAGATATTGGAGCTACAGGTACCAAGAGTTGGTGTTTGTCTGCTTAAGCCTTGTTAATACTAGATGTCAGGCCTAGTGGAATTTGCTTAACCAGAAGTTTTGAATGGTACCTGATTTTCTTTGCTGTGAGTACTGTTTGCTTCACGTAGGTACAGTCGGTTTTCGCCCGGCGTTCTACCAAAGTTGGAGAAGACAACGGAGATGGAGACGTGGCTGACTGCAGTGCAGGGGAAGTGGATTGTTCAGCATTCCATTGCTTAGCAGCCGCTACGCTTCTGTGGTCCATACTAGCTTCCAGTGAAGTAATCTCATTGTTTACCCACTGCTCTGCTTCTGTGATTAACCGGTCGCATTTCTCAGCTAGGATAAGCAAGCACTTAACGAGGGGGATGGTGGAACACGCAGTACAGAACCAAAGTGCATCTTGGGAGCTTTTTCGCTCCCGTAACTGTTGATGGGACACATTTGCACATTTCGTATGGTACCATTCCAAACAGTGCGAACAAGCCATACCGATTTTTACTACCCGATGATATTCTTCTAACCCGCAAATGCCTTTCGATGGGAGTCTCTTCGGTTTCGCCTTTCTGCCATTCAATTTCGTGTCGTTACCTGACCCAGTGGGTTTGTTGGCGTTCTGTACTTTTACAGCTTTGAGAGCGGCGCACATCGATCAGGTGAGCGTGGTGGTTGCAAGGTCAAATGAGCGGTCAGCGTGGTCGCGCGGTCCGTGGCTGGCAAGGTCACAAGGAATGGCGAGTGACTGCAACCTGAACAGAGCGCTGAACACAGATTCTTTCACAGCTGTGTTGAGAAACACTGGATCGGAGTAAGCCAAAGACCTTGAGCTTCAAGTCAGTGTTGTACAAAAATGCAACACTCTGATCGTTTTACAGAATGTAAAGCGAGTTTGTGCTAGCCCATAAAAGCTAGGCAAATTTATGTTGTCTAGGGACGCTTAGAAAAACGGACAAAAGTGTAATAGCTGAAATCCCGGCTGTTACACTGGTGATTAAACCACCGCAGCGGGCTCTCAAAAATGCAAACGTACTATGCCCAACAAACGAGCACAACTTAAAGATGTATGTTGATTCCGCAAAAATATACACCCGCGGTATGTTATGTTAGCCTGTGTGTGACCTCTAACTCGTTACGACAAGAGTAATTGTTAGGTAATCGGTTTGATAGATGCTTGTGCAAAACGGAGGCTACATATCTTGCTACAAACGCAGCCACTTTCCTTGAGAGATGTTCTAATGAAGAGAAAGCAATAAGCAACTCGCGCAACGAAGGGAAACCGGCTAGCCTAATTGGCGCACGACTAGCTGGAGCTGTGTTGAAAGAACCAAGTCTCTCAAACGCCTAATGATCGGTTAGAACTTTTGCAATGTCTAAGATGTAAGTTCCGTGTACAAAGAATCCGGTTTTGCTATCGCGAATATGACATGACGAAAACGGTCGAATACTGGACAAACCGAAAGAGAGTACATGTATGGCGGCATAAAAAGGCTCTCCAATCCACGATTGAAATTGTACAGAAGATTCCAGTTGAACTTCTAACTGAGGAGAGAAGAGACATAAACCGGGCGACAGACGAAAGTATAGCAATAAATGTCCGCTTAAACGCCGTGAGCAAAATGTAAAAATTTGCTTAAAACGAATGGGGTTTATTTAAAAACATGAAAGGCGAAGATGTCAAGAGCAACAAAATGTTGAGAACGTTGGTAAAGTAATTCCTTGTGTTCTACTAAATGCATTAGAAACACCGGCCGATTGTGTTTGCATAAGCACAGAATCTGTAAGTATAAAATAAGGAGGAATCTGTGTACACAAAATAGTCAGACAACTAACATAGGCACAACTGGGGGCCGTGAGACGCAGTGAAAATAGTGCGATAGGAGTGGAATGTCAAAATCGGAAGGTGATTCGTCCGATTGATAATCAAGCTGGGAATCAGGCAACCAGAAATCCACGGCAATTCTTACTCCGACAGAGGCACTTCATCCGCGGGCCCTAACAAAAGCAAATTAGGGAAAAGATAACTAAGTTTGAGGCGAGGTAAGAAAAGAAAACATAAAAAGCCGATGAACTGCTAAAGCGTGGGAACAAAGAGAGGAGTGGGCAAAACCAAAAAGAGATTGAATTACGAGGTTGCTTAGAGACCCAAGAATTTTCTTAAGAATAAAAACAATGAGGCGCACAAACAGAAAGATGGTGAGAAAGTTGTTGTGGTGTACCAGGTAAGCACCAGTCGACATCGCGAAGCGGAACAACCGTGGTGCAAAGTTAAATATTCCTGTGCATCGGAGTGAACCAAGAAAACCGTTCGCGCACATGACATGTCTTCTCAAAGTCATGGGAAAGAATGCTGAAACTTAGCGACGGGAACTTGATACCTAATATCCGGATTCATGCCTTATGATAGTGCTAGGTTAATGAGGAGTGAACCGGCGCATAAATCGTGATGACCACATGCGGCGCAAGAGTTGCCACCTGAATCCATTCACCGATTGACTAATATAGTGTAAAACGCACTGCTATGTTGCGGATCGTGAAACCTAAGATAACCTCATGCACAGTAGAGGAAGATAAGTCACAATAATCGTGGACATTTGTAAAACCAAAGGTGAATATGACTACTCGGGACAATGAAAAAGAAAATCGGTAGAAAACGTAACATCAAGTAACGTAGAGAAAAACGGTACAACTAGGATATGAAGACAAATAGCGATAGGCCAGGGGTAGGTAGGTGTCAGACTAATGGACTGCGGATCATAGAGACCTGTACTATGGAGTTAATTGCTGTAATAGTGCCACCGAAGCTTAGAACCATGTTGTGAACGTGCCTAAGACCGAAAGTATCGGTCATCAACAAACAGCTTCGTCTTGAGAACCCACTGCAATCAAGCTGAAGGGCTGGAGTTACCCACACTTAAAACACAAAATACAAGAGTCGGGCAAAACGCCTTTCTACATAAGTAGAGGGTTAATGCAATTTTACTGAGAGATTATCTCAGTAGCCTACAGGTTAGATAGCCTACTGTGCTTCGGGAAAAGTAAGGCAGCCATTTCGTTCTATCGATTAGCGGTCCACATGCCCCGGCTTTACCAAGAACTATACTTGTGACCGCTCGACACTAGCATCACTAAGCTGCATTACATGTCACAAGGCCACAGGTGACGGCTACGGACGACCATGACACAAAATAACTGCGACAGAGCGCGACTCATCCTCCACTGCCATTCAGAGTACAAATGTCGCATAGGACAGGCTGGCCCCCAGACCCAACGCATCTCAGAACCGCGGTTACCCACGAGTGCCGGATATTTCTGCGGGCCCCAGATACAAAATGTCAACCAACACTAATTTCTTCAAAGATGGTTGGCGACAATACATCGTAACCCAGAGGTGAATTATCTCTGATACAGTAAAAAGAACAACCGCTCCTGCGCTTTTAATCTCTTCGAGTTGTCACTCGGAACCCGTAAGACAATTCGCATGTAGTAATAATTTATAGCGAAAATCAGTGACAGAATAGCGTGTTGCTTTATCGCCGTCCAAGGAGATTGTACAGACCACAGCAAAAGTGAGATGCAACCGCCGAGTTTAGCTCGTAGACGGTTTATCAGAAAGTAGCATTTAGCCAGTACAACGGGCAAGCTAACGAAAAATGGAACATTAACCGGCAAACAACCAGGAAAATGACACTCTAAAAAGTGACGGTGAAGGCAAAGCGCACAAACCACACTCAATGCAACGCAAAAAATGACATCAACATACGAAGGTAACGAAATAAAAATCGGAAGCACAACACAACATGATAACCAGTCGGGAAGCACTGGAGATACAAATATGCAGTTCACAATAAGAAATAACGAGTCAACGAGGTGGAACGGAATTCGAAGTTGTCTGACTAACAGCAGAATATTAAGAAAACATGGATAAGCAAGAGAAAAGCCAGGCCTAGCATGGCCATGACGACTTCTTCCGCAGTGATTACAGACAGCAGTGAACGAACAGATAAGGAGTACATAACACAGCTCAGAATGAAATGAGATCCGTAAGAACAATGATTTATCACGGGATAAAAGCAAGTGCATGACACGTCCCGTAGGATAGTTGAGGTGAATAGGATGAAATCAAAATATATAGATACCTTGCTGATGGAGATGTACGGCCAATGTACACCTAGACCAAAAAATTATAAAGACGCTCTGCGAAAGTAACCAAGCAGTTAGACCGGCCCCTACAGTCGCCTGAAAGAATAAAAGTAGCATACAAAGGTGTCTAATTGAGAGCAGAAAGACCAAAAGTTCATAAGCTAAATTCTCCAGAGCATTCGGCAGTGTTCTATGTGAGTGACTACGTCAGCTGATGTATGGATCGCGGTACGTGTTCGAGCGACCGACAACGAAATCCTGGTGAACGACTTGGACTACATGGCCTAGTATGGTCGCGCAGTGCGCAATAGAGAAAGATATCGGGTGCGTGAATCTGATAAAGATAAGCGTTGATTCAGGAGTAAAGTAGAAGGCAGAAACTAAAAATGGCGCAACGTATACTTAGGGTAGCAAATACAACTGCCAGGTAATGGGTAAGGACAACTTGGTTTGCAGTAGTTGTTATACCACGAAGACCAAAGAAAGATATGTGCGAAAAAACACCAGAGTAAATGGAATATTGCGGCATACAGTTGAAGGTGTGTGAGAAATGTAGTGTCCAAAGCATCGTGTGGAACTAAATGCAAGGACACAGAGAAAACCATTGGCCGATTCCAACTACTCGACGAATAGGTAACGCCAAAGCGCATCCAGTGGCGTGGAAACGAATAGTACGGTAACGTAACAAAATAAGGGATAAGTTTACATCTCACAAACAAGCAAGAAGACTGAATTCATGAAGTTACCTTATTCCAATGCAAACTGCGAAGAATGCGTGAAACCAGACGAAGTAGCGGATGGGTAAATGTGAAAATGCAGAAAACCAGATTACGTTTACAGTGTCGCATGTTGAATGGTGAGTACAAAGTGGGCCTTAACAGTCAGTAAGACCACCGGCCAAACTAGAGCAGTAATGGTGAACCTGCAAAAGCCAAATCACGTTTCCGTTTCAAACAAGTTACGTTGCACAGCTGATGCTTCAGTAATTCGTCGTTATGAACTCCATCGATCAATTATAGGAGAAAAGGAATTAGCGGAGGAAAACAATGTGCAGTTCGTGAACGCATCAGCAGGTAAACTGCAATTCAAATTATAATTATAGATTGAAATTCGTTCAGGTGAGGCAACACGTCCATGGTAAACGCGCTTTTTGAAAGCGCGAAAAACATAGATGTGACAAACATAGGCTACGGGTGGTCGCGAAAACCAATGCACTCCTTGGCTGCAAATATCACAGGTTAGACAGTGTAGCCGTAAAACACAGTGCCTCCACCTGACGAGCCTGAGGTAAAACATGGATAACAAATAGGAGTAGAGAAAACAGGTTCCTCCGTCTTGAGACGACCGTATAGCCTGGGAATAGCCATGCCTATGGGCGCAGGATTTTATAGACAAAGTGGTTGGAACAGTCATCGTTACCTAGCTTATAAGACAAACTCAGATTCGACCGTCGACCGGTACTGTCTTTCTCATCTATGGTATTCAAAGACTTCATCCCACTTGACCACATCTCATCGCATTGAGACAGTCTACCCTGTTCTGAGAACAATGGGTGCAACACCATCCGGACAAGTACACAATACTCCGACGCTCATGAAGCGGAGTTCGTGACTCCAGAGGGTGCTATGCATTACCCAAGTTACTTAATATGGATGGATGTGCGCACAAGCGACCTGAATCCTTCAGCCCACAGGTCAGGAAATGGAAGCATTTGTCATGATTGGGTCTACAACAGCCTGTGTCCTTGTGCGGCTGGATTCTCTGTGAGCTCCTGCTCCTACTGCATTAACTCTCCTAATTCCTGAAGCGCACATGTGCGCCTAAACGCATTCGAGTCAGCTTAGCGAGAGCTAATTAGTTCACTCCATCTGCTTACAATAATGATGTTTTTCGATTCTGGATTAAAATTACCTTATCATTGTATCTGCACCCTTACGACAGAAGCACAAGTGTAATTTCCAAAATTGTGAGCCGCACAAAAAATTTGTCATCAACCAAGGTCGTCGATAGTCAAGTAAAGACGCAACCAGACATTTCCTGTCCACTGTTGCCCCGTAGCATTGTTTACGCCGCAAAGCGAAATACACAGTCGTGTAACCTGCATCACAACGGCTTGTGACGTATCGCGACAACGTGACCAATTAAGCGCAAGGTATAGACAAATACCGCAGTCAGACGCTAAGTCACTTATTGAGAGGTGTGGAAGAATAAAGACACGTAAACGAAATGGGCTGTAACGACCAGTCAACAAAGGCCGCGGCTAATGCTTTCATAGTGGGTGGTGTCTGAGGACAAAACTGATGCGAATAAGAAAGGTAAGTTCTAGCTGCCTTAGAAATTTCCATCCCAAGCGCGCTAGGCTCAGATCTAAAGAGGTGGAACTATACAATAGCAGACCAAACTGTCTGTAGTTTTGTGCAGTATGTATGGTCACCCCGGTTATTAAGTCGGTACAAGACCTACATCAGATACAAGACTGGTGGCAACGATTAGGCTAACGAGGAACGCCAAAGTCACTCAAATAAGGTAAGCATGGCAAAGAGTAGGTCTAAGTCCTCTCCAATAAGCCCTGCTTCAGGCCGGACAAACGAGCCCTAGCGTCACCTTTGGGATTTGACGTCCATCAGCGTGTCAATCCTACCAATAGCCCAAATACGACTGAAGCAAGCACCAGAAGTCAGACAAAAATAAACATGTCCAGGGCTTCGTCCAGATTCCAAAATGTTTCGAAATTTCGGCTGGCTAGCCGAACAACCTCCTCGTGGTGCCAGCTGGGTGGTTCGGGTTTAACCCGTTCCAGCAAATAGTTCGGCGGCAGTGTTCCAGGACGTGGTGGGTTTGCGCCCGGCAAGCGTTCTCCCTATAAAAAGCCACAAATGTCTGCTTATCAACACTGTGACGTGGCGGATGTGAGTCGCCACAAAATAAAGTCACTGGGCCGTGGACATCCGGAAATGGTATCCAACTCACGGACATCGATCGCTTATTCTCACATTCCTACCGATAACAAACAGTCAAGAATTCTGTGGCACCTTCAAAAATACAAGCTACATTCAAAGACAATTACATACATATATACACCCAGACACTTACATTCACTGTTATGCCAAACATGTACTCTGTACATTTTGATCACACTATGTTAGCTAAACATGATCATGCCTGTACTGGTGTGTCTCGCATTGTCGAGAATAACCGTTTATTTATTTATTTATCTAAAACAAGTTGGAAGGCGGTTGTTGTCAAGCACACACGGAAATTTAAGTCTCCTGTTAATCCCATTGGATCCAAAATAAACGAAGGAGAAAAGCTGCACCTTCACAACCTCCTCCTATGGTATGCGGGCCATCGGAGCAGTCTAGCTCAAAAGTAACCGAACAAATGGTTATTAGGCATCCACATATTTTACCGGCAGTGATCTGCACAACCATTCGCAAATCAATGTGAAAATGCTTACAAGGAAGGCAACTCAATGATGTGCGTTAGTGGAACTCATTATATGATATTCTACATGTTGGAGCTGTCTTCCAACTTGATGCTGATCACCCTTCAATCAAACTTAAAGAAGTACACTAAACCTAGACTATTCCGAGTTGTCATGAATTACGCTAATGAAGCAGATGTTCGGGAAGCGACAGCTCGTCTCAGGAGTAAGTCCAGTTCAGCCCGCACTTTCTAAGATATTCCGTGGAGTGAGCGCAAACACGGTTTAGAAAAAACGAATCCTTAGTCAGGACCAACTTCTATCGCAGTGCCAAAAAGCTGGGGAGCATGATGAGGGAGAAAAGTCTACTCACGACCACGTGAGTGGTGGCGCTAAATTCGCGAGGCTCATATATTGACAAAAGTCGTAGTTTAAGCAATCACGAGGCCACGTAGATAGCAAATTTACAAAGAATGTAGCCCAAGAAATGTGGTGGTATGCATATCGCGACAGACTATCAACTGAAATACGGCTCAAAGCGGCGTTCTTTAGGCAAATACATGACATGAGCAACTTGATCGCGCTACCTCACGACCTCCATTAGGATATGAATACTCAACCAGCAGCCGAAATTGGTGGTCACACTCCATGTTACAAACAAAGAGATGAGCAAGAGGGAAATAACGGAATGGTTGGACCTGACACAAAGTAGTGTCGCCCTCCCACTAAAAAATTAGCGGCCGATCGTTCACCGGTTGGCACAAGATCAGAACAAAAACACACCACCAGACCCACTAGTGGGATCGGAGAAGCGTTCTTGCATATGTACAAACAAACAATGAATCATGAAAAAGTTTGTGAAATTGCCACCACATCAAGCAGCATAACTGATGCAGGTGTCAACCATGATGTGTTTTTGTTCGAAACGACCGCCCCAGCAAGAGAGGTGGGGTACTTGCCTGCTAGCACAGCGACCTGCATGGTGAACCGGTAGATGATCCGGAATCACTGATCAGAAAATAATTATGGTACTTGGTAATTATATACAATTGAGGGCGCAAACATACAGACAAGAGGGAAAACGGATGTATGGACCCAACAATTACACACTACAACACGTTAACAGCACTGGTTGGAAAAGCTGTCCAGGCCTGTTTGGATGACGATACTATCGACAAAACTTGTGTAGAACTCATTTGCAAGTCCAATGTCATGGTGACATCAGCATTGAAAATAAGGACTGAACGCTTTGAAGGGGTTACATTATTCCATCGGAGCAAAAGCGGTAAACACATGGCAGAGGCGCAATGTAGCATGTACGCAGAACCAAGCATAGCCCTAACACCAGGAGCAACTAGTTGGCACAGCGTAATCACTGTGCCACACTTTCCGGTGAGGACAAATTAGTACGCCAGCAAAGCGTGGTGGTAAGCTTGCATGCCAATAACAGGCTACGGTACAAATGTGTAAACAGCCTCAAGAAAGTGTAGCGTGGTGTCCCAGTCAACCCAAATAAAATGATGTGTTCAAGACACAGAGGATGCAGTAAAAGTCCTACGTTCGCAGTATGCTCCAATATTCCGACGCGCCTACAGCATGAGTCTCATGGCTGTAATTTTCCTCTAGGGGCCAAGGTTTATCCACGACACTTAGTTAAGTGACTGTATTGAGGAAGCTACTATTCTCACGCACCCATAGTTCCCCTGGTGTTGACAACATTCATCTGAAAAGACGGTGGACTGCAGATACGAGACTAACCGAACTATTATCCCGTTTCTTTCAAAGATGCTTAGATGAATAGCACGTTCCTAACATGTGGAAGCAGGATAACAATATCACGCTAGATATCGGCAAGTGACTCTCCTCCCAGCACTAGCAAAGTCGAAGGAGTCAAAGATAGCCGAGGCAGTAATGGGCCAATTAGAAAGAATTAACTTCATGTCACCGGAGCGACACGGATTCTGTTAACACTAGTTCTGAACTGCCAACTTATTGATTACGCGTGGTAGTTGGATTGAAAGAGCGGATACCGGAACCGGAGTCGATGTCATCTTTCCAGACTTTCCTAAAACCTTTTACCGCATGAATCACCGTATGCTCTACCAAAAGCTGCAAGAAAACTGTATTGGGAACCCTGTCCGCGGATATACGGCAAACTTACTTTTTTAGCGGCGGCTTATTCCTGGCTTTCAATGAAGATCTCAAGTACCATCGAGTCGAATTTTACGATATTGCAGACGACATCCAGATATGGCTGCCGATAGGCAATTCGGAAAATCAAGATTTTCGGCAACGAGAACTAGACCGTAACTGTGAGTGGTCAAAGACTAATCTAATTCTGTTCAGCGCGGAAAAGTAAAAATAGTACGTGTGCCCAACAAACCCAAGAACATATTTAGATTGCAAGGCCTCTTGACGACCGCTTCACAGAAGCGCGAAATTGGGAAGACGACGTAAGATGACATGAGATGTTCGGAGCGGTTCGTGGTGTCCAAAACCGGGAACCAACAAGTGGGTCTCGTACGGCGGAGTTCGAAACTGCCATCTTTCCACAATTGCTTAAGGCCCTTGAGGGGCATTTAAAGCGCGACCTGGTTGCACTGGATACCTGACATTGAAGTGCGACAAAGGCATTGAGGGTTGGTTCCATCCACCATACCAACTAAGGCTGAAAGCCATAAGAGTATACAGGGGAAGTTATCACCGGGTACGAGGTATCTGACTCGCCGAACAACCTCTCCGTGGCGCCAACTGGGTAGTTTGAGTGAATCTCGATCCAGCGAATGGTTTGGCGGCAGTGTTCCAGGACGTGGTGGGTTTCCGCCTAATGAGTTCCCTATAAAAAGCCACAACACGGAGACGTGGCGGATGTAAATCGTCTCTAAATAAAGTCACTGCTCCTATCCTGTCCCAAGGAACTTAATTATTCCGCGGACGTCAGTCACCCACCTTGAAAATCCCTTTGACCCCTTCTACTGCTGTCCAAAAATAATCACAGACGCAGGCGGTCATCTACAAATCCAAGCAAAACCGATACATGTACACATAAAGTTGGCAGCATCCGGTTCCGGAGTTGCCTATCACTGCGGCCTCCACAGGACAGTCACACCTACATACCACCAAACAACATATATTCAATGTTACCGGCAAACGTGGCGTTTCAACATGAGCATGCAGGCGCAGGCATGCCTTGCACTATCAAGAAAATACTTTTAGTTCGTAAAATTTTGAAAAAGCTCGGTCACGTTAGCCACCAACTCTTGAAACTTAGCTGCAACGCAAAACTGAGGGACCATCAAATACAACTGGCTAGAATGTCATCGGAACTATCTACCTTCGGAATTTGTCGGCTGTGAAACGCTCTTCTGACTGTCATTTGTGCACCTACTTTATCCATCAAAAACGACTCGAGGATGCACTACATAATTTGCATCACGTGATATGAAATTCGCTCATCGAGTGACAACAAGACGGATTTGCACGTGAGAAACGTGGAGATTATGGTGAGTCCTCAGATGTGCGGTTTAATTTGACGGCGATTTCTTGAATCTATGTGCTTCACACAGACTATCCTAAAGGTTATTATGCTTTAGCTTTTCCATCCGTACAATATCATGCATAGGCTTTCGAACAGAGCATTGTGCAGCGCAAAGCTGTCTTATGAAAAGTGGCCAATGAAACCAATAAACGGGGATTGCACAAGTATACCAGAGCTGCAGATGATGCGTGGAAAGTGGGTGTTACTGCGACAAGCGGTTTCAAACCTTTAGCAAAGTGTCAGCATGAATACTGTATGTGGGAGCAAGTAGAAATTTAAATATGTACATCTCCATCGCAATATTATCAAAAATCTTATAAAATCTGTCTGCAATCCGTGCTGATGTAATCGTTCTTCAGGTTCCTATGTAGCATTTTGAAATATCTGGCTTACAGTTTCACTGTGTTCAAAAATGGAATATGTCACCGCTAGTGTGCAATCGTTCTCTGAATCGAAAAGTGAAATGTAACAATGTTTTGAACTGCTGTACAGATGTAGCCACCACGACTTGTTCTAGCACTGTTCCAAACATTTATCACTCTCCTTACGAAGCACAGGGGTGGAGTAATGAATTTATATCCGGCACCAGAAGTTTGTACCGGTGTCCACGTGTGTTGCATGGCGTTCGCAAATGAAACAGCGGTCTCAATATGGGGGGGGGGGGCGAGATCGACTCGTATCCAACGATAGGACGAAAGGTATAGTCTTAGTTTTCGTACCCGTATTAGTGCGATAATTCTCAAAAATTTGGAATGAGCCTGGTAGCGACGTACTGGACCCATTGGATCTCCTGTGCTACGTCTCGGGTGATTGGGCAGTAGGCAGGTGAGCCGAACTCCAGTATAGGCCTTATGATGGAAGAGGCGAGTGGCGACCTCCTCAGACCAAGTACAGAAGTTAGGTTTGATCGCTCAAAGAACACGCAGTCAGTCATAATATAGTCCGTTCGTGTAGCCAACGGACTTCAAATCGTAGCGGGAGAGTACACCTAGGCGCTTCACGGAAGATGTGTGACGTAGCGGTTGGCCGTTAATGGTGTAAATTCGGCCGTCACCACTCTTTCCCAGGCTCATAAATACCGACTTGGATGGGTTGACCGGGAGGCGGACATCCGCAGACTACATGGAGATGCAGTTGAGGTCTTACAGAAGTAGGCGCGTCGTCTGGGTTGCCAATCATTCTCCAAATCTTCAGGTCGTCAGCAAACAGGGAACACAGCGACCCAAGAAGATGAGGTAGGAAGAGAGTGGGCCCCACCATCGTGACTTGAGGTACTCCACTAGAAGACGGATACCAGTTACTCAGATGGCCGTCCTGGATCCACTGATGCAGTAATCCACCAACACCGCACACTCTCAGTGTGTGGAGGACCTCATTGCTTAGCTTGTCAAACGCTTTACTGAAATCGATATAGATTACGTCGACAGACCTTTCTTGATTCACCACCTGCAACCATACATGCCTCCTCACAAGCAGGTTGGTAATATATGAGCGGCCTAGCATAAAACAGTGCTATGCGGCTGTCAGCAGATCGTTGGATTGCAACAGCCGTAGTAACGCGTACTTCACGAGATTGGCGAAATAGGTGTCAGCTAAATCGGAATGCAGTTGTCCACTTTGCTAGGGTCTCCGTCTTTTGGAATCGCCTTAACCACCGAGCATTTCCAGTCATTCGGCAAGGTACTTTCGGATAGTGATCTGTTGAACAAGTCAGTCACAGAAAGTGAGATGATGACCGATAGGGACTTGAGAATCAGTGGTTAGAGTTCGTCAGGGCCAGCAGGTTTGGTGCCGTCAAGGTTAGCAAGTAGTTGATGCAGAGACTCAACACCCCTAAGCAAAGTATCGAGTTCAGTAAGCGCGGGACACGTTGAACTCGGTACAGACATCTGGTCATTTACAAACACGGAAGCGAAGTGCGTCGCCAAGGCGGATGCATGCTCAGTGCTGGAGGTTAGGGGCTGTCCGTCCGAGCTCTCGAGCACTGGCAGCGTTAAAGTCTACACGTGCAGAAGTAACCCTAGACTGCGAAAGCAATAATGACTCGTAGCCGAACGACGCACAGAAAACTGAACGGCTGGTAGCACGCAAACATGGTTTCCGGCCAGTACGTGTACAGAGCATAGCTCAAGTAACTGAGACCAAGTCCTATTGAGTGGGTAATCGATAGACGGCATACCCACTGGTCAATGCAGGGTGGAAAAACCAATTCCTCCTGCCTTTATTTGGCACTCCTTCAGACAGCCTGGCAACGAGGAACTGGATGGTGGACTCTAGTCGAACGGCGTATTGGTTAGCTGCTGGTTGACTTGTGGTCTGTATGGCCGCCGTGAATACTAGCTCGGTTGATGGGCTTGGCAACATGTCGTCTGACTAGGTTGAAATGGAACGACGCCGGACGTGATCATTGCGACGGATAACCACTCTGCTGTCCGGTAGTGCAACTTCCGCTCTCTAACCTTCAGTTTGGCGTAACTTTGCAGGTTGCAAAGTCAATTCATGGGGCGGCTTGACATAAACTGGCTCAACTTCACAGAGTTGTCGATCAGATACCTTCGATCGTACCTCTCCATTGATTTCTCTTGCTGCATGTCGAAACGTAGGCTCTGATGGGAAAAGAGTAGGCCTAGTTGCGTCCTAAGCCTTCAGCCGATCATCAGTTCCCCTGGACTATTGGCCGTCGTATCACTTGGGGTGGAGCGGTAAGCGAATAGAGATTTGTCCAACTTCGTTCGGAGTGAAGCAGGTGACTGTTTCTGCAACCTGTTTTTACTGTCCGACCTGCCCTTTTCGCTAGTCCATTTGAAGCTGGAAGTAAGGGGCGGTCTTCAGGTGTCTGATGCCGTTATTTTGAAGGGACTCTTGAAACTGTTGACTAGCGAATACAGAGCCGTTGTCTGTCGCTAGTGTTTGCGGAATACCGAATGTGCTAAAACATGTTCGCATGCAAGAAACAGTTGTCGCGAAAGTGGCGTGTCAGGGGAAACAGCTAAATCTATTTGGAAAAGGCATCAACTATAAGCGAACCAAAGTAGTCTGCACAGATGAGCTCCAATGGCTTATCGGGCCATTTCCATGGACTCAGTGGCACTGGTGGCGCGTCCCTTGGTGTACTTTGACATGATTCACAGTGTCGCAGTATCCTATCTATGTCACTATCAATGCCCGGCCACCACACGCAAGACCATGCGAGCCTTTTATTCTGGTGATACCCGGGTGAGCTTCGTGCAGTTCCTCTAGCACATACTGTCGTAACTGTGGCGGCATAATAGCTCTGGACCCCCATAAGGGGCAGTCATTTTTGAAGCTTAGTTCCGTACCACAGTTGAAGTAAGGCAACAAATCCGCGTAAAATTTATCGGATCATCCTTGGAAGACCAATCGTTTAACTATGCTCAGGAGTACATCACGTTCGTCTCATGGCGGATATCCCCGTTCAACACCGGGTTCCTGGTCAAGTACTGCATTAAACGAACAAATTCTGTGAGTTCCAATGCATAATCTAGCCCAGGGCATCCGTAATGGCATTTGCTTTTCCAGGGACTTAAGAGATAGTGTAATTGCAAGCCGATAAAAATAAGGCTAAATATTGCATACGGGGAGATGACCTCTGGTTGTTGCCTTTATATTCACCAATCAAGGCTAATAAGGGTTTATGATCAGTAAAGATTTTGAAACTAACTCCCCAAAGAAACTGGTGAAATTCTCAAGACTGAATATAACCGGCAACGCCACCTTATCCAGTTGTGCGTAGTTTTTCTCTGCCGGTGCTAAGCTCCTAGATGCAAAAGCGATGGGTATCTCAGTCTGATTATTCATCTTGTGCGACAGTCTGGCGCGGAGCCCTGATGTCGTGACATCGGAGAGTGAAGGGCCTCCTCGGGGTAAATTGTACTAGTAGACTAGTCTTATCCATGGTTGCATTGACAGCATCGAAAGACTTTTGTTCTTTAGCTGACCACTGCCACTTAGTATATTTTCGTACTAAAGCCTACGGTGGTGCTAGAGTGGTGGCCAAATCATGTAGGAAGCGACAATAGTGTATTACAATGCCAAGAAATGATTGCAGCTTACTAACGTTGCGTGATCTCGGAGAGTCAATGATGGGCTGGAGTTTTTCCCTTAGCAGGTGCAAACCGTGTTTATTAAAACGAAATCCAAGGTACTGAACACTGTCTGCGAAAACTACACATTGGGATCCCTACAGCTTGATTCCACTGTCTTGGAGACGTTTCAAGACCGTCGCAAGCGATGTCATGTGTTAGCGGTCAGTGCTGCCAGAAATTGGCACGTCATCTAAGTAAGCACATACACCGGGTATTCCTTTCACTAAATTGTCAGTAATCCTCTGATATATTGCCAGTGTAGAATGTAATCCAAATCGAAGTCAGCTGTAGTGGAGCAAACGCATGTACGTATTGATGATTGTTAGCTCCCTAGAGAATTCATGCAGCTCTACTTGAGAGTAGCCGTGGCTTAAATCAAGTTTGGATAACCTCTGGCCACCTGAGAGAGTTGCGTCCAGGTCATCCATAAGCGGAAAAGAGTGGGGTTCTAACGTCAACGCTTGGCTAATAGTAAATTTGTAATCATCAGCTACGGACGGTGCCATCGGGTTTTTGTACTGGAACAATTGGCATGGCCCAAGATGGGCGGTGTATTGACGATAATGTTCCGTCTTTTTGAAGGCGCTTCAGCTCTAACTCAACTTGTGGACGGACAGCAAAAGGTAAGCTCTTTGCCTTGAAAAACTTCAGTTGGGTATTCGGTCTGATATTGAAAGAGACTTTAAAATCACGTAGTCTACGGGGCCATATTTCATCAAACACCCAAGCGTACATTCACAACAAAGAGGGAATGTCTGGAATATGATCCACTTGTTTGACGGCTTGAAGTAGTTACGACATATGTTTGAGCCAGTTTGTACAAAGTAAGTTCGGGCCATCTGTGTTAACAACAATTAAGGAAATGGTAAGTGTCGACCAGAGGAGTAACCCTTATTTCACAAATCCCTAGTACAGGGAGTGATTCATCAGCATATGAACGTAAAACAGACTGCCTCGGAACCAGTGTATGATGGTTGACTAAGGTAACCGAGGCCCTCGTATCGATTTCTAGGTGCACAGATCCAGATCCACAGTATATGGGGCGTTTCGTGCACATGGGATGTAATGGTATGTGAAATCAAGTAAGATATGGACTCATCGGAATTCTCTACTGTCCACAAAGTATTTGGTGAAGAGTAAGATGCACGACGGCAGACGCGCAAGAGGCCCGACCTTGCTGCACTTGTGGTAAGTGGATTGTTTGTCTATAACCTGTTACTCTTTCATGCCTTTCGCCACACCTGTAGCATATAAAGGAGCGTTTTGTCTTTGGTGACAACCGTGGTTTAACCGCGTGGATGAAAACTGTGAGGCGATAATGTTGTTAGTGAATAAAATGTTGAACCACACTTTCACTTTGTCTCAGTAATGTGCATGTAGCTTCCCAAGTAAGCTTGCCCTAGTCTTCCAACAGTAGACGTTCTTGGGCATTGTTGTCGTGAATGCCAACTAAAGACATTGGAGAGCCATGATCACTTAAAATATTTCCTGTACCAACCCCAACCCCACACCCTCCCACCCCCCCCCCACCCCCACCCCCCCCACCACCCCCCCACCCCCCCACCCCCAACCCCCCCCCCACCCCCCCACCCCCCACCCCCCCCCCCCCCCCCCCCCCACCCCTATCCGCCACCTATGCGCACTCGCGCTCAGTGCTGTGTAGTCCCCTTCTAAAGCATAAGGGGAAAACAATGTTTCCGTGACAAATATTGCATCAGTGCTGGCGAGGCTAGACAGAGAACGTAAGCTATGCGTTTTATTGTTTAAGGCCCTGGCATTTATAAGTAGAAGTGAGAAAGAACACTTGGGGTCTAATCGCTTTATGTATGATGAGATGAAGCCGTTGATAGTTCTTTGTTATCTGCAGTAGTTGTAGAAATTAAGTGTGAAGACATTGCAGTTGGTAGTTGGGCGACGAGGAGTTTGGTGCCGGGATGTAATGGTCGCTGCTCATCCGCACCTGGTCTAAAAATGCGCAGGTTGCGGGGTAGGAAGCAGTGGACTATTTGGCCCTAGCATCTTGACCGGCGGCAAATTTCTGGGGGATGTAACAGGTGCACAACAAACTGGATGCACATGAAGTTAAGCCGAGCTGTGTAGATAACCAAATGTAGTGCTTGCCGTAGGTGCATTGGTTGCGGTGGTGGTACGCGGTACCGTCTCAGAAGTAGCTGGGGTGTGATTCACTGGAGTTTCACTTGGTGGGCCGATATACATTTGCCTTAACTTGGTATCATGGCGCAGTTGTTCACAATTCAATATTATAGTATGCATGATTCTACTATCGTCTGTTCTCAGTTTGATTGGGGCTGGGTATTTACTGATCCTTTTGGCTATGCTCTCAATTTATACCGAATGTTCCGCAATACAGCTAATTTTAAAAATTGTGCTCTTAAGCTCGCCCGTCAAAGTGCCATCTGGAGCATTAAATGCAAGGACGCTGAACTCCACATTGTCCCAACCAGGCTGCGGCGACTGCTTGTCTATGGGTTTTGGTAAATTTAAGGCATGTGTAGGTGACAACCACCGTAGCTTAGTGACTAGATGTGTTCCCTCTGCAAGCCCGTTTGGCATTGGGAGCCATCGTATATTTAGACACAATGCTGCCTAAGCGGTTAGATGTCGCTCGTAGTTGCTTGCTGGATGCGCTGTGCTCTCGTTGAATAAAGCCTGTTTTGATGTTAGGATTTGTCGCAGCCCAACTTGTGCTTCTTTTGAACGGCCCAAACATAAGTTTGCTCAGCATTGTTGCGCTGCGAAGTTGTTTACGGTTAGCTATGAGAGTACGCAATACTGCCTCATCCTTTGCGTTCAGTTTGATGGCAGCCAGAAATGGGGTTACACGCTTAGTCAGTCTTTCAACCTGCAGTGCATTCTTTGCAATGCCATTAACGGCAATGATTGCACGACTAAATGCGTCCACCGATATATCATCTGGAACATTGAACACTAGTGCGCTACACAATCCGTTCCCGCAGGCAGCATTATATGGTGCTAGGGTCTCCGCATTTCTTATTTACAAAGTTGTGGTCCTTGAGCCCAGCGGCGCAGGTGAACTGCGGTGTGGTTCATATACGGGGTCTTTAGGCCGTAGGCACCGGCGGCTCTGTTCTCTGAGTGTAGGTTATGCTGAGCTCTCTTTAATCGTTGTAGACGTTTTCTAACGTGTCTGATCCGACTCAGCTATTTAGAGGTTGCCTTAGCGTTTCGTCAACTATTGGCCCTTCCGGTTTGGCTGATCGAGTTGCATCAGTAGCTGAGCACTTGGTATTATCTGATGGTTCTACTATATTGTTCTCGAGTTGGCTGATTTGATCTATGGATGATGTGGCTTTATGGATAATACTTGTCCCGGCGTTTGCAGGTTCTTCCAAGGAATCAAGCGATTTAATATACATATCAGACGAAATGACAAGATCCACAGTACGTGAGGCACTTAGGTTCACAGGCGTCGGACAGTTGTCACCATTCGCCTGAACACACCTGCTCTGTGCAGAACTCTGTCTTAGACTTTCGTAACGTCGTTGCAAGGCCGTCCTTGCTAGTATTAACGTTAACTCAAGGAACGTGGTGCGGGTCCTAAATTCACATTAATAGGAGAGAAACTTAAGAGCCGAGCTATCATTATCGAACTTGACTAAGAGGGGCATTGGTTTTCAAAAACTTTTTCTCAGCCTTGTGCAGCTCAGAAGATTGTGTTCCACGCCACACACTTTTATCAGTATTTTACGAATGGTGTGCAGATTCAGGCGGTCTGAAACATTATAAACCATTACCACATTAAGACATTTTAGTTGATCCATCACCTTGGTGCAAAGCATAGTAATGAACCTTCCAGCCCACTCCGCTTGCTTAGCTTCCATAAGATCCTTGAGATGCATCATATTAGCTATGGCTGCCAGTCTATCTGTAAAAGGTTTTAGTTTGTTTGGGACCATTTTAAGCTTCACCACGTCCTTTTGCATATCGAGCATTCGGGAACTCTTAGAAAAGATATCCGTAAAGTTAACGATGCATGGTATAGTTGTGCCAGCTACGTTCCTGCTGATAGTTTTAGCTTTGGCCAGAGTACCCCTTACTGGTCTCATACCCTTGATAGAGACGTCGAGCCGACATTCGCCGAACATGTCTAAAGGAAGAGGTGATGGAAAATAATAGGTAACCGCAGAAAACTCTAACATGAAATTAGAAGAATAAGTGAAATTTGCGATAAAATATAGCTAGACACCAAACTCCTTTAAAAGCCTGAACAAATTGAGAGCGAAACAAAACGGTCCTCGTTCCCGGGTACAGCCTTGCGGGCCAGTACCCAAAGCATGTCAGACCTAACACTCGTCACGTAGCAAGTCAGAAACATGGACACAACCGCTTCAGTGAGCACTTAAAACTTTTTAGTTTATCATACAGGCTTCTTTCTACCTTTCCCGAACCAAGACTATTTTTACTTAAAATATGCAATGCAGTTCTGAACGTTATGCTACAAGTTTGGATACTTAGGCGCACCGAACACTTTATAACTTCGTTATTCTATAGCCGTACCCACCTCTGTTCACCATGAGGCTGTAAGCAAATGCTTTATTTGCCAATTAAGTATATTAACTCTTCCATTCCCACTCAAAACGTAGCTGATAAATCACGTGCCCACGACTAGTTTAAGCCAAATTAGGTGTCCGCATATTACAGTCTCAAACATACCAACCACCCGCCTCCATGTTATTTGAACCGCCGCTCTTCAACGACACCCTTATGTAGTTCGGAGTGCCTATCCTCCGATCTACATAGACGATGGCTAAATTTCTCTCACAAACTAATCGACTTTGCTTGAGCGCTTTTCTGTCACATCCGTAAGTAGATAAGCACATACATGTCGTCTTATGTAGCATAATTACAATAAACAATGTGTTACCGGACAGCAGCGACCTAAATAAACGGTTATTTTTGCTTCCACAGCTTTGTAAGGGTATGTTTGTTTGCAAGCATTTGGTCCGCATCCCATAACGCGAAAAAAACATTGATGCGATTAGTAAATTTTATTCGAGGTCCCCATTTTTTCATCAATTATGTCACTTTTGCTTGTTGGATGGAAAATGTCGATATCATTATTTGCTTTTTAGGTATATGCTACATAATGTTTTGAAGAATTAGGTTTCCTTCTACGTATCTTCTCGGAACTTACTTATGGATATATAAATCTTTGGAGTAAGAATAATTTGAACCTTGTTCCTAACCCACTCGTATGCTTCCCGCTTACATTATGCTTATGGGAAACAATATGCTGATATTCCTGTTTTGCTTTTTGTGTGTCTTCAACGAACTATGCACAACGTTGGTCTGAACAGTTGGGTTCAGCACTTATTATTTTGTCGAAAGTCTACTTACCTATCGTTGTAATACCTTACACACAATATCCACCTGGCCAATGGGGTTACAGAGAAAATACCATGCTTCCTGGTACCATCTCCCAGTGTATTCTGCATATCTCGTTACTATGACGCTTTGCACTGCCCATCACCCTGGCGGAAACTTTAAAAGCAAGCGCTGTCAAAGCATCCACCCATCTGTATTGATTCGACTATGCTTTCACTCTTCTTGACGACTGTGTTCACACCTTTACCAATAATCAAATGGAACTTACCTTGAAACAACTCCCCATAGAAAGCGACTCACCGCATTAGGAGCAGTTGTTTATCGCCACGCCTAAACCTCTATTAAAACAGTCATAAGCATATACTTGCTAGAACGCACCAGCCAGCGTCGGTTATAAGCATCATGCAACATTATGCAGTGGATACCGGAATAGGCATTTTCGAGACGACTGTGATTTGCAAAAGAGTGCTAGTTGAAAAACGTTCCCTGTCACCTTAATTATCAGACCAGCTGCCTCTGATTCTGCTGAAGGAATAGTGATTAATCCTCACCATCATGCCATCTTTTCTCTACGCTCGTCAATGTTTTAATGTTCTTATCTTTACTCCGCCAACATTGTAACAAGCTATAAGTAATCTTATACTTATCTTATTTAAATTCTGCGTGTATATTTGTACGACATGTGCCAACTTCTCATGACTGCATCAACCAATTACATTTATGAAAATCGCTGACCTTTTTTAAGTAGACGTACATTATACCCACCTATTTAAACTCCTTGGCTGACTCCATATTACTCTCTTTGCCAGAAAATAAATGCACATACGGTGCTCTCCATTATTTTCTAAAATGGCTGCAACTCTTTAACGAATAGAATTGTACAATGTTCGCCCCAACGACCACGATTCAGAGGAACTTCCGTCTTTCTGTTTAACACTTTTTTGGACAATTACTGCTTCTTTTCTAAATTAATTATCACCGCCGGCTTTACACACAGGTTTTGTCCTAAGCTGATTAACAAATAAGTTTATCTTCGAAGTTTTCCTAAGTGTCCTATGTCTTCTAAACACGTTGACCACCGTCTCCTGTATTGGCCTTGACCATTCCTCCCGCACCAAGGTCTTCAAATGTCGCTTAACTTAACTCAGATTGCTTTTGGTGCACAGCTGGCGCTTTACCGTCTTAACTAATTTTATGGCACGAGTTGTTCCACTGCGACTTATATCTTTCTCTTCACACATCCGCTACCATTAGCCTCAATGTTCCTATTATTTTAGTCTACGACAGACTCCTTCTTGATTGCCCTACTTTTGACTACTAATAATTGTACTGACAGTTTTTTCCGCCGACCGCCCAAGCCTGATCAAAACTAATTTACCAAATCGACCACCCTCTTAAGACCCTTTTCACATTCATGTTCTATGTTTGCGACATTTTCTAACCGCTTTTGGCACCGTCTCCTGTAATAGTCGTGACCATGGACATAAGTACCAAAGCCTATATCTGTTATATATTTTCCCCTTTCCTTCTGCTCTACGGCAGCGTCTTGTTTCATCATTAACACCTGATGGAATTTACCACTTTGGCTCGTCTCACGTAGGCGAGAATATATGCTATTTATTTATTTATGCTGCACTAACACTTTACTCTGTTGCACTTAAACAGGCTCGCTCCACGCCCATTGGCATCGGCCTCTAAAATACCTTCAATTTTGATCCACGCTTGGCTCCCTTCCACCTGTCTTAGACACCTTTTGGCTACCAGTAAGGCTTCTAAATTGGTTATTTTCGCCGTCCGCCAGGCAGGTTCATTCCTAATCTGTAGAACGTGCTTCTCGCTTTCTAATAGGACCTAGAAATTTAATTGCTAAGTGCCGCCATCAAACCTAGCAGTTTCCAATCAACCTTCTTTAGCACGCTTCCCCTAGAAAGCTAGGATGGCTTATTTACCATTGAGGGATGCATTCCCTTTCATGGTTTCTTCACTCCCGTTTGTCGGTTTTCCTCATTTTATCTTCTATCCCCCACTGCTTTTATCCATCCAGACTACACAGCATCGATTCCGTTGGACCTGCCATTTCCTACTTTCTTTTTCCTACTGAAAGCAGACTCCTGAGCTTCCTTTTCTGCAAAAGTTTACTTCAATCAACCTGTTCTTCCTACCCCCACTACTCAGAGACTGCTTGCCGTCAACCTACTTGCGTGGGTCTGCTTCTCTTTTCTTGTAATCCCATTTTTAGGGACTAATACTCATTGAGGCAACGCGTCAATTTCGCTCCTTCTGAAGTAGTCGACTTGCGTTCTGAACACCTCTGACTCCAGCGATATAGTTGCTAATTTACTATATGCATCTGCTCTACTTCGAACCAATTGTTCTTTCCCCGGCCACACTTTGACGACAACCTTCATTCGGCAGCTTGCTCCTGACATCTTTTCTAACAGCTTATCTACAACTAATTATATTTCCTAATTTTATGCGTTCAAACTTCTTGCCTAATTTTGCCTATAATATGTAAATAAATAGATAGGCATATTTCTGGGCTGTTGCTTGGTATTTTGCCCGCAAATGCTCAGATTAACATGTACACAAATCCCATGCGTTTGCATTGTGCGTAAATAAATAAATAAACAGTTTGTTCTTAGATGCAGCAAGACATAACCAGAAAAGGTGTATAGGAGCAACCTGCTACTATTTTTACTCTCTGATTTTATTCAGTGGTGGGTCACATCCACTACGTTAAAGCGCTGGTAAACGAACAATTGCGACGTCCTGTAGGAAAAACTATTGCTAGGCGAGATATCACCTGTTGGAACACTACTGTCTGTAATCTAGAACTGGGACTGCCATTGTTAGGCTGACCGCGCACCCAGTTATCCGCAGTCGGATGAATGCCTTATTTTGTCCTGTCTGGAAGAATGGCTTAGTTAACTTTCGCCGTTAATCATTGAAGCCGATCGAATGTAAAATTCGGAGTGTGTAGGCAATATTTCAAATGAATTTATAACTTATCCAAGTATTTTGACCATTATAAACCTTTCCAGACGATAATCTTCCAAGTTAATTTTTCCTCAATTTAACACACCTAGACAGTCTTAATTTGCGTGGGCCGGCCGTAGAACATACCGCTGGCTGAATAGATTAATTCATTTCTTTTTGCAGATCTCGGAAATATGGATACCGAAACAAGTGCGGACAAATAACAGTTCACACATGCAACATAAGGCTGAAGTAAAGGCACCATGTTGGAACTGGAACATTTTTATTAGCTATCTGATATGTGTATCGTTTACAAACATAGTTATTGAGCTATTAGTTTCTTAAATACTGCGCACTGCATCCACTACTTTGCTGTTCCAATTTCCACCCACATTATGCGCACTTACTGCTTTTAGCTCAATGCCTTTCCAGCTTTAGTTCCCCATATCACTTGATGGGCTATGTATCCTTCTTCCTTGCCCACCTCCATACTGTTACTTTTTAAGGGGTAGTGACATATTCCGGCCAGCACTCGTTTCGATTTGTTACCTAGACTTGTTTTGAGCTGACCTACATCCCCACGTCAGAGTTTATGGACCTCGCTTCATCAGCCTCTCTCTTCCTCTGACGTACTCAAACTCCAGCCAATTAGGGCCAGCTAGCTAGCCGGCAATGCGCCGCCTGATTTTTTCGACGTAGTTGTCTAGTAAACTCACCGCTCACTAAATTTCACGTTAGATATTCTTTATCTCCGTTGGTTTCCTTTACTCAGCGTATGCTTTAAGCACGGCTGCTCCTACCTTGCTATACTGGCTCTACATTTCCTACATTATGGTAACAACTCTGTACCCTTTTTTTCTTAGTACCCTCTTTCGCGTTCATTGCATAAAACACTGTTCCTTAGGCGCAACTTGTCCATCTCCCACTGCTCGTTACCAAGCGCGTCATATTTGCTAATGGAATGTTTTGCTTGTCTGTTTGTTTAGTTTAAAGCTTTGCCCCTTCTTCTTTTTCATCCCACATTCGGAAAATCTCTAACATTCTCTACCGATCCCAAGTCGGCTTGCTCCTCTTTGTATTCGTTTTCATTTTATAGAACACATGTACATCAGATATTATAATAACAATGATACATTTTCATGGGGTTATTTGGTTCTAGCACTCTTGCACGTGCTCCTTTATTTAACAGCATTCGGAATGCACCATTGAGGTTGTTTGGATTGCCGCCTTTGTTCCTTACCAATTTATGAGTCTTCCATAGGTAGAGCAACAAGCAACTGGGTAAACATCTACCACTGCAGCCTCCACCTTATTCAATGAAACACAAGGTTCCCTCAACTGAAAGGTATCCATGATTATACTTCTGTTGTTGCGATTTACCGGTTAGGCGAACTACGTATTCGTTAGCTTGGGTGGATACCATTGCTTAGAGGCCGGAATAATTGGGTTCAGCTCTCCAAATAACTCTTTCTTTTCATACCTCTAGCACGGAGCTTACATCCAGACATATCAGGTCAACATAGGCGTTCACCTGAATTCGCAAGGCGGACTTTCCTGCCAGTGTTACGCGTTGCTACTTGGAAAGAAAGCTATTTGATGCCATCTTTTCCTACGCACAGGACAAATTGGTTCAGCCCGATTCATTACTGGACAACTACATTTTACGCCACAAACATGGAGCCGTTCCCACTTCTTTATCTTTTAGTTGGCTGCGAATGCCGGTATTTCCATTTAATGTAACATCCAGGGATGAATACTCATTGATTATTTTGGGCTATTTATTATAGTTTAGGGCCGGTACCATTAGGTTCAGAATTTCTTGAGGCTGCGAAAGTGGCTTAGTAGGTTATTTCTTGGATATTCCCCGGTGACTTTGCGGGGTTCTACAGAGGACCAATACAAAACACGTCAAAATTATTCAATTTATGATATGCCTACTAAAGGGGCCGTGACATTTCACCACGACTGGACAAGACCCATGGACGAGACAGGCTCTCATCTATCCTACATTAGATTAACAAAAATCCCAACGTATGCTGACTGCGACCATCAGCTTCCATAAACAATCGCTAAGAAGTGTTGCTAGTTATACCTAGCCGTGCAAATGGCCCGACGGTAGCGTTCCAGAAACCTCTATGTTCGCCCAGCAAGCGCTCTCTCTCTTAGTAGCCACATCTGTCCGTTTAACAACACGGTGACTTGTCGGAGGTGAAACGTTAACGAATAAGTTCACATCCTATTACTTCACACTGCTAAGTCAGCTTGCACAACATTTCCCCATTTTTGACACTGTCATACTTTCTTAACAGCATACGAAATCGACACATCTGCAACTGCGTATTCACCGTTGATCTTTATGTTACCATCGCGTGCGCACAATGTGTTTTGAAATCACTGTTGCTCTTTTATTCTTCTGTTCGTTTCGTTTCGATCGACCGTAATTCTTAACCTATTCGCGGCTGCTACGGAATTATGGCAGTCTGATTATCCCATACAAGCCAACCCGACCTACTACAAGTAACTAGTCGTTTTAACTTTGTACCACTTCCACGGTTTTAACTAGGAACACCTGGACAATTTTCGATTGTCATCGTTACGGTTACCGAGACCAGTGTGTACAATGGTCATTATTTGATCATGCCACCATGCGCATGTCTCATGTGGTTTAGCCTTAGTATGTATTTATTTACTTCCTAAGAACGCACTGCCTTTGCCGTTAGATGACCCTACGTTATAACTGGCATTTTTAATCAGTCTACTTCAGCTTTCTATTTTAGTAAGCTAGGATGACAAAATAACCACTTGCAGTGCAGCACCTTTGCCTGCGATCTCTTCATGCTTTCTTAGGTTAAATTATTTTGCAGTACCTAGGACTTCTAGTATACGTTGCACCCCCTTCACCAATATCCTTTTCTGGTCAGCCTGTTTTCGTTTTATGCCAGAAAGCTAGGATAACTGACTAAGCAAACGCCACGCAGTGGCATAACCCAGGAGCTGCTTACACTTACTTACGTCTATTAAGGCTGCAACACTTTCCACACAGCTTTATGTTGCACCGAAACTCATCACTGACGTTTTGCAACCCAAAGCTTTAGATTTCCTTTTAAGCAAGCAAAGGTGTTACAATGCCCCACGTGACGCAGCGCAATAGGCATGGACCACCGCGTACCTGAGTACCTTTATCAACGTCGCGATGCCTTTGACACTTAGCTGTAACGTGCAGTTAACATCACCACTGGCTTTTTCTTATCAACTTGCCTATTCTGTTTTCTTTTAGCAGGTAGGATCTTGGCTTTAACATGCTGTGTTGCAGCGACCTAGCCTCGGATCCCCGCATAATTATGTACTGTAACTAATGATATACTGCTTTTGTGGCTTAGCCGCATATTGCTTTAACTTTGTCCTCTTCCATTTTTAATTAGCCTGCTATAGCTCTCTGCAAATAGTAACTTAGGAAGAGTGGCATATCCAAGGCGATGGAGCGCCTTGGGCCAGAAACCACACCTGCTTATGTACGTCTAGTACTAATGTAACCCCCTTGACACCTATATGTAACTTGCGGCTAACTTTACAACAGACTTATTTTATTCAGCGTCTTGTAGCCTTGTTTTCTTAGGAAATAGGGATGACTGAGCATCCCGCGCGATGCAGATTTAGCTTTGGCCTTGCTCCTGTCTGCTTGTTTTCCATTACCCCATGCGTACGCCATAGTCAGAAAATTGTCTAGCATAGATACATCTATTCAACAAGTACGAGCATGCATAACTTTAGACTTGCTACCTTTCAGCCTTGTCTAGCTTGCACCAACACGTCCACTCACGGATATCCATAGATATGCACATTCTTTCATTGCATTTTCACATCCCTCTAAGATATACATATATTTGCTTCTATATACATGCGCTCCTGTGTTTTCCTGGCCTGCAGCTTGCTCATTTTGTTCAAAAGATTTCGTACCAGTGATGGTTAGACCTATTCTCTCACCTAGCTAGGTTGACCGGATTAACACACACAACGCTGTGCCCTAGTATTTGTTCTACCTGGGTTAACTTACTTCTTGTCTGCTGCAGTGTTTTGACACCTGACTAAATGCCGCCCAGTTTCACTGCAACCAACTTGCTAGTATAAGCAAGCATGCCTCCAGATCTATTGCTTCCTTTTCCTTGTTTTAGCACTATGTTTTCCATCCTTGCATGCCCCTATTTGAACGCTCATTTTAGTTGACTTTTGCTGCAACATTTTACAACAGACCCACCTTTGGTTCCCTATATGTGGGCACCACTATCAACCTTGTGTAAATCTATTCAACCAATTATTTTCTGGTGGCCATCATGCCTATCATGCTGTTGTTGTATTTATCAATAATCCTCTTCTACCCCTGCTGCAATACCATGATTATTACCTAGTCATCGTCGATCACCCTATCTGCCATCTAGTTAATAGACTTGCAACTAGTGCAACTGGTGAACCGTCGTCTGCGCTAAGTAGATATCGTAAATCGCGCAAAATACGTAAGCTGTTCAAACAATCATTTTACCCAGTCCATACTAGGTGACTGGCCACACTATTCACAGTACGAAACCTTCACTTCTATTTTCCCAAACCTTTTCCTTTGCGGGTTTGTTCGGTATTGGCCATTTTCCGATTACCTTAAGGTTAGAATCCGACGCCAAGTATAATTATCGTGTAGTCACCTGAGGCTTCTGATCGGCCCATGTTTTTCGCACCGGAGCACTCAGTGAATAACCTTTAATGCAAACCGATTTAAATCCGACATAGACAACCCATATTTTTACGAATGGTGTAAATTTCACGACACGGTTATCTGCCTGGCATTCAACAGTAGGGCAGAAGTGAGCGCTACGCATCCGTTCTACGTCAGCTAACGAGGACTGACCAAAATAACTGTAACCTGAAGAGCTACCTATTTTATAGCTCGTGCATAATAACATTTTGCGGCCACCGCTATACATTCCTAACTATAACAAGATAGTACATACAAACCGCGAAAATGAAATGCAATTTCAATAGTTATTACAGTCTATCTCATTCCGCCTAGCAGCATTTTAAATTAACACCGTCTCTTTAACAAGAATAAAACACATCGATTTGTAATTGGTTTATAAATTATTTTGCGATGCCTACCATGCCTTCAAGTACGTGCCCCGTGTGTACTGGAAAATATATTTGGTAATTATTTACTTTTGAGCATTGATCCATTTACGACCCGGTTTGCCACCGAAAAGACTTTTGGTACAACACTTACTTCAGCTCGCTTACAATCCCAGTGAACTCTCTAAACCTCTCCCCTAATCGACCTCTATGTAACCTGTGTAGTGCCCTGTTGTTTATCTCCTTTCACAAATAGTTGATCCCTTCTGAACTCACGTATATTTTATTCTTTTGTCTGTGCTAGTAAGCCGAAGAAAGTGTCACTGAACATGTGCCAAGTTGTACGCATTAAACCTGTTCTATATGTTACGGCCAAAGCGACCAGCACCTTCAGTAGACAAGCATTGAATGAGGCAATTTTTGCCTCCACACCAAAGCCAATTGTTTTAAAGGGAGCGTCATTTATTGTTTTTTGGGTGCCAAAAAGATAAGTAAGGGCAGTATTCTAGATATTTTGTAAGGGCTGTTACCACAAGAGATTTGCTAACTAAATAAATAAACAGATAATCTCAGCTATGCAAGGCATGCCCAAGGCATGCATTAAGACTTCCATCTCTCTGATCCAAATATTTCAGTTACTTTTCCTTCTAGAACGTTGAGAATTACATCCTTAGCCGCATCTTTGCTTACTCTACTCCTCACTTATGCTTAACCCGACTCCGTGTATATTGTATTCGCCACATCTTCTGGTCCTTATCGCAACTCTGCAATAGTGGCCTAAGAACACATAACGCCTGTAACAAATCCTAGGCCTCGCTAGATGCTCGTTCCTACTATCATGCTTCTCAGCTCACTTCAGCGCCTCCATCTCCTGCTTGGCCTCTCTTTTGGTCCATATCGCAACTGTTCAATTGTGGCATAGGTACCACTAGCGTCAGCGCAAAATGCTTGACCTCCTCTGATTCTCTTTGCTACTGTGGCACACATTCTTAAAACTTTTCCACTAGTCCGGCCTCTCAGGCCCCAAATGCCCATAGGCCTCAAACCAAGGCCTCTTTTCATTTGAACATCGGCTGCCGTTAACGGTTTTCATTTTTAAATGTAACAAGCTCATGATACTCGTCTCCGTCTGACACATTATCTATATGCTCAGTCCCCCTACCGAAAACGAAAGTTCTAGGCCTTGATTAGTTTGCCTCTCGGCTACACTATCATTCTTCTCAGCTCACAATTACGTCCCTTCTTTTGTTTGGCCTTTCTTTTGGTCCGTACCGCAACTGTTCAATGGTAAATTAGGTTCCCACAGCGTCAGCACAACATACTAGGCCGTATATGATCCACTTTCCTACTGCGCCGCGGAATCTTAAACCTCCTGGACCGCACCGGCCTCCGGCTCCAAATGTCTATAGGTCTTTAACTATGGCTTCTCTTCCTTTGAGCATCGATTACAGTTTTCATTGGCATAAGAAACAGCGTCATGATACTGGCCTCCGTCTGGCTCATCACCTGTTTGCTAGGTCCCCTGCAAAATGTGATTTCAGGTCCCTGATTGACTTTTGCCTCTCGGCTCCACCATCATGAATCTCAGCCCAAAATTACGTTCCTCTATCTTGTTTGGCCTCTCTTTTGGTCCATATCGCATCGGCTCAATGGCGGTATAGGTATCACTAGCGTCAGCGCAACATCCTAGGCCTCCTTTGATTCCCTCTGCTACTGTGGTATTCATTCTTAAATCTTTTCGACTAGTCCGGCGTCTCAGGCCCTAAATGCCCATAGGCATCAAACCAAGGCCTCTCTTTTTTTGAGGATCGGCTGCCACCGATTAAGGTTCCCAATGATATAAGTGACGGCCTCATGTTTCTCCTCTCTGTCCGATTCATTATCTGTATGCCTGACCCCAGGCGTCGCTACATATTCTTGCTACTGTGGCTCTTACTCCTAAACCTTTCTGACTAGTCCGGCCTCTCAGGCTTCAAATGCCTATGGGTCTCAAACCAAGGCTTCTCTTCCTCTCAACATCGATTAAATTCTCATGACACAAGTATCAGCCACATGTACTCGCCTCCGTCTGATACATTATAATATGCTTGGACCCCTGCAAATTGCAACTTCATGTCTCTGATTGACTTTTGCCTCTCGGCTCCACTATCATGCACCTTAGCTTACAATTACGTCCCCCTCTCTTGTTTGGCCTCGCTTTTGTTCCATATCGCATTGGTTCAAATGGCGGTATGGGTGCCTCTATCGTCAACGCAACTTACTAGCACCTGTGTGATTCTCTTTGCTACTATGGCACTCATCGTTATACCCATTAGACTACTCCGGCCTCTCAGGCTCCAAATGCCTACAGGTCTCAAGCCAAGACCTCTCTTCCTCTGAGGATCGGCTGCCATCGATTAAGGTTCTCAATGGTATAAGTAACGGCCTCATGATTTTCGTCTCCGTCCGATTCATTATCTGTACGCTTGATCCCCCTACCTAAATCGAAAGCTCATGTCCTAGATTAATCTTGCCTTTCGGCTCCACTATCATTCTTCTCAGCTCACAAGTATCGTCTCCCTCTCTTGTTTGGCCTCTCTTTTGGTCCATATCGCATCGGTTCCTGGCTGAGTTTTGCCTCTCGGCTCCACTACCATGCTGCTCAGCTCACAATTACGTCCCTTCTTTTGTTTGGCCTTTTCTCTGGTCCACATCGAATCAATTCAATGGTAGTTTAGGTTCCCATAGCGTCAGCACAACATACTAGGCCAAATTTGATTTGCTTCCCTACTGCGCCACGGAATCTTAAACCTCCTGGACCGCACCGGCCTCCGGCTCCAAATGTCTATAGGACTTTAACTATGGCTTCTCTTCCTTTGAGCATCGATTACAGTTTTCATTGGCATAAGAAACAGCGTCATGATACTGGCCTCCGTCTGGCTCATCACCTGTTTGCTAGGTCCCCTGCAAAATGCAATTTCAGGTCCCTGATTGACTTTTGCCTCTCGGCTCCACCATCATGAATCTCAGCCCACAATTACGTTCCCCTATCTTGTTTGGCCTCTCTTTTGGTCTATATCGCCTCGGCTCAATGGCGGTATAGGTATCACTAGCGTCAGCGCAACATCCTAAGCTTCCCTTGATTCCTTTTGCTACTGTGGTACTTAGTTTTAAACCTCTTCGACTGCTCCGGCCTCCCAGGCCCCAAATTCCCATAGGCATCAAACCAAGGCCTCTCTTATTTTGAGGGTCGGCTGCCATCGATTAACGTTCTCATTGGTTTAATTAACCGCCTTGTGTGCTCGCCTCCGCTTGATACATTATCTGCATGCTTGGTCGTACTAGGGAAATTTCAATCTCAGTTCCCTGGTTGAGGTTTGCCTCTCGGCTCTATTCTCATGCTTCTCAGCACACAATTACTTCTCCCTCGCTTGTTTTGCCTCTCTTTTGGTCTATATCGCAACAGTTCAATGGCGGAATAGTTGTCACTAGCGTCAGCGCAACATCCCAGGTCTCTTTCGGTTACCTTTCTTTCTGTGCATCTCATTCCAAAACATTTTGGCCAAGTCAGTCCTCTGAGGCTCCAAATGCCTATAGGTCTCAAGTCAAGGCCTCTCTTATTTTGAGCACCGGCTGCCATCGACTCAAGTTCTCATTGGTATAAGTAACAACCTTAGGATACTCTTCTTTGTCTGAACCATTGTCTCTATGCGTGGTAACGCCTACCGAAATCCGAATTTCCGGTCTCTGATTGAGTTTGCCTCTCGGCTCCACTATCATGCATTTCAGCTCACATTAACGACTTCCTCTCTTCTTTGACGTCTCGCTTCGTTCATATCGCAACTATTTCTTGGCGGTATAGGTACCACGAGCTTTAGCTCATCGGTCACTCCATTGATTTCTGCCAGCACAACTTTACCATAAAATTTGTATTTATTCAATAACATAGTCCTGTTCAATTTTGTTGGCAGTTTGCTCGGTCCGTTTTTCTTCTCACCCATGTTCTACAGGATAACATTACCTGCACCGAACACCGCTGAAGACGTACCTGCGACGCTCCCATGGACACGGATTCAATAAAGAACAAAGAAAAACCCGCACTTCATAAGCATGACACACTAAAGTACCTAGGAAACTGCTCAATTCAGTACAAGTCCCCTGAGTCGTCCGACTTCAACAGGTCCAACCACTTATACTGGACTCCGAAGGCACATACACAGCCATAGGAAACAAATTGGCGTTACGTGACTGCGAATATACGCGTGGGTAATCGGTCAGAGACAACCTTGCCAATGTTATATCACCAGCCGGCAGTGTTCCAGCACAGGGTGGGTCTTCGTCTGGCAGGCCTTTTCCCTACAAAAAGCCACAAATGTCTGTTTAACAACACTGCGACGTGGCGGATGTGACTCGCCACTCAATAAAGTCACCGCCCCTAACACATTGGCAAGTTGACCGACACTACATTTACAAGTTCTGTGCATATATCGGCTCCCGCGCGAACACGCCTACATATCTGATTATTGACATACCACTATTCTTAAGTATTTTTCACCCGTTTCCTCATACTTCACTCACTGACCTACATTGCTTACGGGACCTCATCGGACTAGTTCCTCATCAACATGCCACCTAAGTATCTGATTACTAGTTTTACCTCTCGCATTCTGTGTACATAGACTACATACAACCTTTGGGCTCTATGGACCCACACTACTGCCTCCAACTGTACTATTCCCACTGTTGGTGCTGCTTATTCCGCTATCATGTACAATAATGCAATATGCTGATCATGCCCAAAAGGCGTGTCTCGCTTTGTCGAGAATAAAATATTTATTTATTTATTTACAACGGTACGATCAAATAAATGAAATGATACAAACAGGTCATGGCAGCTGCAACAGCAAAAATCGGAGATTGTTCAGACGTTCCTATTTGAAACCATACAAATAAGCCAGAAATAAACATAAAGAGAGCCCATTGTCGTGAGTTCGGTCACGTTCCTGTGTGAACAGTCTGTTTGTCATGAAGTGCATTACCAATTCAGGCAGGAATAGTTCAAGAACTAGGGGTGATCACCCAAAAAAGAGCTGGTGAATAACATGCTCAATCGCGATTACACGATACGCTAGGCTCATGTGACGGTAGCGTAGAAGAAGACGTGGCGACGTAATATGCTGATAAGCAAGCCACCAGGCGTATCAAGCATGATTGTGTGTAGTCACAGTCAGCTTGACAGCGTGAGCTTGTTGGCTGTGACTTTATTCAGTGGCGGGTCATCTCCGCCACTTCGCAGTGTCGGTAAGCGGATTTTGTGGCTTTTTACAGGGAAAACGTTTGCCAACTGAAAACCCATTACGTCCCAGAACACTGCTATGGATGCGTTTGAACGACAATGCGCAACTGGCAATACTTTTTATTGACCGATTATTGGTTCTGTTAGTTGCAGTCAGGATACACCCATAATTTTCGCTGGCTGATGCATGATTGACGCGGGACTGTATCATCCATGTGTCCTGTCACCTCCTGACGGATTGGCAAGGCCCGTACGTAAGCTATAAATCTAGCATGTTGGAATGTTTTGCATTTGACTTCTGTAGAACCGCTTAATGCCTTCAAGGGCTATCCAGTAATATCCAGTAATAAATTGAACTAATTGTTAGAGTAAGGATAATGGTAAAGCGCAATCGTTCAGGCCCGAATAGCTACAAGTTGTATGGAATAACGAGCAGGAAATCCTCCCAGCTTAATTTCTGTTGGTTGGGAACGCTGGTATTCACGGCCACACGGACGGTAAAAGTAGTGTGGGCTGCTCCAGATGTGGCAAGGGAAAAGGGTTTCAGCAGTGTAAAGGGCCGAACCCGTTTGTTCTTGCGACAGTGAAAGTATTGAGTTGGGATAGTTCCAACGTAGGTGCATTGCACAGGCAAGCGAATCTCCCTTCCGATCGGATGAAATGTCCGAGTTGACGTTAAATACCAGCAAGTGAACTCCGAGTAAGTATTATTTAAAGAAGTAGTGAGCTGAACCCAGTTATTTAGGCCTCAATATTGTGGCATCCTTCCAAGATAACAAATAAGTGTTTTGTACATCTGAAAAGTTACAAGACAGCGTAATAATTATCCATCCATTTCCAGATAAGGGAATATTGTGCTTCGTTAAACTGTTGAAGTCAAAGCAGTGGACGTATCCTCGGTTTCTGGCCACCGGTTCTGTGGAAATCTCGGTATGAAAGACAACGAAAAAGCAGCCCCACAAACAGACAACAACGGTGCGTCCGGAACTAAGAGAAAAAGATCAGTCGCAAACGTGCTTTCACTAATGAACCTCGCATTACATGTATCATTATAAACTAAATATCTCAAGTACATATGTTACATAAAAAGTTAGATTAGCCGTACCGTAAACACTGACCCCTCAGTGGACTGCGCGACGCCGGCGAGCGAGTGGCCGTTCCGAAGGGTTTGGGTTAGTCGGTGGATTGCGACTAAGTCGTGTATTTAAGTAGGGAAGACGAATGGTGAGGATCAAGGTTAGGAATGAAATAAGCTGTAATAATGAAGCATGAGCAAATCAGCAAAGTGCTCTGGGGAACAATGCGTTGAGTAAGCAACACTTAGACCATGTAAGTCTTAGTAGTGTGGATGCAGTCCGAAAGCACAAACACGGTCAGAAAAGAATAAAGTAAGGCAAAGCACTGAGATAGCCATCCGGTTGAAAAGCAATCAGAGACCGAGATAAGGGAAAGACCGACTAGGGTTGAGAAACGCTTTTATTAAGAGAGCGGTAAAGTCAAAGAGTCATGCGAGGAAGTAAGCGGTGCGCTAGGAGAGCCGACCAGGAAAGGCAACGTCTCTTAATTCTCAGTGAATTCGGCGAGAATGGGGCAGAAATAGAGAGACTGGAGTGTTTAGCGCGTTGGGAATGGGACTAAAATAAAGGTAAGAAAATGGCTAAAAGTAAAAAGAGTGTACCAATCTACCAAGCCTTAGAGGTATGAAGAAAGTATAGCTGAGTCTGCTGAGCCTGTACCAAAGAAGCCTCAGTAATAAAAGCGTAATTAGAGAGAAAATGACACTTCAACTGAGGCTAGATCACGATACGGCAGTAAAGCTTGCCGACGGCATGAAAAAGAAAGGAAAGCGGAAAGCGATATAAGAAAAGGTAAGGGTTTGGATAAGAGCGCTTTATTGGTAAAGAGGGGAAATGACCACGAGCCTCTTCACGTAATTTACGCAGAACCATTTGGTCAACCGAACTAAGGAAAGTGATGTTTCAGTAGATCAAATGAATTCGGTAAGTATGAGAGCGACTAAGCGGGACTGGATTAATCGGCGCTTTAGGATTAGGGCGTACAATGAATACAAGAACAAGGCTATAACAATAACGAAAGAACAAGTCTAGCAGTCCCTCAGAGGAGGGGTAACAGAGTTAAGGGTGCGGAGCCTGTACAAGTTATGTCTCGGTAGCTTGGGAGCAGTCAGAGAGAAAAAAGCTGATCAGTGGGACTAGATCACTGCAGGGCAGTAAGATCTGGTACCCCATTTGAAGAAGAATTGAAAACAGCGCAAGAAAATATAGGTTAGCGTTTGGATGAGAAAGGTTTATTGACGAAAGGTGGGAAAAGCCCACGAGGCTTTTCAGGTGATGTAGTCGGGTAGTTGAGTCAGCCGAACTAAGAAAGTTGGCGTCTCAGAATCCTGAATCAATCCGGAGAGCAGGAAGCCGATCGGGTAAGACTTGATTTTACCTACCATTTTGTACAACAGTAATGTGCTTATTATTAAATACGAGAATTTATTTCGCACAAACGTGTGTTACCACACAGTAATCCTATATATTAACACTGCTGGGTATCTTGAACTTATTCATGTCTACTGCACCAGTCGCTTTCTTACGGTTGCATGCGATTGCTTAATAGCCACTTTGCAGTGGTATGCTCACATATTCTTTACACCAGGGCGCGCATAATCCGTTTAACGGACCCCTCGGTGCCCATTTTTCCGTACATGTGAGCATTTCTAGGCTTATAGAGGTCTCGATATATGGCACATTCAAGAAAGGGAAAGTATAATGATGGCATTAGGAGATTAAAGGGAAGTTTAGAAATGAACTATCGTAAAAGTAAATAAAAAGCTAAAATATTTTTATAAAGGTATAATTGAGAATTTTGCGTAATGAGGGCATAAATATGCCTTAAAATAAGTGCGTTTCAGTTTCCCTTATAACGAACGACGCTGAGCACCAAACACTTGAGCTAGCAGAGGAAAACAATACGGAGACTTTTGGCGTACAAATAGAATACTGGAAAGCAAATTGACTAGTCAGGTATCCTTTGTTAATTATTGTGTAAACCTGCAGCTCAGGGTGTGGATGTGAGGACTATCCTTTTCTCCGAGACGGACAGTTTTGTTACAGGCGTTTCTTTTCCAAACTAGGCAAAATTTTCAGTGAGGCTATACATTCCGGCGTCGAGGATTCTAGCAAACCAATGCTGTTACGAATGACCATTATTTTATCTGCTTCGAGTGTCAGCCTTCGATTGGTTCTTTGGAACCATTCGAGTGATCACGTCTTCTTGTCGATCCTGTGTCTATTGCTGGTATAACCAGCAGTCAGCTCCAGACGTTGATCCTTTGATACGATGAACATAACTAAAATTGGCAGTTATATACAATTTATTTGATGAGTGAAGTTAAAGCATTTGTTTGTCTGCTAAATTGGCGTAGCTTGCTCCCTAGCGTTTACGGCAAACCTAGGAAGGAAGCCACTATATATTGTATCAATTTAAAATAGTGTGGCGTATCCGAAAATTATTTTATCGCACAGGAGTAGCAGTACATAGTAAGTGCAAGTTAAAGGACTGAAAAGCAGATTTTCCAAAGGGACATGATAATAAATAGAAAATTGTTTATACGTCTAGCAAAAATGTATAGCAGGATTTCGCGAATGCTATATTTATACTAGAGGTTTGGACTACGTGTGGGCCGTCCATGGTCAAAAGACTCTAGCCTGAAGTCTCTCGAGGATGCTGAAGGATGCAGACTACTAAGGTTGTAAACCACACAAATGCTTATAGCACCAAGAGATTGAGAATTTATCTGCGGAGTTACGGCGGACGGGCTTTACTCAATAGCTAGTGCTCGAAAACTAAAACAAAGAGTAGCCATGAATCCAGCAAATTTAAAAGCTTCATAATGCAAAATTTATGTATTTGTTGACTTCATACATAACCACAGTTTAGGCCTACGGCTGTTAATAAACTACAGAGGTCTATTGACAAAATTAAAATCTAATGATTAGCAAAATGAATTCAGTAAAACGTAGAGTTTTTCTCGCTGTAGTGCCTCTTCGACTGTGATGGGATCAGTAGCTTTTTCGAAACTGAGTATTATTGTGCCTTTTATGTAACAGCATACATTTGAACAATGTACAATATTATAAAAATAAAATATTTATTCTCGAATGTGCAAGGTTAGTCCACGGAAGCATGCTCAGTACAGTGCAAATGAATAAAGGTATTATGACAATTGTAACAATGCTAATAAAAAGTTTTTCATACGCGCTTTTAAGAATATATTATGTACTTTTATTTATCCACGAGCGAAGCTGTACCACAAGAAAAAGCAACAAAATGGTAGCCTATATCGTCTTGGGATCAGGAAACGCTGTTAGTGAAATAATCAGTCAGCCAATTTTTGCAGAAATACAACACCCAAACAAAGAAAAGAATTACAAAGGAGAAATTAGGAGAAAATTAGAGGAGAGCAAAGTCTACATTGCTGGTACGATGCTGTGAATGCAAGGAAAAGCAACCTAGAGTTAAAAGATAAATCAATAAAGCGCATTAACGACAGGAAAGAGAGATGTACGCAATAGCGGTAAAACTGTTCACTAAGCTTAGCGCTATTACGGCAAATGTTTCGTCAACAACCGAAGTGACATAATCCGTGCTGGGTTAAGTAGGGTGCGGTAGCGTGGATTAGTGTAGCTTAGCATGGATGAGAGGAAGCTAAGCGTGTATTGCGTGCGCTTTATACCACAATGCCCATACCGGTTAGGGCTTCGAGCCGCCTGCAGCTGGGTTCGTGGGTAGCTAACCACTAAAATGTACTGCTTTTGTATCGTGGTCTTCGTCTGCTTGATCATATAAAAGAGTATTTAGTCGGTACCCGTTTTGTACTCACACGTTTCACCGGATTCAATCGATCAACTTTGTGGTCGTTTGCTAGTAATGTGTGGAAAACTGCGTCCAGGTAGATGTGTCGATTGATTGAACCCGTTCTAACGTAACAGGTTTCCAAACCAGTCATTGCATGCTTTGTTCTTCCTTCTGCTAGGATCTTTATATTATCCAGACCGAAATGGTGGACATTTTGCTCTTCATGCGCCAATACTAGTGCGAGCGGATCATGTCTTCTGAGCGCCGCCTTGTTTTCATTTATTCGTGTACAAAGCTTTCCTAGTTCATAAGACCTAGCTTTTTCATACATAATGCAGTTTATTAGGTAGACGACAGTGCAATTGTCGGCATACTTTACTTTGTTTTGATTTTTGTGCTCAATTTTCACAGTATGTTACATTTTTTAGCCACCTTGCTTCCATGTAACTGCAGCAATCGTCCTGTTAGTTCGAAGACGTACATGATGTAGGGGAACATTCTCCGTTTCTTTGCTCGCCCAGATGACTGCTGGTGCCGTTTCTGAGACGTTCGTTGCTTTATGCTGATTCTGCTGAAATTGTTCGGATAACTCCCGTGTTTCTAAACAACCGCTGTACGTGATTTGCTTCCTGTTTCCGCGATTCGGCTGTACTGCTGTACGGTTCCGCTCTTTTGTACAGGGTTTGTATGCACCTGTTCTTGTGATTCATCAGGTGGTATAAATGACAGATTAATATCTGGTTCGCATGCGTTTTCTCGATATACGCAAGTTGCAGAGATCCGTAAGTATTCCTAGTGACTAGTACAACCAAAAATTGTAACTTTTTTCCTCCACTAATTCCTTTCGTAAACTGAATATCCTGGGTACGCCGTTGAGCAAATCGTGCGTGGCATTTACTTTGTCTCATTTTACGATGTAAAATGCTTTGTCCACTTATCCTGTCTAGAGTTTTTGGGCTTATGACCAGCAGTGCAAAGTGCACCAATGCCTTCATTACGACTTCTGCATTGAGCCAAGAAATTGGGGATCCTATGTTGATTCCTCCCACTTGCTGGTACACTTATCCAACAACGCGTAACTAAGTGGTCATGCAGAGCATCAGCAGCGTCCAAATCTTTCATTTCCTATGGTTGTCTGTGTTATTTGCCACTCAAGTATTTCCAACCTGTTTCCTTTGACCAATACCTGACCGATAGAAGTTAAGTTTGCGGTGACATTGACTAAAAGCATTATTTCGTCGGCTTTTATTCTAACACACTGCACGTTGTTGAGGAACTGTTCAGCATTGTAGATTCTATGTTCGGTTCCGGCAACCAAATGTTTCACTTTTCTCCACAACTGAATTGTAATTTAATGAGATGGCGTTCCGAGAAGCAAGACTATTGGTCTTAGTGGGACTCCATCTTAGTACTTTTAATAGTCTATGAAAAATTGAAACGATTTATCATCAGCTTTCATTCTTCATCTCACCGTGACGATGAGCGCCTCCTTCGTGTGTAGTTTCTGCAGCGTTACGTTGTTCTGATTGACCAGATTTGAACCTGGATCTTAAGTGAGGTGGCTAGATCTAGTTGTGTCAAATAGCAGTTCTTTGGCCATGTTATCATATGCCGGTTTGTCTATAACCACCTATATACGCCTTTTGCTCGATGCTGGGATTACAGTGTTTTCGGCTTTCTGTGGACGTCTGAGTGCATGCACTTCCCCTTGGCTAGGGTCTGGGTGAGTTTATTCCGAGTATGCACTAGCATAACTGCCATGCGCCTTCGAAGCTGGAAATCCACCGATGGTCCATTGGTTTTCAGTGCGTGTTCTAAGTTAGCGAACTAGTCCTACGTGCAATCATTTTTGACGTAGAACTTGAGTCCTTTAAGCAAAACTATTCTTTTGTAGTGAGAATGCGGAGTGCAAGGTTTACGCTCCATCCTTCAGTGGTAGCGCATCCCTTTCTCCTAGTCCGTATGCCTCAATTTGTGTTCATTGCAAACATGCTTCGGTTATTCGTGCATTCGTCTCGACTTTCAGCTGCGGATACCAGCGCTTTTCTTAGCTTGAGTAATTAGTACTGGGGTAACAGGTTCAGTGGTCGATTACCAGTTTCTCTTATTTCCGTGGACGGTTGCTGGCATGCGACATCACCAGTCTGACCATGCGTCACCCATGTGGTCTTGCTATTTCCTGGCAGAGAATGTTTTATGCCTGCCTTTGGTTTGTAATTGCTGGCAACGCGTTCTTCTTAGGCATCCTTAAAGAAGCAGTTGTTCGCTTTTGCAAGTCTCTCGACGTGCAATGGATTCTTAACGGCGTGCTCGTTGTAGCACCGGACGCTTGAATTGTTGGCTGTACAATTAAAGACTGGTTGCTCAGCTTGTTTACATGCGGTACACTTCTCTATCAAAGCAAAGATGTCACGCAGAGGATCAGGGATGTCTAAATTTTTCATGGCGTATGGTTGTCGGGCTTGGTTGCTTCTCTAGTAGTTCTATCATGGTACCTTTAACCAATACCTGACCGAGGGAATTAGACTGCTTGTACTTAAGAATTTTGAATAGATGAACGTAAAGTCTCGATCGTTTCAGCAACAACTGCAGCCGTCACTTCAGCAAGCATACATACGGAGAGTGCTCCCCTATTTCCAGAACTTCTTTTATCTAAAAAGCAATTGCCGCAGTGAAATTTATTATCTGTAGCTCACAACCTATGTGCCACATAACGGAAATTGAGCAACAGCCTTTAAGCAAATGCCAATTGTGTTGGTATTTGCACCGTAATCTACCTGGAAAATGTAGCTACCGCTATAACAGCTGCAAGGACACAATTGAAAAAATGTATGTACACGCATAATAGAACAAGATGGCGCTCAGAAGACACGATCCGCGCGCATTAGTTTCTTCGCATGGCTATCATAAAGTTCCTAGCACTTGGAAGTACAAAACACACCGTAACTGTTTCGGAAGCTAGCTACTTTCCAACGAATTCAATCATTCGACATAACTAACTTGCAGCAATATAGGCAACCTTACTGGCAAACTATCGCCACCTCTATCGATTTGATTCCGCGAAACGTGTGAGTACGAAACCAGCACTGCCAAATAATCCGTTACGTAAGCAAGCAGACAAAGACCACGATACACAAGCAAAGGATATTGTTGGTTATCTATCCATCAACCAAGCTGACCGAGAATCGTAATCCCAAACAGAAGGCTTGCTCGTCTCCACAACCAACCACGGTGATGTAAAGCGCACACACTCCATCCTTAGCGCCTTCCCTTTAAGGCTTATCCACACTAATCCACGCTAATGCACGCTACACAATTACCGACGTGATGTCACCTCGATCAGCGAATAAACGCCTGCTGCAATATTGCCGGGCCTATCGATCATTTTAGCCGCCACCTGAACAACCTGGTCTACCGGTCTTCAATTCTACACCTGTGGTAGCTAAATAAATAAATTCGTAATATTTTGAAGGTGCCGGACCTTCTTCTATATTCATGATATAGGTAAAGGTACTACTAACTGCCGACCAATGTACAAAATCAGTTATAGTTGCCTTGGTCATTGAACATGTGTGCTCATACTCGTATGTGGCAGTGCATATGTGTAGCTGTTTTGCTGCTTTGCCTAGGTGCCGCAACATTAGCGATCGCTCGCTTGGATAGTGTGAGTAGGTGTGTGAGGTCCTTGCTAGGGGTGTGTTTGGATGGTTAACCACAAGGCCGTGACTTCAGTTAGAGTGGAGTCACGTACGCCTCTTCACAGTGAGGTTAAACAACAAGTTCTGGCATTTTACTAAGAAAGTTCTTGTTAGACCGAAACCCACTAATTCCTGGAGCACTGTAGCCAAACATTTTCTGGCACAGAGTAGACCACCAAAACCTATCCGCTAGAGCGGTTAGTGCAGTGTTTGTATTAAGAAAGGTGAATTATGGTGTTTGTTGAGTTGTCTTCACCCTCCTTTGCACCACCCCAGTAAAGACAGTGGTCAGGGTGGATATGGTTTGCTCAATCTTTGCAGACGAGTGTGTCCTCTTAACTAGTCTCTCTGCGGGCTTGATAAAGGACTATCTACCACCTAATCCTTTACATAAAGCATCAGGCGCAAATGAGTTACGCTGTCAAACGCCAAAATGCGTAGCGAGGAATGGTATGTTAACTGATAGATTAGAGTCAATAGCCATGGTGAATGTGTTAAAGAAGTAAAAGCTGGCACGTTGGTGAAGGCCGAACTATTAAGCCTCCATGTTTTCTATGAGTTACGTGCTCGTTTGCATAAAGGAAGCTCAAGAGTTACGTTTTAAGCAACCTCCAACCTCTAACTTACTTCCAGTAAGAATAAAACCTAACGGCGTGAGATAATGATGGAATATTTCCAAAGAGCCGGGTAATTGCCATCCTGAATTAATAAAATAATTTTAAAATAAGATTAGGAATCACTACTTTACCAACTTGAATTAGAATGGGCGGTGTACCATCTTTTAAATATATAAATAACGCTTTTATTCTAGACAAGGCGAGGAACGCCTATACAGGCCTTATCATTTTGACGTAACAATACGTCATAAAGTTTGTGTAAAAATCCTAAATGTTTGCCCTGAGATTGCGCTTTGGAGCGGGGTATGTTATTATATACTTGTGTGTGCATGTAGCTGTTTAGATTGTGCTTGCTTTTGTGCTGTTCATTGCTGTATTGTTTGATATCGTTGCAACATGCGAGCAGATGTACTTGGGTGGGAAAGGGTTATCCAAATATCCACGGGGCAGTTGCTATGTCGTGGCGAGTCACGACCGCCACGTTACAGTGTTCGTTAGCAGACATTTGTGGTTTTTTATAGGGAGAACGCTTGTCAGGCAAAAATGCACCACGTTTTGGAACGTTGCCGCCGAACATTTTGCTGGGACGGGTTTTAACCCAAATCACCCAGCTTGCACTACAAGGAGGTTGTTCTGCTAGCCAGCCCAAAATGACACCCCCTGTTAAAACTGAAGAACGGATAATATTTACGTCAACCTGCACAAAAGGCTGGCTGGCTAACGGGCATCGGCAGCATCTGATAGGTTGTAGGTTTTCCGGACACTGTGGTTTTTCCACTCGTATGCTGAGAACCTTATATATAATTCTCTGGTCACTGATAGCGTTATCGTAGCTGGTATTTACAGTAGGTACCTAATGCCCATTGTAAAGGCCCCTATAACGCAAAACTATATGTATCTTAACTACGTTTACACTGTTTGGTACAGCTCTTTCTTGCTTATTTTGCTTCTGTATATAGAACTAACAATTATTCGCAACTTTAGTCACCCTTATCAGGTGAACTAGGTTGAATGTTTAATTGCGGACGCATTCTGTTATTCAAGTCCTGCTAGCTTAGACTTTTAGTTGGAAGCCTTATTAAAGACAAACTAGAGGTCAGAGAATCGAGACAGTAAACTATTTCTACCTAAAACAGCAACCGGCCGATCCAAAGAATCAAATATAAAGAATTCACATTAATTGTTTGATCTGACTAGCATGGCAAAGCTTCTTCAATTAACCAGGTTCATCAGAAGGTACACGACTACGGCATCCGCTGCTGTGCGAGAGGCACTAAGTCGCGTAAAATAAAGCGAGGAAGGTACCAAGCTGTGATGGCTTTCCGGGACAAGCTGGACAACGGACGCTTGGGTTAGATGTATGCTGATAGCAAAAGTAGTAGGTCAAGAATACCTTCCGCCCTGGTTGAATAAGTCACAAGCTGCGTCCAGCCGCCCATATTGATAAGTGCTAAGGGGCCTGCATAAACTTTGTTGCGGCAGGTGGGTAACCAGTTGAACATTTTCAGGCAGATTGAAGGCTGAGACTAGTTGGTATTCGCGCAAAAGATATGGCGTGTACGCCATGGTAATCATAAGTGCGTTTTCACTATTAGTTGATATATTGGGTGGTCTATAAACATATCAAATTTGTACCGTGGCTCACCGGGCTTCAGCCCTTTTTCATATTATGTACATCGATTCAGTTGCGCCTACGATTTCAGATAATTTTCTAGGTTAGTAGGTTTAATATAATTGGCGTTCATGCCCATCGTTTATTTTACACGACGTTGCGTAGAGAACCATGTTCGTGACAAATATTACAACAGGGTCGGCAAGGACGGATGGAAGACGCAGGGATGTGCATTGCATCATTTAAGAAATAGCATTTACAGGCATGGGTGAGAATGAACCCGTAAAGAACATTAACTTTACGGATGACGCAGTGAAGCCGTTGTTAGCTATTTGTCCATCAACACAAGGTGTAGGAAGTGTGTGAGAGGACGTTGTGGGGGTAGTTGAGCGCTGCGGTGTTTGGTGCTTGGATTAACTTGCAATATCCTAGCCCCAAATAATCTAACGGGTCCTGCTTGCGGGGTAGGAAGCAGCTCGTTTTGGCTAGTGTATCTGAACCGTTAGCATAAGTCTGCTGGATGTGTCAGGTGCGCGATAGCAATGATGCACGTAATGTTGAATGGGTTAAAAGGATTGCCAAATATAATGCTCTCTAACTGTGTACCGTTTGCGGTAGGGGCGTGCTTGGCGGTTTCACTGGTAACTGGCATAGCATACGGCCGGGACCTTGTTGCTAGGGCGTTATACAATTGTCCGAGCATGATACACTGCAGAGTTACTTTTATTTTGATCCTACGCTGTGCAGGACTCTAGTGTCTACTGTCTTTAGTTGGCTTGAGACTTGGAAGTTGATGCTTCTTGTAGCCATCCTTGCAACCTGCACCGCGTTTTCCGCGCTACCGTTACCTGCAACAAACCTGCTCAAGTACGCCATCCATTGCTATACCATCCTGAAAATTAAAAGCAACTGCGCTGTATTTCAAGTTGCCTTAGCCGGATTGCGGTAACTGCTTGGCCACGGATCCTGGGTGACAGCACCTTCATAGTTGAAGGTTAAGGCGGGTTTCCTCTGCGACTTCGTTTAGCACTGGGCGCCTTCGTAGGTATAATAACAGGAAAGCCTAAGGGGTTCCTTTTCTGTGGTCGCGTATTAGGCGTTTGCTGAGCTAGCTTTGACCGAACTTTCTTTTGATACTATGAATCGTTACAACCCAACTATTGCCTTGCTTTGTGGCCAAAATGCAAGCTTCCTTAGCATAGTGGCGCTGCAAAGTTCTTTATGGTTATCAACAAGAGTACCCAAAACTGTTTAATATGCTGCATTTGGTTTGTGAGAAGCGCACATTTTAGCGCACGCTTGGCCATTTATTGGGTCTTTAATGCGTTCTCTGCAATGCAGCTAACCTCGATGGTCACAGGCAGGATTTTGTTTACGAGTGGATCTATAGGAGCATTGATCACTAGTGCACTACAATACCAGTTCGCCAAAGCATCATAAGAAAGCGCTGGATCCTACGCTTTCGATTTTCAAAGTAGAGATCCTGGTCCACAGCAGCGCAGGAATCCCTCATGGTGTGGTCCTTGCATGCGGCCCCTTGGCCCTAAGGCCCAGCGGCCCTGGTCTTTGCACAACCTTATGTTGGGTTTCGCTTGCTCGCCATTGCGTTTTCTTCCCAAGTCATTGTCAGCAGGTTTTCTAGCGCAAACCTTTAGCAAAGGGCATATAAAATTTCCTAGCATTTGTTTCGTTGCAGTGGGGTCATGAGGCAGCAACACAGAGGCGATTATGGCGGAGCCGCCTACAATGCCGTAAGTGGCTTCTATTTTGTGCTCACTTTTGACCAGAACGGATGACAAACTGCTTTTCATAACTAGTTGATTTATAGCACAAGGGCGCGTCTCGCAAATAATTGGATCTACCTCCCTAATGAACGAAACTGCCTTTAAGATCATGGCAACCCTAGAGGAACATGCAGCGAGCGTCTAGAACGAAGGAGAAACACTTTGCAACCAGATATAAATAAATAAATAGTTTATTCTCGTCACCGCTAGGCACAACATCAAGAGCGGGATCATGGTATTACAGACATTTATGTTCGGCTATTGCACAAAGTAGTACATTTTGACCAATAGCATAGGAAGTTATGCATGCTTTGAGATGTAAAACTATGTTTAACTGTGTATTTGTAAGGAGACTTGTTGTACGGGTAGGTAAATGTGACTGTGTGTGCCATTGCTCGTTGTTTTCGCCATCAAAGGGGAATCAGTGGAACGCTTTGAATCAAATGACGTCAGTGAGGTGTGAAGGATCCTCCAGAAAAGGGAAGAGGCAGTGACTTTATTTAGTGGCGAGTCACGTCCGCCACGTCACAGTGTTGTTAAACGGATACTTGTGGCTTTTTATAGGGAGAACGCTTGCCAGGCGAAAACCCACCACATCCTGGAAAACTGTTGCCCAACCATTTGCTGGAACTTGATTTACCCGAACCACCCAGCTGGCACCACGAGGAGGTTGTTTCGCTAACCAGTTTTGCACAGGTATTAATTTTTTATTTAACATATTTTATGGAAAATGATGGGAAAACACTTACTTAGAATTAGGGTTCAGCAAACGTATTCATTTTAAAAGAACTATGAGGATTTGCAGACTGTTTGAAAGAATGCCTACAATAAGTGACGCCTGAAGGTACTTAGAAAACTAACACTACGTTTTTTGAACAGCTAGGTGATGGTGTGCGCATTTACTAGTTATTTCAAAGCTAATGGGACAAGCAGTTGCTTGTTATAAAAGTCTATGAAGCCAACATTCAGGCAAATAGGTTCTTGTCTCTTTCCTGCGTGTTATGTCGCCGAGCAGGCCAAGTGCGTTAGCACACAACGCACTGTGCAGTGTAGGTTAGCCTTCCACCCACAGTGCCGGCAGTTTTTTGTTTCGGCATAGCATTCAGGTGGAATATAGAGCAAAGTTCCTGTTGATGCCTTTAACCTTTTGCCCTATTCTGCTGATTTTAAGAATATTTTCTGGAAATCATAACTTTCTGCAAGCTACACTTGCAATAAAACTTTTAATTCAGCCGATGTCAATCAAAATATGTCACGTTGCTCTTTCTATGTGCAATTGATTTTCTGTACAAATTCCAAGCACTAATCATTGCAGCTTCCGGTGGAAAGGAGAATAGCCTTCACCACAACCTTTTTCTACAAACCTTGGTACTATACTGATCGAGCTTTTGGTCCACTCAGATGCTAGAAGGAGGCGGAAGGAGAGAGGGGGTGGATGGGGTAGGCCCGCGCAGAGACGTTCGGGGGGGCGGTGGAAAGGGGCGAAGAAGGGAGAGGTTTAGGGGGAGGTTGGGGTATTAGTAGGCGTTTAATAGGAGGGGGTGGGAGAGGCCTCTTTTTGGCTTTGTTTCTTCTTCTCCCC
>OX104064.1:138087785-138106397 GCA_944474145.2 Dicrocoelium dendriticum
GTCCATAAGGCCCGAGTAATCAGCAAATTGGTGAGACAAGATCGTCTGCGTCGGAACCCATGTTGGGCATTAGAAATTATCAGTTGACATTCAAAGTATCGCGTCAGTTCATCTGAGATTACCGATTCCATATCTTTTGACAAAACAGGAAGGAGAGTAATAGGTCGGTAGTTAGCAGGATCCGAACGCTTACCACCTTTAAATAGCGGAGTGATAATTCCATTTTTCCACTCAGATGGGAGTGTATGGGAGTTAAGCAGACACTGGAAATAAGGTTGCAAGTGGTGCTTGCTATGGTGGGGGCAAGGGTTTTTAGTACTTTTGGGCAGATCATGTCGATTGCAGGAGCACTGTACTCCCGGAGAGACTGCAGTTTGCTTGCAACAGCTGCATGAGTAAACGTGACGCTGGATAAGCCAACGATATTTGTTAGGAGTTGATAGGAAGAAGGTCCCATGACATTTGTAGCTACCGAGCCAAACTGCAAGAGTAGAGCATCCGCGGCATCCACAGCAGTAGTTGTTAGGCCATTGGCTGTCCTGAGTGGTGGTATTCCGGGCTTAACCTTTCTTTTGCCACTCACAAATCTGTATAGCAGTTTGGTGTTACTCGTAAATTTCAGCACCATATTCTCCTGCCATTCGTACTGATCGACTCTAATGAGTGACGTGCAGTAGTTTCTAAGGACTTTGTAATCCTGCCATGTGATATCACATGGGCTTAGCAAATGTTGCCTCCAGATTTCATCTCTTCTGTTGATCCATTTACGTGTTCTGCTCCGGATTCACGTATTGGTCCGGCGCGATGCTCGTAATGGTACAACCTTCGATGCTGATTGTATGACCCAGTTAATTTTGTCTTTCAATTCATTCCACGCGTCATTCGCTGAGCTGTGCGTCCGTAGGTCCCAGTCAACGGTTGCTGCTAAGCTGCGCAGCTTATAATAGTCCGTAATAGTTCGTTGAGTCTCACTTTCTGTAGCAACAATACTGGCATAACATACGTAACCAAATGTTAGGACTGAATGGTCGCTACGGCCCAGTGGAGGATCGTATGCTAGCTCGACCCATGCGCTAGCTTTCTGAATTAAATGCAAGGATGCGAGGAATTACTTTGGATTACACGAAATGCAAACACAAAACCCAATTGCGTCCGTCCAAGCGAACAACATAGCCGGTGATACGTCAACCCTGGCAAATGGTAGACGTATATTATTATGGGCTATTTCTGCAATGGTAGTATGCAGTTTTGGTGGTCAGTTCGTCTACAACTTAGCCAAAGATATTGCTGACTACAAACCAAAGCTAGACATTATTGTTCGTGACTTAAAAATTTTTAGTAAGGAAGGAGTCCCGTTAGCTGTTGAAGTGTCAATGGTTTACACTTTTCAGTATTAGCTGTTGCCAGTTGGTTGCAGACGCTTGGGTGTCCTAACCATTTTAATGCTTCACACGAAGCATGCGCTAATGGCCTAGCTGCAATTTTGTCGTAAATTTGAAACGTTTTTACTTGTTGTGCTCCTACTTTTTTCATGAATTCGATTGCTGTTTTAATAACTTCTTCAATAAGTTAATTGTGTGTATGTCACGAATGAGGATAACTCTGCTAAATGGTCTTAATCCAGATCACTAAGCTCAATATTCTTTGTCTGCGAACCGCTGAAATATCTTGTTTCGGTGGTAATTAGGTACTTCTCTCGTGTAAATTTACTGGTAAAAATCTTGGACGTCGTATGGTTAATACTGTTGACATCGACGACTGCTAGGTATACAAACGTCACCCTTCGCATCGTTGCGCGACCGTCCTGTGCAAAGTCAGCCTTTAAGTACATCCGCCGGGTAGCAACGGAACTCCTAAATGCATTAGAGAAACATGGGGTCATATTCAAGCTGCGGCGGACGTGTTAACTTTACATACAATAATAAATGACAGATTATTGTTATTCTGTTTTGTCAATTGACTTAGGATACATACTTGGTTCATACTAATACCATTTCGGGTGTTCTTACTTCGAGTAAAGACTAACATAATTAGAGCCTAATACTATTTCGTTACCTAACCTACTATACCAATACTGGAAGATGACCATTGTTTGTATTACTGCAGCAAGCGCACACGCTTGTTGGTAGCAGCAGCAGCAACGGCAATGGCTGGTCGCCACGAGGCACAGTGTTATCACGGCACACAAGTGGGTGTACTGCTCTTTCTTCGGATCCTCAGAGTAAAATTTAGTAAGAATATTTGTGCGCATAAACTTGGAAAAACTAAAGCGTTTGAAAGCAATCAAAGTAGCCAGTCGTTGACTGCGGCCAGTCGGCTGTCCATGCAGCGAACCATTTTCCGGTCTGATGGCGCAAATCGGACCTCATAATAACAAAGTGACCTTGAGGTGTTTTCCATCCAGCTTGCCTTTTGCAGTGTGCAGCGGCAAACTGAGTGCTACAATATTCATCCATTAGGGTTAATTTGCTAGCACAGTCATTTTCGTGCGTTGCTGGTGACGCTCACTTGTATAAGAGTGACGGTCCTACATACCAACGCTGCCTGATATTTGAGCTGTAAGCAAACACAGGGCATCGGTGCTAACTAAGTGACCATGTATGGCTTGCACCGAAACACATACAGTTTCGTCGGTAGATGGACATGCATAAATAAATTTTCTTTCTTTACGGTAGGTGTTTCACATATATAGACCTGGGAAATTTGTAAACTGCTACAGCAAGTCATGCGTGACAACTTTATTACAAAAGAATATTATTCAAGAAAAAATACCTGCAATTTACAAAACCAAAATGAAAGCCTGAAAAATAAGCAAGTCAGTGTACGAAGTAGTTGGTACACCTACTTTAAGATAAACTCAACTTCAGTTAACATGCTGCGCAGTTGTTCATTGATGCAGATTGAAAATGCCTGAGGACTTAAAACGCAGTAAGTGCTCAAACGTACAAACTGCGAGGTTGCATTATTATTAGTATTTTTACTTAGAGTTAAGGCTGCTGAAATCTAGATGCAAACATCTTGACCGTAATTTAATGTACGTAAATCGTGGACCTAGTTTAAAAACTTTAATGCAGTTTTGTTTATGGCAGCGCGTAACAACTAATGGAAGAACCCCATAAGACAGCGTATCAAAATAAGGTTATAGCAGAAGAACTTTCATAAACGGTATCCTAGCAGTCTGCCTATGATGGTGCGACAGAAGCCCACAAAGAAAATTTGTAGCAACGTTTAGCAAAACACTCCTCCGTGACAAAGTAAGATAAGAATAATGTCTACTAAATATCTACAAGCGAGTAAGATGACCAAATTGTTCTTGCATTAAAGGATAGAACCAAAAATATTCTCTTTGGTAACAGTGCATATTTATCCGTATTACTTCAGTGAGTTTTGATGTAAAATCTGCAGAAAAGTCCGCTAACCGTGCCTGAATATTATTTCCGGGTAATATTCACGGAGTAATCTTAGGTAAGTATTTTGTAGAAAAATTATTGAGTGGTGAGCTGAACTAAATTGTTCAGATAACATTGGGGTGGCATTCTTGTGTAATGGCAAGTAAGTAATTTATCCGGAACTACAAGCTGCGACATCAACGGGGTAACCACTATTTGTTCTCCAGGTAATAGAAGCGCGTGCCTAATGATGGTAGGACCTGCGCTCATTGAGGTGAGTTAACAATTAAGTAACTTGTTTCCTCAAACAGTCGCTCTGGTGCTATTCAACCTGACTGGGAAATACGAAAATATACTTAACCATCAATGGATCGCTATAAGGTTAGTCAATACAAATTGCATCGGAAACGCAATGCCTAAATTGTTGCTACCATAAATATTGTCCGTAATTGGTTACTACATGCCGTAACTGCTAATGTTCAAATGGCAAATACAGGGGTGATAGAGCTTTTGCGAATAGCCTTCTGCAAATACTTGAAGTTTAAGTAGGTACGTATAATATATAATTGGAGCTGTTAAACCCGAGGAATTTTATTTTAATTAGCAGGGGAACCGTATGAAGGAACGCGAGGTGGGTCAAACCATACGAAATTATCATTTGGAGATAAGGAATGCAGCATTAAAGTGGTGGAAGTAAGAAGGAAAAGACGAATCAATTACACCTAGACTCTAAATTAAAAGCAGTTAGGGATAATGTGTAAGGTGTAGGACAAGACCCATCGCATTAAAAGTTACAACTTAGCAAATCTAGAAAACCTGACGCGTTATAGTTTTACATATATTTGTGCAGTCTTAAGGCAGAAAAGTGAGATCCGACAAAACCAATCCGGTGCAACTCCATGTCAGTAAACATTTCATGTAGGTAGCAGAAATTGCAGACACAAGCCGATGAGAAAATATTGCGATGGAGGAGCTCTTTAGATAATTGGCATAGATTTGTGAAATTCCTGTTGAGGTAGCATGAATTAAGTAATGGGACTACTGACCAAGGGTCATTTTGCCCTAATTGCTAGGGTGATTTCGGTAAGCAGGTAAGACAGATCAGTCAGGACCAAAGCGGTTTAATGATGTACTCCTATTAAAGTTGGATAGAGTACGGTGGCGCAGAGCATTTACAACTTTGGTTAGCCCTGAAAAGTAGCTAGTACAAAGAGAGAAGTGGTGCCCTGCTTAAGGCCATTAGCAGAGTATAATGGTTTACCTGACGACCCTGAATCGCACAAAGTTTAATCATCTGAGAGTGCCAAAAAGATAAGGGAAACAGATCAGAGGAGACACAAGTAGTCGCACTGACTTTAGGTTGGTTGCTTTAGTGTGATTTAAAACGGCTAACAGACCGTAGCGTGCGGACGAACATCCCTTGGGAAGAAAAACAGCCGCACGCATATATGCGTACGAACAAACTATTTCAAACATACGGTTGTATACCACTGGATACAGCTATAATTATTCCGTTACGGCTGTATTTTCTGCCAAACTCGGTTCGTCTCTGAAAAAATGAAAGGTTACGCCTTCGGCTTATTACACGTCTTGCGTTCACTCGTGTGTTATACGTGCCATTTTAAAAATGCTGTTGCGCCTCATATTTATTTTCCTACGACAGTTCAACAATGCGGAACTGTCATTTTTCTGATTTACCAAGTCGCGATCCTGGTAAACCAAGGTTGTTGCTAAGACGCTGCGCAGCAGCACCTAGCCGTTAAAACGAGTACACCTCGGTCCGCTTGCTCAGTAAGCAAGACAACTTACTCAAAATGCCTGCTGCTATAAACACTATTTAGATACACTAACAACGTTCGAGATTTATTTAATAAAACCTCATCTCAGTTCTTCCCCTTTCACAATGGCATTTATATTCCTACTTTAGAATAAGTAATAGGACCGTACCACATTTGTAAATGATGCGTTGCCTACCAACACAGCAAGTTTCTTTTTGATAGCATCTATTGTGTGAAATAATATACCCAATATATTCGGTAAACACGTTGGCACATGGGATAGGCCTTATTATTTAACGGCGCTTGAAACGTTTAACAAGGTGCAGCAGTGCATTTTGCTGGACATAAGCTTATCATAATTAGAGTATCATCACCTTCCCTTTCTCCGAGGTCTGGAACTTCTTGGGGATCTGGGATCGGAACGTGAAAGAGCTTGTGCCTGGGACAGGACATAAAAACCCCCAAGAACCTACATAGAACACGGCTGTACAACAAGTGGATAGAAATGCACTCACTACCATGACCGTCGTCCAGTAATGGTAGCGGGACATGACGCCTTCATACTCCTGCGAAGTATACATAATCCTGTAAATTCTAGAAGCAAGAATCGGAAGTTTTGCTCACCTGGACACGAAGATGACGAAGGTCTAACCCTCCATAGGCCTCAGCCATTATGGCCGCCCTGATCAAAAATAACATGTTCAGCTAACAGAGGAAATTAGAAGGCAATTGACGGCGGTTAACCGAGGGTTATATCTGTCGACGAGCTGCTCTGCCAGTTTTACATTAGTGTACAAACGGATTTCTGACAGTGTTTCAGGACGTGGTGGGTTTCCGCCTGGCAAGCGTTCTCCCTATAAAAAGCCACAAATGTCCGCTTAACAACACTGCGACGTGGCTGATGTGACTCGCCACTGAATAAAGTCACTGCCCACAACTAAAACTGGCAAGCCGACCAGAATCCTAATGTAATATTTTCCTGGCAAGTTTTCTCTACAAACGGAATGCCCAGCCTGTTTACACTACGCACACTAGAACCCAACTTGTCGTCATGCATTGACGAATTTATACCTCAAGATTAATTTTACAGTTTCCAAAGCCCGCGCAACTTTCGGCTTACTGCCGATTACATACATAGCAACGAGTTTGTTGCGAAACATAAATTGCTTGTAAACGTTGATCATGCCTGGTCAGGTGTGTCTCGGAAATTTGAGAATATCCTATTTATTTATTTATTTATTTAAAAAGCAACAACCGCAGAGCCTCAGCTATTTGAACTGATGCATCGCTGCAATACAACTAATACGACCTGCAAATTAAGAATAATACGCTAGATAGATGAGATACAATCCTGAAAATAAACCTACGGGGGAAAGGCTTCTGCACTTCGTGTAAAAAGACACCGTCACAAAAACATCCGTCTATCATGCAAAGCGAAGCGGCATTGGAAAGATAGATTTATTGCGGATTTAACTGCCTTTCGCCATAATCAGCAATTACACTGCAGATACCGAGAACCAGACAAACTTTAAAAATGCACTCCGACTAGGAGACTGCACCAAATGCCTGGATTGTGTCGGTTGAGAGTCATGACATGCAACGTCGCAAACCAACCGCACGGTGAGTAAAGTGCACTCCGGCAATTTTGATCATCACTGACCTCATTTCCCGCTGCCAAGTCAAAATCTGCACCTCAAAATTTGCTCCACCCACACAGTGAACTAAACAAGTCTTCCAACCACGCGCTCAAGCCAAAGAAAACTATTTAATGTACCAATAGTTAAAACCGCAGTTCCGTCTTTTAAAATTGTGAAATGATCTCCAAACCAAAGCATACATCGTCGCTTATGCAGCTGCCGAGCGAAATTAATCGAACACATAATTCGAGTTACCGGTAAGCAAGCTCAAATCTGCCAAAGAGTGCCTAGCAAAACTTTGCAATGTAAAGGTGCAAAGCGCGTATCATCAACTGTAACAAATCAAGACAGAAGATCCAATGTTGATTTTGTCGCCGCAGCAAGGCCAGAAGGCAATGCGAACCCTTCCGCAAAACCAACAAAAGTAACATTTCACCAAGCAAAACCTTAAGGCCTACCGGAGAAAATTCAGAAATAAATACACCATGTTAGCTTCCAAGAAAGAAATGAACTAACATGGAGAATAGGCCAAAATACCGGCACGCCAATTTGTGGTTGGAAAGCCACAGACAGGCTACCGTAATGTTCAAGTATATAGCACGTAGGCGGTGCATATAATTCCTGGTAACACCATTCCGCGCAACGATTTACAACAGCATTCAGAAAACGACTAGATCAAACGCGCTTCCGAATTAGAGAAACACAGCTATTGTCGGTCGGCGGTATGTATGGGGTTGCAGTAGCAACTTCCAAAAAGTAAGTATATGATATGTGCAGCCATAGAATAGGAAAAAACCCGCCTGCTCTCCTAATCCGAGCTCCAGCTTCTACAGTTAGGCGAGGAACGGGTATCGAGGCCAGTAATTTTGTCACAACTGGCGGTATGCTAATACCCTGTGGTTAGAACTGTCTGTGGGACTAGGCTTCTTGCATATTACCACTATAATCCAGTCGCACCGATTAGCTAGGACATCCAGTTCCTTCCAGTTATAATCGAATAGGGAGGTAGGTACCGTGCATAGGGCCACCTCTCCATTCTTAAATAGTACAGTTGGGTGGGAATCCTGGCCAACAACACGAAAATGCTTGAGCGCTCAGATCGCGTTTCGGAAGCCAGCCTCTGATGCAGCCCCTAAATTAACCGACCATAGCTTGTTCTGCATCAGCTGAGTAGGACGAGGACCGAGGTGCAGGGTGCCAGCTGAAATGGTCCTGATCGTGTTTTGCCTAAGGAGCCATACGGCGCTCCTGGTTGTGTAGCAGTGCACCCGCGCTACCTCTATGTGTCTGAATTAAACCAGCTTTCCTGGGACCAGTGGTGCAGATCAGCTTTAAAAGCTTGCAGTAATCGCATTCTGCTTCTTCTTCCACCTTTTCTTGAGCCATACTGATCCATTAGGCTTCCTCATCAACACGTGGGATCCGCTTCAGTTCGCACCTAATAATCCATCTACACCTATTGTGCTCAGTGACAGTCTGGAGGTTTCTTTGGATTTTTACAGGTTCACCGACCTCTTGGACATCGAGCAACTGGTGCGGTGACGATTACTAGTGCCACCAGCAGGTGCCCATGCGCCTTGCATGGCGGCCGTAGGCTTATTTCACTAAAGTTTAATTTCATTAGGACATGGTAGCGAATGTTCGACACGCAGTGTATCTTTATATGCTTGCTTAATCTTAGGCTGAGCCAATATCTTAGTTGCCAATCAGAGGAGAAACTTTGTGCGCTTTCCGGTAAATTTCATGTCAAAGGATAGCATGGTTTTGTAAGATCAACAGATTTAGACGTTTCTGCTTTTTTTTAAATCCTTTTACGCAGTTTAGTGTCCGCGTGCCAAATGTAGCCAAATTTTGCCAAACATCCAAATATTAATAAACCTTTGCAGCTTCTTACATATAAACCAAACTCTGCTGTGCATCATGTTATACTAACTTGCATCTACATGCCTCGTAATCGTTGCCTGTCAAGTCAGCTGGGGAAGTAAGCTGCTTGCTATCATTATTTATCGCACTGCACAAAACAAGGCTTCTCTAGATCATTCGTGAACTTACGCACCTGACTTTCTCAATTTCCCTCTATCCTACTGTGTCACTAAAGCGTAAGATTCTCTTTGTATCTGTCGTAAACTATTTATTTATGTCGAAACCTTCGTGCCTTTTAGCGTTTGCTGTTAATTATCCGACTCTATCCCTGTACATGAATACCGCTTTTACGAGTCTAAGGCTCCTACTAAACGCGCATCGCGGTGCATAGCTGCCCACGCCGGCGGATGCTTAAGTGCCACAGGTCTAGCCACCTCTTGCTCTCAGGCAATGCGCAGTTGTGATAAAAGTCCTGTTTTCCGTTGTTGACCGGAAACTACAATCCATACAGCAGAATTTAAACTTAGAGAAACATCCCATCTGCACTTTTTGTCTATTGTTAGGCAAATTGAACAGTTTACTGTCTTAAAGCCCAAGGCTAACAATGCTACGATAGATTATTTAATGTGTGCTACCGTATTCTTACTGCGGTTGCAGCCGAAATGTTCAGAATGGTGTGACGTGTTTGCAACACAGTTGTATTCAAAATCTCCGCCAGAATGCCACTTGCTTCAACACAAATAAACCAAAAGGCTAGATACTATGACAACGTGTATGGCACCTACATACAACTCAGGAAACAAATTCAGCAAAGCCAATGTGCTATATACTTTCAGGGTCACACGTTGCTACTTTCGACAACGTTAGCAAAAGAAGTAAGCAGATAAATACACTACTTTTAGGAAGAAAAGTGGTACCTGAGTTAACTCCAATGCAAAGAGATGGCAAGAAATTAACATGGGCATCACTTTCTGATCATAAGACCTGGCCCCACAAAGGTGGCGACATATTCAACAAAACATCTAATTAGTCTGTCTGCCACAAAACTTTTGCTAGGGCAACACATCCACGGGTGAAAAATGTCTAAAACAACGTGAACACTAATGCGTCTTGTTCATATATCAGTTGCCATCCGCTGGCCATATTTGTCCAGAAACCGCAACAGCATGCGCTTATTTATGTCAATAAAAGTGCTACCCAGAATACTGCGTGAAAAACTCCAAAGCGCAAACCAAGTTGTTAAAAAACACCTTTATACAGTTCAACGGACAAACTTTCATGGCCTTCGCCTAAACTCTCCACGTGTTAGCATCAACCGTCTGAAACAGCAGAGCACATTCGTCAAAATTTATTCCACTGCCACACCCGCATCCCATATACTCTCTGAGTACGTTGATAAACATAACTTCTACACAACAAAAACCATCCACTTGGGTCCCGTTTATCTACTACCTACGCAAGCACAGAATACTCAAGCTACATAACCATCATCCTAGCATGGCTCCCAGCTCACGGCGTAGCCCCTGCTAATTACATATAATACTTTACTAGCCCATCCCGTGCGCCCCATCCCAGATACTCAATTAACAAGCTGTAGAAAAAGGTCCAAATAAGTTCGCTTGAAGCAAATAATTCCTGCCGCAAAGCGCCAAAATAAACTGCCAAGCAGCGAGCACTTACAACTGCTATCAACTGACTTCCTACCCATTTACTATTTTTCCATACAAGCTCGCAACTCTGCAGCCGAGCAGCAGAACATATACCTCCTTTCGGCCGACGGGCCAAGGGTAATGCTGAGTACTGTCCAGTTCAAGCCTTTCCTTTACCGGATCACAAGTTTTTTGCATATACGGCTCTACCTGCACATCAGCCACTCGAAGCAACCTACAACTTACTCCAACCTATAACGTCAACCTTCCTGCCCCGTCTACAGCCGCAAGTCAATATGTAGGGAACATTTTGTCATTTCCGCAGCCTTTGACGCATTACCAAATGCTTCAAGCTCTCCAGTGATATAAACTAATCAATACACTAGCACAAAGAGAGAACATCTGTGACCCTACCCCATGACTTTGCTCCAGACCTCATGTCCTACCACTCCGTATTACCGTTTTTAAGCAACCTACGAACGCAAACAGAACTTTAAGCCTTTCTGTAATTCTCTTAACTGCTCGTTTCCGCAAGTATAAAATGCATTTTTCCCGGAACTTGTTTTTGACTATACCCCTAAAAGTATGCATGTTACTTAAATTTGGCATGAAGTGCTAAAACAACACATTATCTATCATACCATAGTCTATGATAGCCAAACAACCTAAAGCTGTAACAGCAGCGAGGAACCTGTGTTTTAAATAACTGTGAAATTACTACACGCCTTGTTGCTGACTCGCTTCTCCATAGCATCACCGACTCATCTTGGAGCCACGCCTAGGTAAACCAACCTAGTGGCTCGTTGGCATGCGACTAATTAGCCTTCACAATAATACCTTCAAAGTCAGCCATACAACTGACGCGTCTAGCTTTATATAGATCCACATTGCTAAATACAAACTAGTAAGGGGTGGTTTACTCATAAACGTTATCCACTGGCTCCGTCATACCACTCCACATTTACTTCCGCACTCCGTCTCAGTCAGTACCATGCTTGGCAATTTACAGCATGCCCTAGCTCTTACCAGAAATTAGAGCGTTTTAAACCTTCCATTTACATTTGATGTTTCAAAACAGACTTCACGCACTATCAATTGCTTGTCCGGCATTGACCACAGCATGATGACTCTAAAGCTCCCCTGCTCCTTAACGACGTTGTGTCCCAAAACCATGACGTTTACCACCGGCCATAACACGAAGTAGTTTGGACGACCTTTGTAATCCAAATAAGTTTAGCAACCTAGGATAGTTGTTTCTTACGCGAGACGTAGAAACGACAACTTTTATCCATTACGCGTACGTCAGCAACAGTTTGCATACGCATGCTTGCATTGCGCCTTGCGTGCTTCGTATGCAAGAAAACGACATTGCTGCATTTAGTTTTAAAACATACAAGTATAAAAAAGCTCAGGAACGCACCCTGCTATAAAATCCTTTACGTCCTCTTCACCAAACTTGAACAGAAACAGTCTGAATAATGCCGTGCCGAAGGACGCAATGAACTCTATCGTCTCGACCAATTTATTGGTTTACTTAACATGACAGTAGAAAGTGCGCAGATAATAGTATCTGCTTAGTATACTTGACTTGGACCGAAGGGTAGTCGGTTAGTTACGACGTCCTCCATCACGACTTCTGCTTAACCTTTAACGACAGTACTAGAACCATATCATTAGCCTTATTTAAGAACACCCTGACTTATGTATCGATAAATAGATATACTATTCTCGGATGTTACGAGGAAAGCAAAGGGGCATGATCAAAATATTACGAACAAAAATGTTTCGCAAACGTAAGGACACATTACCTGCAAAAATGTTAAAGTTTAAAGCGTTCTGGTGGTTAGAAACCTAGTTAGTGCGTTGTTGATAATGACGGTTCAACGAGGTTTACATAGGTTATGCAAAAATGTATAAGCATATTCACCAAAATTAGTGTTAAGTTGTTTATAGAATTTTGTCAGCCCAAGGCAACCAGCAGTGACTAAATGTTTTGCCAAGTTTTATCCGTTGCGTCGTATTCAGCGTAAGCGACAAAAATCCACGAAGTTCCTCTACTGGGGTACCCCTAATAGGATTCTTACCATACTAATAAAACAAGGCAGTGCCGTATCCCCGCATCTTCTGTCAAACCCATCTAGGCTCTCCAGACAATCTAGCCATGTTTCCCCTTAATGGTAGCATCACACAATGTTTCATCATCACAATAATTGACACAAGTATCCAGGGACACCCTACAGCTCAATAAGTTTCACTTCCATCCAGCTTACAATCATGGAAAAAACAGTGAAGAAGCAAGCCATCCAGTTCCATCATCGCGTATCTACATACGCAACTTGAAACACGTGGCTATCAAACGTCGATTATACCAGTTAAGCATATTCCAGCACTTGCATAAGGCTTCCGCCAAGGTACCGAATGACTGCCTTTTGTATATTCCTTCTAAACATGGAAAACATGAGCTCCGCCTTTTCGGGTTCCAGTGGTACTTTGAACGGCGGACCAAGGCTGACCTAATTGGTTCCAATCTTTGTCCTCGTAGACGTGTTACCATTGTAAGCAATTAGGGCAGCGTACTAGGCTTTAATGATATTTTTGCTCTATTTAACGTTGTTGTAGCATTGGAACACGGATTATCTTAGCTGGTTGCTGACGACGTTAAAGTAGAATAGACAACTGATTGCGCAGATCTGGAGACTACCATACTCAACGTACAAACGGACCTAGATGCACTTGGAAGGCGGTGTTTACCTCCAAAATGAGTTGCGCCGCCGAGAAAGATATATTACCCACAAACGTGCTCTTCTGACGTGTCCTTTGACCATCCAGACTAAACAATATTTTCATGGTACTCAATTTGCATCTTTGTCCGTGGCAGTGTGTCTGCACCACGACGGTCCAATTGAGCAATACTGAAAGCAGCATCTGGGCTCCTCAAGAACCACTCCTATAAAGTAAAGCCATATTTGGACCTCAGCCAAAGAGTCTCCTTGTTCTCTATTTTTGGGTTTAAATGAGATGGCGAGCATATACATAGTACTAAATCATTGTTGACTTCTGGCTGCCATGCGGGCAGAATTTAGAGACATAGGCTGTCATTATGTACTTTATTTGTCTATCTATCTAAGTATGGGCGCTCTGGCAGCAACTCTGCCTACGTACAACCACGACTTATGCTGTAAACCTAAACTTCCTCCTGCATGGGTTGTTGCGCAGATTATCAATTGTCGCCCTACCTGCTGCGTACAGCAAGGCAAATGCACGAAAAGTGACTATTGCCAGCCCCGCCGTACACCTTTCTTACCAATGCACGTACTGCTGTCCTGCCTCCAGTTTAAGCTTCGATACTTCTGCTAACCTGAATGCAACTGAAGTGCCACGAAAGTATTATGATCTGCAGCCACCTCCCCACAGCACACATCGGAGGCCTATCAGCAACAGCTGACTATAAGACCACGCTGTTCTGTTTCCCTGGCAACGTTCAACGCTCGCAGACAAATAAGCCAACAAACTCCACCCGAACGCATCTCGGACACACTGGACATTGACGCAACTTGTGTGTCCGAAACTAGGCTCAATGAGCAGAATTGCTTTGCTGAATTAACTGGACCAAACATGTCATCTGCTTATCATCTGCACGCATTCCGAGGCGCCGAAACAGCACTCACTCGTCAGACCGGTGTAGGTGTCATTCTAAGCTCCATGGTTAAGCCATGTTGGGCTAATTGGATTTAGGTGAGCAGCCGTGCATGTAAGGTCCGTTTGACTACCCTAACTAAGTTTGTTTCATGAAGTAGTAAAAAGCACAGTTTGTTTGTGGTTGTTGCTTACGTGCACACCGACTGCAGTCCAAATGCTTTCAAGAAACCATTGTAGCACCATCTAAACGAGCCACTATGCAGTGTTATTGTTAAGATATTGTATTACTTGCAGGGGATATGAACGCACATGTAGAGCGCCTGAGCTCTTCGAAAGCTTAGCTGAATGGTAATTATGCGCGCTGCTCCGAACGGTGAGCGTATAGTACGAACGTGTGCAGCGCACAGTTGATTATTCGTAGCACCGCTTTTAGACAAAGTAGGCGCCGTATTGCTACTTGCTGTCTTCTTGTAGAAAGGCAGCGATGAACCCAACTTGACTGTATTCCCATAAGTTACCGGTGGCAAGTTTCCATCCTGGCTTGCCGCTCGATCCCAACCACCTGCGTCAATCCTGATCACGCTTTATTAGGCTTGCGTGTCTTCATGAGCATTACCTGGAAGCGCAAAACGCGCCTCCTATAATCGGCACAGCCCTCGGTAAGACAAGCAAGCGAACATTCGCTACCGTGTCCTAATGAAATTAAACTTTAGTGAAATAAGCCTACGGCCGCCATGCAAGACGCATGGGCAGCTGCTGGTGGCACTAGTAATCGTCACCGCACCAGTTGCTCGATGTCCAAGAGGTCGGTGAACCTGTAAAAATCCAAAGAAACCTCCAGGCTGCCACTGAGAACAATATGTCTAGATGGATTATTAGGTGCGAACTGAAGCGGATCCCACGTGTTGATGAGGAAGCCTGGTGGATCAGTATGGCTCACGAAAAGGTGGAAGAAGAAGCAGAATGCGATTACTGCAAGCTTTTAAAGCTGATCCGCACCACTGGTTCCAGGAAAGCTGGCCTAATTAAGACACATAGCGGTAGCGCGGGTGCACAGCTACACAACCAGGAGCGCCGTATGGATCCTTAGGCAAAACACGATCAGGACCATTTCAGCCGGCTCCCTGCACCTTGGTCCTCGTCCTACTCAGCTTATGCAGAACAAGCCATGGTCGGTTAGTTTAGGGGCTGCATCGGTGGCTGGCTTCCGAAACGCGATCAGATCGTTCAAGCATTTTCGTGTTGTTGGCCAGGATTCCCACCCAACTGTACTATTTAAGAATGGAGAGGTGGTCCTATGCGCAGTACCTACCTCCCTATTCGATTATAACTGGAAGGAACTGGGTGTCTTAGCTAATCGGTGCGACTGGATTATAGTGGTAATATACAAGAAGCCTAGTCCCACAGACAGTTCTAACCAGAGGATATTAGCATACCGCCAGTTGTGACAAAATTACTGGCCTCGATACCCGTTCCTCGCCTAACTGTAGAAGCTGGAGCTCGGATTAGGAGAGCAGGCGGGTTTTTCCTATTCTATGACTGCACATATCATATACTTACTTTTTGGAAGTTGCTACTGCAACCCCATACATACCGCCGACCGACAATAGCTGTGTTTCTCTAATTCGGAAGCGCGTTTGGTCTAGTCGATTGCTGAATGCTGTTGTAAATCGTTGCGCGGAATGGTGTTACCAGGAATTATGTGCATCATTTACTTTCTCTTTGGTTGTGCGCTTCAAGCGGATTTATTGTCTACGGTGACCTGGTAGATGGATTTCCGACCACACCTTTCTTTCTATTTGTTTTTGCCTGTTCTCCATATTGTTTCACTTTTGACTTTGACGCTACCATGCCATGTTTCTTTGAAAGTCGTACTTTGTGGGCGACGGGTACTGCTTTGTAAACGGTTACTTGTTGTTGCTCATGCAATCACAATCGACTTGTTTTTTGACGATGTTTCGGCTAAATAGTATACCTTTGACAGCCGTTCCATAGTGGTTCCATTAATTGGAATGCGCTTTGCACCGTTAAATTTCTTGGTTTTGCCGCAGGGTAGCAAGCTAATTGATGGCTTATATGCGCTTGTTTAGCGGTAACGCCAATAATTTATCGATTTCTTTAACTTAACTGCTTCAGCAGCAACAACGTTTGCATAGAAACTGAAGTCAGTTAACTTATTTTAACACAATAGCTACCTACCTGTACCCGCGGCAGCTTTGGCAAAGGAGAGCTTTTCTTCTTCTTTTGTAAGGTCTTGGATACACGGTTTACCGTGAGGGCCGTCCAGCTCTATGGTCGCGTGACTTGGATTCTTCTGGCTGAAAAGATGCGGCGCCTGTAATTTTTTGAGTATTGTTGTCTGCGAAGCATTGCTATTGTCAGCTGGCGTGCGCTTCTCCGCAACAATTCTGTGGGTAGGAGGGTTCTAGGTAGTGGTAAACATGCTAGTTTCCTAGCAGAAGAGCGCGAGCTGAATCAGTTGCCTGGGCTTAGGCAGGTACTATGCCTACCTGGTCACCGCTTACCTAGGAGGACCTATTAAATTTATTGTGTGTATAGTGGCACAATGCTCGAGGTGGACAGACCTTGAAATGGCGGTGTGAAATGAAGTCGCTGACTATCAAACTGGGTGCCATTGGTCCTTCTGGCCTTCCACGCAGGAATCCGCGAGCCAAGCTTTGTGCATGGCTTGAGAAGTTACAGGTCGTGGTTTTCAACCGACACCAACGGATCGTCTGCTGCCAGCTCTTAGTGGAAGTGCTTGGTTAAAACATAAAATAAATAAACTAAGTTTGTGTTTTTGAGTAATATGAGTCACTCCAAACCGAGTAGCATCAAGTTAGACAAGCCATAGTGCTTCGCTAGCTTCAGGATAGGTTAAACTCAGGAACATGAAAATGTAGTACTCTTTATAGGTGCAGCTTATTTAACGCTGTATTGTTTATGAAGGCCCAAATAAGAATAACAAACGTACGTAGACATGCGTGAGCGCATGCACCTAACTTAACGCTGCGTGAATAGAGGGACTTCTCCGTGTGACGCAAAACCCAGTGACTTTATTCGGTTGCGATTCACAGGAGCCAGGTCGAATTGCTTTTGAGCAGAAATCTGTGGCTGTTTATAAGGAGCGGGCTTTCCAGGCAAAACCCAGCATCTCCCGGAACACTGCAGCAACCACGAGCTGTGCCAACTGTCACTGGCAAGGCCGCATTCGGACCGATTTATCTCGTAGTTATTCACAGCCGCGCTCCAACCATTATATTTGGTGGGCAGATATAGTTGCTAAATAAGAATCCACCGTGGATGGTCAAGCGCAGCGATAATCTCGGGGATGTTCTACCGTTATTGGAATGGAGCGGGAGCATTCTGCAGTTTGGGAAGTAGTTGGTGGTATTGGGTTGTTTGTAGGGTTGCGCGTCTATATACAGGCGGTTGTTCCTTGGGCCAGGCGGGTTGCACGCAAACCCTTTTTCAAGAATATTTACCGTTCATCATTTCATTCTTTAGATGACTGAGAATGGAAGTAGGGTGGCTGAGCAATTCTGCCATTAAGTCTGACTAACATAATGTAAATGCCATATTAAAGATGTTACAATGTGTACCTTCTGGCCATAATGATGGTATTGTAAAGAAAAGTGTGTTGGAGCGGAGCTATTGCTTGGACTTTTTCCTAATTTGACGGGTAACAGCTAAGCTTGCCGAATGTCAACCGGAGACCAGCAGGTGAATAAGCAATCTCGATTGATTGCCGTCGGAAATCATAGGATGCAATGCCGAAATGGTAATGTTTATATATACCCGAGTGTTAAAATTTATCAGTGCGCTGTATAACTATCATGTACGTGTGTCTAGCAGGGTTGGAAACTGTGCCCAATAGAAGTCGGCTAAGGTGAAGTGGAAATGACTAAGGTAGTAGGTGTCAAATGTAGGATGAACTATCTCACGCTAGTGGGCGGGGTTTTAGTGATCAGAAAGGCCATTTGGGTTTAGCCTTCCAGTTACTAAGGGCTACCTACCATGTCACAGAAATAGTCGACATAACAGCAAACGTATGTGATGCAAACTGTCTGTCAGAATACAGTTGGAGATATGAGGAGTGGCACCTAGGGAGATCCGGGTATGTATCGGGATGCGGGGAGCGTATAGCAAATCGCTGTAACTGAACGGAGGTACTGTTGGTGAGACGGATGAAAGATAATGTGCTTAATGCTGCGTTACCTGCATGGAAAATGCTGCCTATGACGCAGAGCAGTTAAAGCCGCAAGGTCGTTGTCTGGCCGACGCCTCCTTACCGTTGCGTGATAGACAGTCGTTTGTGACGGTGTGTCGCCTTCACAAGGTGTAGGCCCCTTGCGCTTTATGTCTGCTTGGGGAATAAAAATGTTCAGGTAAGTCTCCTTTCCCTTCATCTTATTATTCTTTAGTTTGTAGATCGTCTTCGTTTAGGGCAGCGTTGCATAAGTTCAACTGGCTGATGTACTGTTTTGATGATGCGGATTCGTGCCTCTTGCGATGCCTTTCGGCTGTGTCAATTGAGATGGGTTGTCCAACCCTGCGCATGCCTATCAAGCATTTACCGCGGCGCGTCCTTTTTGCGCACGCAGGATTACCTTTGAAAGAGAGCGTGGATGTCAACGATCCACCTGGCCATGATGCA
>OX104064.1:138106894-138159021 GCA_944474145.2 Dicrocoelium dendriticum
CTTCACACCAGAGACAACTGCAAAGTCATCCGAGGTCTCTCCACTCAGCTGCACCCTCGTCCGCATACCACTCTGCAGACATTCAATTAAACTTACAAACGTATGCGGGCAGCCAAAGTTACCCAACACCAGCCAAAATACCTCGCGGTTCACCATATCAGATGCCTTGGTGAAACCAACAAAAAGCAAGCACAACAGCTGGTGTCGTTCTCTGCACTTCTCCTGCAATTGACGAGCTGCAAACACCATATCTATAGTGCTGCGACCCGAGTGGAATCCACACTGCTCTTCCGCCACATTACGTTCCACAACCTGACTGACGAGGTGGTTGAGCAGGATTCGGGCAATGACCTTGCCCACACAACTCAGCAAGTTAATGCCCCGATAATCCGTGCAACATTGCTTTCTCCCTTTGCCCGTGTGCAGTGGTAGCACAAGGGCACCCTTCAGCTCAGGGGACACCTCATCCTAAATCCGTACACGTTGCACCAACTTGTGCAGGGCAGTCAACGACACGGATCCACCGTGTTTCAATACTTCAGGCGGGATCCCGTCGGCACCGGCACACTTGCGTTTCTCAGCTGAGAAAGTGCTCTCTGCGTCTCATCCAGTGTCGGCGTGTCCGCCAGACTCGTCTTCACATCGTACTGCCTAAGGTCGTTCAATGTAGGCGAGTTTATCTCTGAACGGTTATTGAAGGGAGAGTCAAAGTTTTTCGCCAGATCTGCATTATGTCTGCAGTCTGTGTGCAGGTAGCGCCTGAGCTACCATCGATCAGCCTCCTTAGCGGCTCTAACCTCGGTCCATACACCGCCTTTAACGAGTCAAATAATTCCTTGTGTTGGCGACGTTCGGCATAGCATTCCATCTGCTTCGCTTTCTCCGTCCACTATGCATTTTTATTTCGCCGGAGTTCTCGGGTCAGTCGCCGTCGAAGTTTGAGAAACTGACTCTTCTTCCCCAAGTCACTGGCGTCTGCTACATGTGCAGTAAATGCTGCATTTTTCTCCGACACCAATTCGCTAATCGTCGCATTGTTGTCATCAAACCAATCAGGCCGCTTACATTTTGCGCGCCCGACGGTTTCCTCGGCAGGAGCTGTAACCTGGTCGCGAATGTGGTGCCACAGGTCGCCCACTGTGGCTATGCACTCCACATCACACAGGCGTGCAGCCATCGACTTCTCCAGCTCAATACGTTTCTCCACAGTACCGAGGGAGAGAACGTTATATATACGCCGATTCACGGCGGTAGTGCAATACATTGATTTACGAAAATATATGTACAGTTTGGTCCGCACCAAATTATGATCAGTGCCACTCTCAGGTCTACGCAGTACACGTGTCACGCCTATCACGCTGATGTACGATGACATAGTCGAGCATGTGAGCGTGACCACTCCGTGGGTGCGTTCATTTTTCTATATCATTCGCACTCAGTGCAAACCGAGTGTTCGTGATCGTCAGGCCGTGAGTGGCACACAGTGAGAGTGGCCTGTCACTGTTCGCATTCGCTGAACCAATGACATGCGGTCTGATAACACTTGCCCCCACCGATGCATCACACCCAACGCGCGCGTAGGAATCACCCAGCAGAAATAGTCGGTCGCTTCTCGGCACAGATCGTTTCACGGAGGATAGGTGAGTGTAGAATTGATCACCCGTGTCATCAGCATAACACATGGTCGGACCGTACGTGCTTATAAAAGTAGCAAACTTGCCTCTTCCGAGTCGTATGCGAACAGTCATCAGTCGCGCGCTGATGCCCGTTGGTTCACTCACCAGCAGGCCATGGAGGCGGTCGGATATTGCAAATCCGACCCCAGGGTCACGTGGTGCTGATGCGGCGTTGCCCATCCAGTAGAATGTATAGACAGCACCTGCTTCATGCGACTTACCTTGCTCAGTGAGTCGAGTTTCACTGAGCGCCTCAATATCGATGTGGTAGCGCGCCAGCTCCATCGCGATCAGTGCTGTGCGTTGCTCGAGGCACTCACTGGAGTCCTGGTCCAGTAGTGTGCGCACGTTCCATCACCCGATGCTGAGTGTTTTGCGCGCAGGCATGTGATTGCATTGGTGGGCAATCACACGGGAGGTGGTCGTTGTGCTTCTGAGATTTGCTTGACGGATTCCACCCGGAGCCTTTGGCTCATTAGTCCTACCCACAAGACAATGTGGCTGGACCTTACCGGGGTGCAATGGTTTGTGTGCCTCAGCGATCCATTGAACCATGCTGGGTGGTGCTTTTGCACCTTCAGGTCACTCATGCCAGATTGGTCAATGGTTAGAGGCAAGACAAACTCAGCCTCCTGGTCTTCCAGGTTGGGGGTTGGAATGAGGGTGGCGCCTTATTCATTGAAACGCATTCCTTGTATCCTAACTCCAAACCCACTGCCTTGGGGTCAGGTTTCTTGAATCAAAGGCTTTTGTTGAGAACTCTATTCGTTCTCCTTTCAAGGCCTGGGCGACCTGACAGTATCCTGCCCACGCAATACTATGAATAATTCGTTAAACAATTCCCTGATGCTCTGGCCACCGCAGAGGATATTCAACCGTGCCCTATCCGCTGCATCGAGCAGGGTGGTTAGGGGTTTGGATGCTACTGCTCAAGCCTTCCAGTCTTCTTATTCACCCTCTTACGCTTTTTCACTCTTACCGTCCCGTTCCAACTTCACTTATATCCCCCCAGTTTTCAACCCCCCGATTCTTGGCCCACCCACAACATGCTTTGCTAGGCATTTATCTTCTAATTTCAACTCACATGCTAACGCAGAGCGTCACTCCTTTCCTGTCGACAAGCCCATGTCCAACCAAGCGGTCCATTCCAGTTCATAGGCTTCCATTTGGAGCTTTCGATCCTCCTTCAGATTGGCATGCCTCAATGTACGCACATTACTACAGATCGGTCAACAGGCAGCACTTGCCCGAAAATTGGAGACCCTCTCGATCGATGTCTGCTGCTTATCAGAGACCCGCCTGCAAGACTGGAGCTCTGTGCTCACTCTGCGATCCCCTTCAAGTAACGCAAGCAGTATTTTCTCATTGCGTCTATCCGGTGACGATGCATGTTCGAGCACCGGCCTAGCTGGTGTTGGCATTGCCCTGAGTCCCCGGGCTGAAGCTGCTCTGGTGGATTGGATTCCAATCAGTAGCCGGATGTGTGCGGTCTGATTGGCTGGCTCGTTCAAAGCTTCGAAGTCGCGCGGGACTAATAGGTGTCTATTCGTTATTGCTGCCTACGCGCCAACAAACTGTAGCGAGGATTCGGTAAAGAACGACTTCTACCGCCAACTGACCGAGCTCCTTCGCTAAAGAAGAAGCACGGACACTGTTGTGCTGGCGGGGGATCTGAACGCACAAGTTGGAAAGTTGTCCACTGTTGAAACGCATTTGGGTGGTCAGCACGGTGTAGGCTCCCGTAATGATAACGGTGAGCGGTTACTTCCTTTGTGTGAAGATGCCCGCTTATTTCTTGCGAGCACTAACTTCCGACACAGCATCCGCCGCCCACCAGCCTCGAACCAGCATTGGACGCAGATTGACCACATTGCTATCAGTTTCCGCTGGAGAGGCTGCGCCTAGAACGGTCGCTCGATCTGGAGCACATGTGTGGATACCGACCATGCACTTGTATGTGCTGACATGCGGATGCGTTTTGGCGGACGCCCACGACGACGCTGTGAGCGAATTGAGACCAGTCAACTGGCGAAACCAGCTGTTCTGAATGCGTATCGAAATACGCTGACATGCGGGTTGAGTAAGCGCTCACTGGAGACAATTGAAGGTCACTGGTCGCATGTTCACCAGACCTTACTAGCAGCAGGCAAATCCTCATGTGGTATGTCTAAAAGCCAACATGAATATTGGGTCTCTTCTCGGTCTCTGGAACTTATCGACGCTCATCGGCGTATCTCAGCTGGAAGCGAGCACAATGAAACTCGCAAAGTGCTCCGGGCAAAACTCCGCGCTAGCCTGAAGAGAGACCGCGAATCTTGGTGGTCTCATCGTGCTTCAGAAATGGAAGTGGCCACTGCCCTTGGCAACCATCGTAATTTATTCCGTCTGATACGGGAAACGGGCAGCAGGAGGCCTGGTGTTAGTGAAACAATTTGTGATGAGAGTGGACAGCCTATCCACAATTTGTCAAAACGTTTGGAGCGTTGGGCTGAGCATTTTGAAAAGCAATTTAATCGGCTAGAATTGTTCAATTCTTCGCCGGCGAGTGATCGCCCTGCTCCGTGGGCTGTCCCTTTGGATCCACCCTCTCGTTCAGAAGTCGAACGTGAGATCGGACTGTTAAAGCTGAACAAAGCCGCGGGACCAGATGATCTTCCTCCAGCCCTCTTCAAATTCGGAGGCTCTGCTCTTATGGATGCTTTACATGAATTACTAGTGAAACTGTGGGAGCAGGAGATTGTCCCAACCGACTGGAGCCGCTCCGTTATTGTTCTCATCTTCAAAGGCGGCTCGCGCTCGGAATGCGGCAATCATAGAGGAATCAGTCTGATCTCCATCGCCTCCAAATTACTCGCCTCCATAATTCTTCACAGACTGACTGACGCTCGTAAAAGCCAGATTCGTGAGGAGCAAGCCGGGTTTCGTCGGGGTCGTGGCTGCATCGACCACATCTTCACCTTGCGTCAGTTGTTGGAGCACCGCCACACATATTGGCGGCCCACCCTAGTCATGTTCCTCGACATCAAAGGTGCCTTCGATTCGGTTGATCGATGTGCCCTTTGGAATTGTTTACTCAGGAAAGGTGTGCCCGAGAAATATGTAAATATTATCCAAGCATTATATGCGCGTAGCACGGGCAGAGTGAGGGCTTACGGCAAGCTGTCGCCACCCTTCAATAATTCCAGCGGTGTGAAACAAAGATGCTCGCCTTCACCTTTCCTCTTCAACTTTGCTATTGACGAAGTCATGGAGATTGCATTTACAGGTCCTGACTTGGAAGGTGTAGAGCTACTCCCAGGAGAACGACTTCTTTACTTGGAGTATGCGGACGACATTGCCCTCATCTGTGACAGCTCCCAGACGTGCCAAGCCGCGCTGGACAGATTAGCACTGACTGTCATCCGCTTTTTGCTTTGCTTTGCACGATTGAACTGCAAAGCGTTCCTCCAAAATTGGCAGGGATCGCCTCCTGCGCTGACCCTTGGTGGGGATCAGCTAGAAGTCGTTCGGAAATTCAACTACCTGAGAAGTTGTATCAGTGCCCTTGGGATCGGAGACGAGATCACGAACCGTATAGCAAAAGCTCTAAGTTCTTTTGCTAACCTTCCCCACCTATGGCGGCGGCGCGACATCACTCTCGCCCTGAAGGGTAGGGTGTACAATGCAACGGTACGTTCGACCCTACTGTACGGTTGCAAAACCTGGCCCCTAAGATCTGCTGACATGAAGAGGCTAGTTACGTTCGACCATCGGTGCCTTTGCAGTTTGGCTCACATCTGATGGGAACACCGCGGGAGTAACGAGCGTGTTCGATGCCTTGTTTACGGCACAGGAAACGGAACTGAAACGCTCAGCACCGTTATTTCACGCATCAGGCTCCGATGGCTCGGCCACGTGTTGAGCATGCCAGCGCACCGACTTGTGCGACGTGTGTTGTTTGCTCTCCAGAAGTGTGGATGGAAGAAGAGGAGAGGTGGCCAAGCGATGAATTGGTCCAGAGGAATGAAGGCTCTCACTTCGGAGCTGGCCTCGGTTGGAGCGTCACGGCTCCATGGTTAGGGTCCAAAAGACGATGAACACGTTTGGCTGGATACACTTGCTGACATGGCAAGGAGCCAACCTCAGTGGCGTTCCTGCTGTGAGTTTCTTTGTCCCTCCCCATCCCTTTTAGCCTCCCTTCCACCTACGATCTCATTTCTTAGCAAAGGATATAATAATTTTTCTTTTTGCCTAGTAGCTGGCTGGTAGCTTACTGGAACGATGCCTATCCGTTGCTGGTAGCTCAGCTTGTATGCAACTGTTGTATTTACTTTCCTTTTCCTTTATGAAGTGTTTCCCACCTCTAGCTGACCTGTGCAATGATGATGATGACAAGGCAGTGGAGGATTTGGGGGTAAGCTTTAGGGACTTTGCCCGGAGCCTTTGGCTCAATAGCCTGACCCACAAGGCAGTGGGGAGCAGATCCAGCTCGGGAATGTGATTGCAGAGACAGATTGGGATCTGCTTGACGGCCGTCACACGCAGCCTTTGAGATACTGGAACGATTCATATATGTTTTGCTGCCGTAGTAGGATACACATTCGACCACGGTCAGACGCAGGTAGGTTCTGGCGGGTTTGCACCAATTTGTCCAGAGGCTGCCTGGCTTGAGGCGGGTAGTAGCAAACTATTGAACACCCGGAGGTGCCCTCCCACCGTCAGAAACAATGCGTGGCACTCGTGCTCTACGCCAATCGAGCTGTGAGCTTATAACCCGTAGACCTGTAGTCTCTTATGGCTATGTTTTACGGGAAGAGGGCCATCGACTACTTCCTAATTTCCGAAGTCGATGGACTAGGATACTGGCAGGGCGCCCACACCTGACAGGAGAACGACTCGGGTCCTCAGTCAAAGCCTTTGATTAAATGTACACCTGAAAGGCGGTGGATCTAGCACATGGTCAGTTCACTGACTCATGCGGAATGGTGTCCTGGAGCTTAACAGGGAGAAGGGCGTACCCCAATTCCCACCCAGCGGTCGCCACGAGGAGGCGTCCAGGACATGAGACAATGGCGCAACAGTAGCAGCAGTGGGTAGACCATCTGTCAGGATCTAGCCACCACCAGCCTCAGTGCACCGTGGGCTCTCCCGCCTGGATATATATATATATATACATACATATATATATATATATATATATATATATATATATATATAAAGAACACAATTTTGCAGAGTACTCTTTTCGATAAATCTCCTCAGGTATTCAAGATTTTAAAATGAAATGGATGAACAGGAACAGCTGATGAAGCCAAAGAGGTGGGATAAGTGGAATCACGACAAACAGAAACTTGTCTTGATCAATAAAGTCAACTAACACACATGACAGAGCACTTGTTGATTGATCGGTGGAATGCCAATCGCATCATCCTACCACTCTAGGCGCACGAATTGATAAAAGTTGATAAGTTCACTGGGGCCAAGGCAGAAGTAGCCCTTGCAGCGAAACTTCTGTTTGTGTAATTCCGGTTTAATTATCCTAATCGCGATCGCTTCGGCCGATTTGGCCGTCCACAATAAGTTATTAGCTACATGCGAGTGTGTAGCCGCTGCCTTTATCCGAATTTCTGAATGCACCCTATAGCGGTATTTAGATCAATTTTCCAATATGCTCGATGTCATAGGCTAGACCGAAACATCAGCTTTAGCAGTCGGGGACCGTTGACCTTGTACTTGAGGGAAACGAATTCATATCACCTGCTTATAATTGATATTGTCGAGGTAGAGTTATTAGTTCATGTAACTCTATTGCTCCCGTCGTGTTCCTCCGCTTTCTCAGAGGAGGATGTTTGAAACTCAGGAATTTCGCGAACAGTTATCCCATTTTTCATCAACTGTACTAACTTCCTAACGCTTGCTGTCCTCTTTTTCTGACCTTTCTTCTAGGTGATGTCCAGAAGTATACTCATCTAATGTGGTGAGTTTCAGAGCCAAATCGACAACAATAGAACGACTTCTCTATCTTTCGCGGAACTCAGTGTCCCCCGGAAAAGTCGTGGTGCACCGTAATACACTGAATTTAGGTGACGAGTGACCCGTCTCTGTGTGCTAGGATGGTAAACACCCCTACTAAATCTATGGATTCTATCAGTACTGTTGAACTTGGCAATCGGAAATAACAACTGATCAATACAGTAAGAAGCTTTTATCATCCTTCTAAGAAAATACCATTTGCTACGCTCAAATTCGAAAGCCCTGATATTCCCATACTGCTTTAAAATATTTTTTGCGTTATCTATGCGGTCTGGGCTTATTCCAGATGTGTGGAAATATGCACTGGTTGCACCAAGATGTAAAGTGGTCCACGTAAATTACACACGAGCTATGGATCCATCAGCCAAAATCGTACAGTTCCTATCGTCCCGGAATATGATCAACAATCACGGGCACGGATTTCTTGGAACACCGTCATGTATAACTTGTCAAGTACAATTTCTAAACTTCGTTTATCGTTCCATTGGCCGTGGCAAGCGCCTGATCATCATATTTCTTGTTATACATAGAGCGTTCGATTGGGTACCACATGGAGAGCTTCTATCGAAAGTACATTCTTTCGGTCTAACTAGTAATTTATACTCTTGTATGTCATCGTACCTATCTGGTCGGCATCAGGCGGTCGAAACACTATGCAATGCTTCCGCAATTCGACTAGTCACATGTGGCGTGATCCAAAGAAGTGTTCTACGACCTCTCCTTTTTGATGTACAGTAACAATGTCTTCGATGTCATCAAACACGGAAAACCATATGCATTCGCCGATGACATTAATGTTGTTTATAACTTCGATTCGGATATTATCTGTAACACCATTTCCGACATCCAAGGTAATCTGCATGAGCTAGAAACTAGGCGCAGCAACTGGATCATCGAGCTTCGGGAAGTGCATTTGCATATGCTACCGGTGCAGTATTGCACCAAATTCCTGCATGCCAGGGGGTAAAACACTATCCACCTGTCTTAATGCATGCTCCTGGTTTGCACTACTCGAGCTCTTTCAGTTTCGCTGAACATGTGCAGTATACTGTTGCAAAGGCCTTTCAATCACGAACCCTAATACTAAAATCTTTTGTCTTGAACGAATTCAAAACCTACCTATCTAAAACCTGTATTCGCCCCCTATTAGATTATTGCTCATTAATATACTCCAACTTGAGAAAAAGTGACAGTATGACAATAGAAAATGTACAGCGCCCCTTTACGAAGTGCTTAATGAGATTTTATGGCAATCTTACTATGACCGCTGCTGTGACGTGAACTTTTTAACTAGAGTTAAAAAAACTAAACTCAAACTGAGTTTTATGTTTGATAGTATCCACAAACACGTTTCTACCCGAGACATCGCATTTGTACTTCATCCTTAAGAACAAATTTCTTTCTTGACCGCTACGTAGTGATGTGGAACACGTTACCGCAGAATTTGATTATGCGTGGCTCAAAAGGGGCATTCCATACACTAGGGAACATATAATTAGCAGTGAATAAAATGAGAGACATGCTTACCATAGACATGAGTATAGCCACGTTATATAAGGAAGAGCCGAGTTCCACATAGTAAACACAAAATTTCTCTTATTCGAAGCCAGCCCACCTCCACCACATCTATCTTATTTATGAAGTAACTTTTTAACCTATTTATCACTAACTGTTCTGTTTGTTCGTTGTCAACACACAAACAATCTGTAGATATCACTTCCTACACACTTTGGCTACCTCAAATGGTCTAAACACTGAAACATCGACTCGGAACCACTTTTCTTATGAACAGCTTGAACACAAACTCTTCATGACGAAACAGTTTCGAAATTGGATCGGATTCATCACACGGTCCGTGTCTCGCACTATAGAGATATAAACTATTCTTTTATTTTCGTTTACTTGTGACATTTTTACACACCTATTGTAATATTCAATATTTTTCTTTTTCAGAGGCGACAGCCCATTAACAGAGAGCAAGTCTCATTGCTCAACACTAACAATTTTTTGTATTTTTCGAACTCATGCAAACGATAATGCACTTGGAAATTCTTTTCAGTAGTTTTTGCACATCAATAATTCGAGCAGCCATCAGTTTTCGACACGTCCCTGTACAATTTGATCGATCCGTCTTCCTTGTACAGAAGTAAAACATGCTATTTCTTTATTAGATATCATTACGTTTACGACCCTTCTACCTCCATATATATTCTTCTTTACTTTGTTACTGGCTACGACTAGGTTGGTCTCCTTTGTTGACGGATTGAAGCCTCTAACCCGAATAAGTATACCCACGCAAGGCGCATTTTCATTGGCTCCCTGGCGAGAAAATGTGCTTGACCAAAAAAACCGATTGGTGCTACGAGCTAGATGACATGAGTATCCACACTATATACACATAAGCATCACTAAAAATGAGTAACTTAGGTGGTGGTTTACGTGCTTTAAATGCCACACTGGCACACGGCCACATGGGACATGAAATTGCGGATGAAACCATCGAGGGAATACCCTACATGGAAACAGGTCTCCAGGAGACGGTTCCATGGATGGTCGTATTAGTTCATTTATGCATCTGGATTTATCTACACTTATTATTTTTGGCAACCTCTCAATCTTCCCGAAAGATTCATTTAATCACTTAGCCATATCCGCCAAGCAGCTGGTTTAAGAACTGCTGGAGTAAATGTGGAAAATGTGATTTCCCTATATATAATGATCACATCTGCATGGACTGTACCCCGCACCGTCGATGAATAAACTGTTGCTTTTATTCATCACAATTTCAGATTGCTCACGCAAATCATAATATCACCTGCACACACATGATCTGTGTCAAATGTAGCCACAGCTTTTAACTTGAAGATAAATATAACTACTATTATAACCGAATTGCAAATGGAACCACAACTGGAATTCCATTATTTACTGTCTTCCATCCACCTATTTATGTTACTAGTCTGTGATTCTCGAGCGTCTTTGCATCCAACAGTTAAGTGCCGTGATTTTTTCTGTTGCCTGCAGGTTTGTGCATATTGATGTATACAGCTTTATACGCTTTGGTAGTATGTGTAAGCTGCGTTGCCCTAATCTTGCTCGGTGCAGCTACTGTAGTCAGGGGTGTACGCTCCGGCGTTTGCATGCAAGCAACCATGTCTACGATGTCCGGCTTTTCTGTACGCTGGATCAGCTGTGGCTCAGAGCTACTATCATGGCTACAGAGTTACTGTGGGTTACACCGCTGAAATGAGAAGAGGCAGGTACGCACCATGCTTTTCCGCTTATGGGAGTGAGGTGGGCCAAAAGATTTGGAGATACAGACACTGCTGTGCAGTTGGAGCGTCTGGTTCTGTTTTTCGGCTTAGAGGTGGAGCTAAGGCTGGCTGGTTGGGATACGAGCGTAGCCATGTTCACCTCCGAGGGTGTGATCCTAATATTTACTAAGTGTTCGATTGTCGGATCCGACTTAGCGTGCTTCTTATTGGGCACACTAACGCAGGTAACAACACGTTAAGTAACACCAAAACCTTGTTGTGCTGTCTCACTGCTGGAACGGAATTTCATACACATTTATGATGGAGCGGTCTAATTCAACTCGAACACGTTATCCCCATCTTAAGGAATTTACGGTATCTCTCGGATGAGCACACGCAGCGCTTTACTTTTCTGATCACTTGCCGATTTTGTGGATCATTGCAACCTCCTGGGTCAGCACTGAGACAACGTCAGTTCCAAGCCAGTTGTTTACCTGCGTGGCCACACGACTGGTGAGACAGGTTGGTCAGCTCATCGATCGATGGGAGTGATTTGCCGACGAACCTGGAAGACGAGCTAGACGTGCACAAAGCTGGATGAGAAAGCAGTGGATCAAAATCTTTCCTGACTACCTTTGGAAATATTGTATGTGAGGGAATCCTGGCGTATCGGACTCTATCGAAAATTGTAACACAGTTGGCTAAGTTAGCCAAATGAGATAATGTTGCACCCAGTGGTTTGAGCACTAGAGCTGCAAACACAACCAAAAATACTGAATGGTGATTCATAGGAAATATTTGCGTGCTAGATGGCTCAGAAGATAGCGAAAATGAACGTGATCCAAGTGAGTGTAAGCCTAATGTACTGCCGGAAGATGGAGAACAGAAATTCCGCAATAGACAAGAGCGCAAAACAGATGCGACCTCACGCCTAGTAGCGCTCCAAAAGTAACTGTTATCTTTTATGTACAATTTTATTGCTGATCAGTTGTACCTTATTCTTTTGTTACAATCATCCTTGCACTACAGCCATGTTAGTCTGCATCTGGTAAGCTACTGTGCTGACGCTTGCTCTCTTACTTCATTCGTCCAAGATTTTTTCTAGCTCCTCGAATATAATCCGTTGTGTCCGACTTCGTTTACCTCCTGATATTAGCGCCTGATTACGCGCACTGTCTCTGACTAATATTTTCTATCCCCATAAATTGGTGGCCCCGATTCGCACTCGCAAATTTTAATTTTTTCTCATGTGTATTCTGTGGTGAGTTCCCTTTATTCTACATTTTACACGCGCATTTATTTGTTTCTTACCTAACTTTAAAAGCGTAGTTTCTTTTAACTTTGATCTTGGTTATGTACAACGTCAACGTAGTATCTGAGTCGAATTATGGTATAAATATGCTAACTTTGATAGTTCCGGATTTCATCGAACATAGCCCAACTATTTTGCTTGCTATTTCTGGGATCGAGTTAAAACATAGGGTATTTAGACGTACCGATCAAAGTGCAATCAGCTTGTCCCTGGCCTTCCTTCATGGGTGGTGACTGTGATTCAGGATAGTCTACTTTGGCCACAAGTTGACTTGGCAGCGGGAAATGAAGTCACTGACGACCAAACTGGGTGCCGTTGGTCCGTCTCGCCTTCCGGGCTGGAGTCCACGTGACTCGCCTTTTGCTTGGCTCGAGACTTTACAGGACATGGCTCGCAACCGACACCAGTGGCGCGTCTGCTGCCGTCTGCTAGTCGGATTGCCTGTTTAAAGTGTGTTTGGTGCTGAGTTATCTGCTGGGTAATGGCTGATTATGACGCGTGGCAGTGAAAGCCGCAAAGAAGCTGTCTCGCCGATGCCGCCTTATCTTTGCACAATAGCCAGCTGTTTGTGACGGTATGTTGTCTACACAAGGTGTAGGCGCCTTGACCCTGAATGTTTGCTTACGGCATTAAGGTTTTCAGGTAAGTCTCCCTTCTCTCCCTCTTCTTATTCTTTATTTCATAGGTCCTCATGGTTGTATGGCTGCGAAGCACCAATTCAAATGGCTGATGTACTGCTATTGATGATGATGATGATTATGACTTTGGCCATAAAAGTGGGCAAACTATGCAACGTTTCAGGAGGGGGGGGGGGAGTTTTCGCTTGGCAAGTGTTCACAAAGTTCATTTAACAGCACTGCGACGTGGCGGATGGGACTCGCCACCGAATAAAGTCACAGCCCAAATTCACACTGGCAAGTTGACCAGAGCCGCATTTCACTATTTTTATGCGTTCACTACAAAGATACTACCCTGTCTACACATTCCGTTACCACTTTACTTTTTTGCGCTTTTACTTTTGATCTCTACACTGCACATACATACTCACAGACGATCGTCACATCACTATCGTTTTCGTTCCTCACCAGTACATTTCCCATTTTTGCAAATTCTATACCTTTCAGCCATCAGCCCAATGCATGAAAAGCAACAGGCCTGTTTCCCAACGTAAGTACCTGTAAGATTTTGATATTGTCTGATGTGATATGCCTCGATGAGTTCGAGAATAAACTATTTATTTATTTATTTATGCATCAGGCAATTTTAAAGGAGTCACAGCCGAGCTCATGTGTTCGATTGGGACAGCTGAATGGTCTCCAGGTGAATAATCGCAAGCCGTCGAGTTTGTTCCGCGAAATTCAGCGCGTTGCTAAGCCCTTATTCTTAAGCGAAGGATGGTTAAGTGAGCTGTGGTTTGCGCGTCTCCCAGAGACATTGCCGGTACTGTTGTCTAGACAAGCCCGTGAAAGAACTAGCCACGACAACAGACGCTGCGTTCGAACGTTTTTCGCAGCCGTCAACGCGTAGTTTCAGTACTGTATTCCCAAAGATGAAAAACCAGCGTCACACTTCCTCCGAGTCGTCAAACCCAACTGACCCTCGAGACGAGGAAATTGCGTTACTTCACAATCGGTTAGAATCAATGAAGGCTTCGAAACAGGGTACGCCACCGTCAGACACTAACCATGTTTGGGCTACCGTCCATTACAGCTCGTCCATGTCTGCGTCCTGTACGTCTCGTTCGACACAAAAGCGCATTAATTCTTTGACACGTTCTCAGTTCATACCCGTCGAGGAATTGTGTTGCTATCACGGTCGAATTTTTTGAAAAGCTAGATGACTTATCCGCCTCAGGGAAACCGAATAGCCCCAATGCTAACACATGTAACGCGTTCATCAGTAGCAAAACATACCACTTGCTTTACGTCATGGATCGGCGTTCTTACATCATTTCCCTCATCGACAAGAGAGCAGAAGTGAGCGCCATCCCAGCCAATGCAAAATGACAAGGCTTCAAAGCCCACGTACAAGCTGCGTGTGGCCGGTGACTCACCGATACCTTCGTGCATTCAACGTATGATAAACCTGGACCTCAGTCTCCGCCGAGATTTTCAGTGAGTTTTCACGGCTGCGTTTGTACTCTTCGTAATTGTCGGTATCGATTTTGGGTTGCTTGTTGATGCTGGTCACCACAGGCTCTCAGACGACCATACGAAACTAGAGATTATATTTTTCAGATGCCCAGATGACCAGTCTCGTTTTCCGAATCGCCGCCACACCTTCAGATTGTGCGAGCCCCGTTTCCAAACGCCCGGCGACTGGTACGACCAGCCGCAGATGTTTCATCACTCACGTCATAGGTCGCCCACCACACTGTCACGTGTGTCAAGCCGAGTGCCCGACCCAGACGAATCGCCCCAGACAACGTATGTGGCGTGCGAGCTAAATTCGACTAAATGCTTCAGTTAGGTATCACGCGATCATCCAACAGTCCATTGGTGTCATCTCTCCACATGGTCCCAAAGAAGCTCATGGGAGACTGGCGTTCTTGTGGTGATTATCCTAACTTGAACACCGCTACTACGCCCCATCGCTATCCGATCCTACACATCGGGGATCTCAATGCCTGCCTGGCAGGAGGCAATTTTTAGTAAGATCAACTTGATACACGCACACAACCAAATTCCGGTAGCAGTGTCACAGATCGCTGAAACAGCTGTGACGACTGCATTGGGTTTGTTTGAGTTCACGCGCATGCCATTTTGCCTTAAAAACGTCGCGCAAACTTTCCAGCATTTCATCGACCATGTTTGCGTGGCTTAGACTTCGCCTATGTATATCTCGACGACATCTGATCGCGAGCTCCCTACGCGAAAAGCACTTGCATCACGCACGGACACTTTTGGCCATTTACTCCAACACGGTGTCGATCAACGCAAAAAAGCGTTCCTTTGGTGTTGATTTGATCCGTTTTCTCGCCAATCATATCTCTCCCGCAGGCGTCGTGCCACTGCAGGATAGAATTAAAGCAATCACTGACTACCCCGTGCTTCAATCATTTAAACAGCTCAAGCCTTTTGACGGGCTAGTCAACTTTTATCGCCGCTTCATACCTAGTTGTGCTTCGCTTATGCTGCCCCTCATGGAGCTCCTCCGATGTAGGCTTAAGAAATTCCATTTTCCTGCTGCAGCACGCACTGTGTTCCAGGCATTAAATGAAGCTATTGCCAACCTAGCTTCTATAGCGCTTCACAGCCCGACTACTTCACTGTTGCTCAATACGGACACTTCCGACGTGGCAGTTGGCGCTGTCTTAAAGCAACAAGTAGGCGTCACTTGGCAACCGTTGGCGTTTTTCTCTACACGTCTACAACCTGCCGAATCTCGTTACAGTAGGTTCGGCAGGCAACCATTAGCAATCTACCTAGCCATAGGTCACTTCCGACATGTTTTAGGAGGCCGTACCTTTGCCGTCTTCACCGACTATAAAGTGCTGATTTATGTGCTCTGCTCGACAACCGGTCGTTACTCTCCTAGATAATCGCGTCACCTAAACTAATATCGATCAGTTTACGACCGATACACGACATGTAGCAGGTGTGTACAACACCATCGCCGAGGAACGCTCTCGAATCCAAACGATCTCCGCTGACGCCGATTCTGCTATCGACCCGGCAGCCGTGGTAGCCACACAACTTTGTGATCCAGAGCTAGATCCATTACGCAGGTCCTCCTCACAGAACATACGACCCGTTCCACTGACATCAACAGACGGAACTACTCTTCGAGACACATCTCTGGGCACACCGCACCCAGTCGTACCACGCGAATTTCGACAGACCGTGTTCAACATGCTACATGGTTTGTCCCACACAGCTCTTCGTGTATCGGTTAAAATGATAACCGCACGATTCGTTTGGGGCAGCGTCAATCGCGACGTTCGTACACAAGCAGCTACTTGCCTTCCATTCCAACGTACGAAGGTGTAAAAGCACCCGAAAAGCTCATTAGGCACGTCTCCAAAGCCAGACGCACGTTTTTACCACGAATACGTTGACCTCGTAGGTTCTCTGCCGCCTTCGACAGGCTCGGTATAACTATTGCCTTGTATCGACCGATTTATCAGATGGCCTGATGCTATCCCTATTCCATAATGTTTTTCGGAAACAGCGGCAAAAGCATTTTTAGTGGACTGGGTACCTCGAAATGGATGTCTCGCCCTCGTGACCACCGATCGTGGGTGATATTTCTTGTCCACTTTTGCCGTTGCTTAAGAATTTAGCTTGTCGCCACGCTCAGACGACGGCATGTCATCCGGTCGCTGCCCGCATGGTAGAGCGATTTTACCTCCAGTTGAAGGTAGTGCTCCGAGCACACATAGACCCTTCTGAGAACGAAACCATTTCTCTCGTCCTTCTAGGCTTAGGGAATACTGTAAAGACCCAGTTCAACGCAACACCAGCCAACTACTCTACGGTTGCACGCTGCGGTTACTGGGAGCGCTGGTAGCATCAACACCGTCCACTTCTTTTTCAACTATGGAATTTATACTGTTCGGTTAGCTCACCGGATGCGTGCGCTGCACCCACCTACTTCACGATTGCAAAAACACCGGTCTACGTGTCCGGAAACTATCTACTTGCTCCCACGTACTGCTTCGCGTAGACGGTGTTCGACAGTCATTGCAGTCGCCGTACATCGAACCCTTCGAAGTTATCAACCGTTCAAGTATGGCATTTGCAATCGACCGTGGTGGCCGACGCGAACTTGTCATCATCAACAGCTTAAAACCAGTCTTTGTGGGAGAAACTACTTTGCCCCCATCGTCTAACAATGTTTCTTACAACTTTAAAACTAACCGTACCAATTTTCAGCATCCTAGTGTCGTCTAGTCGGAGCACGATCCCAGTCTACAGGCATCAGCCGTCCCGAATCTTCCAAACCTAACCTGTCGCCTCCCCCGACCATCCGCCGCTGTCGGGACGTTCGTACTCCTGTTCCCTTTTCCGACTATGTACACTGTAAATAGGTTTAGGTTTTTAAATTTTGTATATACTTTCCACGTTTTCGGTTGATTAACATTTTTGAAAACAAAACAACAATTCCAAAACTCCCGAATAAAACTTTTAAAAAATATAAAAACCAAGAAATCTAAACTTCTTACACCCCAGCCATAAGTTCGTTCTCTTTGGCGTTTTCTTTGTGCGATTTTCTTTTCGTCACTCCTTGCCTCAACCCTCCCCTTCAATCTACTGGTTTTCACGGGCAACGCGTTCGAGGATCGCTGCAGTCAACAAGGGTTCCAATGCGAAGGCTGGATATTTCTTCGTGGGAAGGGGCGGAGGAGAAAAGCCACTCACAAGCGCACCGTTTGGCACCAACAGTGGTTGAAGCCCTGTCGGCCATGTTTCTGGACTAGCCAGTTTTTGTAAAGCCCAATAAGCCCGATCCAACCGCTCGACGTCATGCACCCCGTAGGTAGTAAACTATAAACGGTACAGCGGACCCTGTATTTCGACGAACCCACATTCGATACGAACAATTTCATTCTTTGTCACTCGACAAGCTTTTGTCTTAAGAACATCAAGTTACACATCTTTCTGATTATCGAAGGCCTCCTTTGTTCAGTCTTCTAGTGGGGGAGCTCTGCATTGCCCCAAAACATGACTTTTAACTTTCAAGTGCAATTTTTTATTGCTGATCTATTGTGCAATATCCGCCCTTGTTTTATTGCTCCTCACCTTCGTCTCTATCGTTGACACTGGTCTGCTCAGTGAGTTACTGTGCTGACTCTTGCTCCTGTCTCGCTTCATCCGTCCACATCTTTTTGTAAGACTTCGAATATAATTCGCCGTGCCTGACTTCGCTTTTAAGTACGCACATTGTCTCAGACTAGTGTTACCTAGTCTTGTAGGCTTTAGTGTCACTGAAGGAAGATTGCGATACTTTTGGCACATTGTACTTGACTCGGTGCAACTAAGCCGTGGTTACCGGAGGCTTGGAGTTCTACCCCTCTGCAATCAGCCCATCAGTTACCATAGAATGCGGCACGTCACCTGTGGCACGCCAATAGATGACCAAAACTCTGCCATTGGTCGCTTGTCGGAGCGATGGTTATATGGTTGGAGAGCACATGAATGTTATTGTATGCAGCTGTTTGCGCATCAGAAACACAAGTAAATAGTTTGCACATAAGATTTCCATCCCGAATGTCGCACTAGTGGTAAGCAGTGAAAGACAACGGCGACAAGTTTTATACTCATATTCCCGAATTCCCTATATGCGAGCAAGCCATAATGCACAACTCCTGCTCACGTGTTTCTTTGCTGACTTATTCTGTTACTTGACAAGAATCAGTGATGCCTCTCGAACACACGTGATCTATTGGGATCCGGACAACATAATGTGAGTTTTAAACATTATATTTCAAACCTTGTGTCCATGTTGATTAACTACATTTTAATGATTACCTAAATGTGTTATTGACACTTAGAACCAAGAGCTCTCGTAGTACGTGAGCGCAAATATGACATATAATTAGTGACAAGAGTATCCCTCTCAATCTGCTTATCCTGGGTCCTTAATCGCCTAATTTAGGATCATATTCCTCCAGATGGATAACGGTGCAACGCAGGTGTATCCCAAATCAGATACCACCACTCACTGGCACATGTGTACAAAAATACACCTGGTTTAACACCACCCAAAGTTGTTTGCTCGTCTACATAAAACAGATCTCTCCTTGTGTTGTGCAACGGGTTGGAACCAAAACGCTGGGCATGCAAATATACTCCTTAAACCAAGTGGTCTATCGTTTGACTACTGCTCTTCTAATTGACTGGCTCAATCAATTGCGTGCCAGACAGCTTGGAACGAATGCCGCTGTGTAATAACTCACTCGTGCTGCTCGGGCATATAGTGAACACAACCGAAAAGGGAAACTCTGACTGAGTACGGAGGTAACTAGTATTAACCGCCTGCAAGGTTTCCATCTGGTTTGTTTACTGAGATGGACAGAAGAAGCAGTTCGCTTCTCGGCTATTGTTTGGTTGTTGCTGGAAGGACGAAGCGCTTAACTTGATCCCAGTTGCCATCAAGCATGGCATTTAAATTTTTACATTCTCTTAATCATCCCAATGTAGACAGCGCATGCAACCTATTAATCTACTCAACATTACTTTACTGCCGGGTTATTCATTCACAGGATACCAGATCTAACCACGTGGCATTTGTGCACCGTTCAGTTTTTCCCAATTTTATCGAATGTATAACCTCTAGAATATTCAAAAAGACCACCAGGTGAAACCCCGAATAAAGCGAATTCGTGATGCTTTATATACCATCAGAATACACAGCTATAATGACTAGCGCACTCTCCGCTCCTCTCTTTCTTAGCAACGGCAATTTCTGGATGTTGAACTAGAGTTGATAAGCTGCTTATACAATAGTAATGTACATATTCTCTATCTATTCCGTCTTATCCAGTTCAAATAATGTCATGAACGCACAGAGGGATTAGCGAATGAGAGAGCTCTGTTGGTTTTCCGGTTGTTATTTGATCTTTGTGTCTTCAAGCGTTGGAAATCTCTTTTCACTTCGGAAGCATTTAATACACTTCTTGTCAACGTGGCCACGAAAATCTCTCAGACTACTTCTGGTGTAAATCCTGTATCCTTCTATTAGTGACGAACTGATCAAGACTGTGAATCATGAGGCGATTCTCGAGGTAAATTAATTGAACAGTTCTTCTTAACTACATGAATCAAAGTGCCTATGATCGTAGTCGAACACGGGTTGTGGTCCATCGGTTTCATACGCAGAGTTTCAGTTTGCTTTAAGAAACGCAAGTTGAACATGACAGTTTCAGTCAGTTGAATCGTATCATAGATATATGTTCCCTTCATTGTCCTGCATCCCCATATATCCTTAAACTGGGAAATCCCTTGAGTAATGAAATCTAAATCTCAATTTTGAGAAATGATTTTTCCTCATGTTTTTTTATTAAAGTTTACTACTTGTAGGATAATTACATAGAGATGGAGCACTCTGCATGGAAAGTCCGGGTTTCATCTATTCTGCTTTTAGTTTTCAGCAACTCATGGCACAGTTATCTCTATTCCTCTACGTTTCCGCATGCCGTTGTTGAGTATGTGATCGATGTCTTGTTCAAAGGTTCACTGGGGTAGAAGTTACGTATAGCACAATCCAGGCTATGACAGGAGCTTGTTTTCAATGCAAGAATTGGGTGTTGTTTACACCCATAAAGGACGCTAAAATTCACCGTGATTAAAAACGCCCGTTCTGGCACTTGACATTGAGCCTTGTTAATCTAGTAATCTAACTTACTCTGCCATTCGTGGGTAAGCGGGTACGCAGTTACCGCATTATTAGCTAGCGAGCTGCACCCATATTTCAATAAGGGTATTTGCCTTGACTACCAGTCAGACTTACTGGGATGCAAATTTCTTTGCTGCGTATTAACACAATTTGACCGCAGGTAGCAGTGAATTAATTTAGCGATAAGAACTATGAATGAGCGTGAAACAAGTTGCTGAATTCCGTACGTCACGGTCATCGATCAATGAATGGTGCTGATTTACGGTGGGCAATATTTTTATCCCGCGGGACGAAAGCCGCGAGGTCAGGCCCGATGCATTTATGCTGATAATCAGTAATGGCTTATGATGGAAGACCTAGATACTTCAAATGGACCTATCGACAACTTGTGAGCTGTCATTGTGTGGTGATGAACTCGCAACAAAACCAGCGGGGATTGTGAATCGGATAACTGTCATTCAGAAGTTGCTTTTCCGCCTGACCCAGTAAGGTGCCGTTATGGTTTTGTCGGACCCAGTTAGTGCTTGAAGGGTTTCGGTCAAACATAGGAGAAGGCTGTAGTCATTAGACAAAATACGATAGGGAATATTACGACGAGTTTCTCCTAGTGCCAGGAACAGTAAATACCCCTTACGCTCTGAGGTCGCAATCTCTGTGCATTTGTACATACGACCTATCCGTATGAGGGAAATCTAATTCTGCTGCCACGGATAACACAGAATGAGGAAAGTAGTCCTAGCTTGCGTAATACTTGGAGTAGTTTCAACAGTCATAAGTCCCTAGCTGCATCGGCAACTAAAAGCTAGATAAATTAATAACTGCATCCAGTTCCTTGTTATCAAGAGGTAGGGGGTTATCCAGCGGCTGTTAATGTTGCAACAGCATGTTGCTGTTTGAAGGTGTGAGGCGCATTTTATATCATGGGGCACTTCATGGAATTTATCAAGGGTCAGTTATATCGTCTCGCGATGGCCAAACATTGACATAATTTCAATTAACATGACTGCGGGTGGCTATTAAGAACAATGCACAATGACTTTATACAGGTTGAGAAGCACTTTACAAGTTCCAATGGGTTAGGCACAGCAAGCAAGACCGCCTAAACACAGTCTTCATACATGGAGTGCCAGAACATCCTTCTAACCATGTTCAAGATACCGGAAAGCACGATTTAGAATAGTGGCGGTTCATTCGTGATACATTTTCTTTGGATGATGTTGTGTCACTATCACTCACCAGGATACCTCTCTCATCGAATTATAGAGGATGCGACCCTAAAATCCTAAAACTTGTGGTTCAGTCAGAGAAACAAGCAAAGGATGTTTTGGATCGATGGCGAAGAAATCGGAAACATCTTCCTTCCGAAATTCGGTTAAAGGTCGCAAACCCTTTGCACACCTCAAGTATTAAAGCAACTGAAGTAGCAAGCATACTGACGAACGTACATAAGTGTAACTTGACTGCTGCTTTAATTGACTCTGAAGTAGGTCTAAACGAAGGCTGGGACGCGCCTTGGCCGAATCAAGTTGCAAACGAGGTATCATTGACCATCAAAAAAACGAATAACTGCCGACCTCCCATCGGTCGGCATTCTCCCACACTTGACAGCTTCACCTCCCTGCGGGCTCCTAGTGACCTAGAAACTGGCCTGCTTGTATACAAATGCTCAGGGACTTTCTAACAAACTGGCTGAACTGAAAGATCGCCAAGCTTCCGGCTCGTATGATGTCATTGGTATCACCGAGACATGGTTGCACACGGGAATGACGGACGCTGAAGTGTCGCTACCCGGCATGTCGCTGATCCGGAACGATAGGCTCACAAAGGAGGAGGGGTAATCCTGTACTACCGAAACGACTTACAGTGCGAAGCCGTGGAGGATTCAGATTCGCAGTTCCCCGACTCTCTTTGGTGCCGGTTGCAGTTAAACGGCAGGGACGCTTGCCTTATTATCTTAGTGTACCGCGCCCCTAACTCAACACCCGAAACCGACTACCACCTAACGGCTGCTTTAAGGTGCAGTTTACAACAAAAGTACACTCACATTCTTATCATGGGTGATTTCAACGTACATTGTTTAGAAGCCCCTGCCACAACCGGCGAACAATTCAAAACCGATTTACAAAATCTAGTAACTACTGCTCCTCTTTACAACCACATCACTTTGCCCACTCGATTCAGAACTGGTAACAGGCCATCTGTGTTGGATCTTGTGCTTACCAACGAGGAGCATATGATTGATGCGTTGGTTTTAGACTGCCCGTTGGGTCGCAGTGATCACGCAGTCATCAGTTTCAACTTCGTCTGCTATGTAGAATATCGGAATGATAAAGATGATACTGTGCGAACCATCACAAGGTACGACCGACTCGCCCAGCTAGTCAGCGCCACAACATGGTCTTTCCTAGAAGAAGAACCCCCAGAAGTCGCCTGGCTCGAGTTCTTCAACACATTCAGTCTGCTGATTGCACAGGCTTCAGAGACAAAAGCTTACAATAAGTGCAAATCCGTTTCTTTCGTTAGGAGCAGAACCCGAAAATGGATGACAGTACCCAACGCAGCATGGCGAGTGTACAGAGAAGCTCCAGCACCAGAAACGTGGGACAACTACGTAGCCCAACGTAACTACTGAACTCAACTGTTAAGAGAAGACAAAGCCGCCTATCAGCAGAACATCGCAAAAACCTTCAGTGCTAACCACCAACTGTTGTACAAGCACGTTGATAGCCTACGAAAGGTGAGGCAAGGATTTCCTCCACTCAAGACGGCTGATGACCCAACAAGAACGTGTATGGAAGCTGCAAACGCGCTGCAGATGCAATACGCCCCCACGTTTCCAAGGGTCTTGCCACCAAGCGATCTACCAAGCTTTGTCTTCTGCTCACCAAGACTAACCCACATCAATTTTACCGCAGAGGCTCTATTGCAAAAGCTGACTTCTCTACGCAAACACAGCTCGCTGGGTGTCGACGCCATTCGTCCTGAGGCATTGGGAGCAGCAGCAAACCAACTAGCAGAACATTTAGCTCAGTTTTTCCAGCACTGCTTAGACCAGAACCAAGTTCCCGCCATGTGGAAGCTTGGAATAATAAGCCCGATTCACAAAAGTGGAAGCAGATCTGATCCCTCCAACTACCGCCCAGTAACCCTTCTTCCTATACTCTCCAAGGTCCTGGAATTCATAGTTGCCGATGCACTGGTGTGCTATCTGGAAAACTGCAACCTCATCACTCCTGAACAGCACGGTTTCCGTCGACAGCGGTCATGTACAACTAATTTACTCATTGCACGCAGTAGTTGGACCGAGGCAGCCGACGCTGGAGAAGGTGTTGATGTGATATACCTGGATTTTTCCAAGGCTTTCGATCGTCTAGACCATCGGATACTACTATCCAAGCTGCAGCATTACGGGATCGGAGACCCTCTTTTAAGCTGGATCGCCAACTTTCTATTTCAAAGGCAATTAGTGGTCAGAGTTCGGAGCTCATTATCGGACTCCATACAATTCGAGTTTGGTGTGCCGCAAGGCTAGGTTCTAGGTCCACGTTTGTTTCTGGTGTTTATTAATGACCTTGCACAGGAAATCGCTTCAAACTTCCTAATGTTTGCCGACGATATCAAGATCTGGCGCAGGATCCAGGCGAACGCCGACCAATATGTGCTCCAAAGTGACTTAGATACAGTGTATCAATGGTCGATCCAAAACTTATTGCATTTCAACGTCAGTAAATGCAAGGTGCTTTCCATCCGACATCAGGGCAGCTACTCATACCGACTCGGAACGGATGTACTGCAACAATCATCTCTCGAACGTGACTTGGGTGTCCTGGTTCAAGATGACTTGGGTTGCTCCAGGCAATCCGAAAAGGCCTCGAAGACCGAGAATCAACATGTTGGGCTGCTGAGGCGGGCGTTTGGACAAATAAACAGCTCCATATTTCGACAAATGCTCAGTGCATATGTTCGGCCCCATGTCGAATACGCACTTCAAGCCTGGCGACCATGGCTGAAACACGACCTTAATGCACTGGAGCAGCCTCAACGCCGGGCATGTAAGAACGTAACTGGAATGCGCAATCTTTCCTACCAGGAGAGGCTGCGACGACTAGGATTGTTCAGTGGAAGCTATCGCAGGCTACGAGGCGACCTGATTTTGACATACTTGATCCTGCGAGACCCACATCATGTGTGCCGCCCTTTACTGCAACTCAGCAGCAATACAAACCTGAGGGGCCACTCATTAAAACTCGCAGAACAATACAGTCGTCTGGAGTGCCGCAGAAATTTCTTTTCCATTAGTGTCTGTCACCCGTGGAATGCTCTCCCAGAATCGGTCGTCTCTGCACCGACACTAACAATATTTAAAAGACGGTTGGACGATGCACTCATCCACTTACACTTTGTTACTTAACACTATGTCACCATCCTACACCTGGAGTTTACCCTGGAATTATTTGTTGTTAACTGTGGGTGTTGTGAATCTAAGTGGATCGCAGGACTGCAGCGAAGCAAACGAGAAGTCCGTATTTTCGTATTTAAAGTGTTAACTATTTTACTATCCTTTTCATCATAATTATTATGTTGATATCCCCTGCAACTATCCAACGGGGCTTGTAAAGCAACGCTTCTTAACCCGTATAAATTCATTGTTCATTGTTCTAATAATTTGCTGATAATCTGCATTTATTTGGCGCTGACCTGCAATGCACACTTAACTTACTTACTGTAAAGATGGCGGTTAGAAAGAAGTTCATTAAACGGAACTACATTTTAGTTATATGTATTTTAACGATATTGTTAAAACGACATTTGTAACCTACTTAGTCCAACATTTCCAAGTACACATATGTTGCAACATGATGTATTGGCGGTAAAATTTACAGAGTATCTTTCTACATTTCTATGGTACATTTTTGCTCACTAATGCTAGGCATTTAACGCTGCGCACTTTTAAGTACAGTCTACTCACGTTTCCTGCCAATGTCTAGGATGGCGTACGCAAGGTATATAACTAACGTATATTATTTTTGTAAGTGCTCCGCCTAGTCACGCTCAGTCTGTATATATGGTTTTGTGACATGCAAATTTCGGCCTAATATTCATATAATAAACACATTTTCTTGCGGGTTTGGACATATTTTAGCCTATCTTAAACAGTGCAAATCAGTTTTAGAGCAGCTTACACTACTGTTTCTACTTTACTCCAAATCTGCCTAAAATTTCAAAACATGCATGCATATACTATATTTTTTAATAATTATCCAGTTGCGTTCTGAATCATCTGTATATAGGGATTACGAATCTCTTCTTCAGCTAAATATACATGAAGCAACATGGCCACTTTTGGAACTATCAAAGTTTTTTCGTGTGCGTCAGCCTAACACATAAAGCCTTCAATTTCTGCTGCTGTTGTTGTAAGTAAAATGTTCTTCTAAGCTACTCACTGCAGACATTATTTCTACCACCAGTTTCTGCATTTTCTTTTCCATTTGCTTACTTAAACTAACCATTGGTCAGCAAAATGGACCATCTATATTACCATTTCATTTCGTTCCGCAAAGCCGCACTAATTTCATCTCTGTTCAAACATGGTCACAATAACAGAAATACTTATAAAGGTGTTAACACAAGTTTGTGGGTAAAGAAAAATCACTGTGCTATTTGGCAAGCTGGAGTTAGTAACAGCACTATTTCAATGCCCAAACTCCGTTTATTCTGTCCAAAAATGTTCTAATGCTCATCGGGTTGAGTGTCGAGCTTAACCGCCTTTCACAACAAATGGTTGGTTACGGGGCAGGTTCAGTGATGTTAAACAAATTTGGTTACATCTTGACATTAGTGATGAAGTAGTACAATATAATGTCTAACGTCACACTAGACCTGACCGCCTAGGAAATCTACACCAGCTTGGAAGCAGCGTCACGTATATTGGCCCTAACGCCGTCCAACTGTTCAACGGCTTTAATAGGTTACGAATTATTGGAACGTAAACTATAGTTCCTTAGCGGTTTTCTTTCTGTTATAGTTAGGCGTTTTGTTTAACACCTAAGCAAGCACTGCCAAAGCTAAGAATATTCGCGGATACCCTTACCTCGGAACAAGTGCCGAAAGTAGAATGGGCCGACTGCTGCATAGCTGGTGAAATCAATAGAAGTAACGCAGAGGTCATTAAAGTGTTGGGTCTAAACAACTTATTATTCTTCACCGGACTTCACACCCAGTTAGATATATCTTCGCCCACAATTACGCGCCCAGCTTAACGATTCGGAACAATGCATTGTTTAGGTGTGCCACATATTTATCGTAAGTCAAATTACTTTTTGATGACAAGCACGCCGTTTAAAACCGTCAGGTGGCAAACTAGTTCAGCAGAAAAATGGTACATCTCACGTCCACGCACAAGCTAACCGACCAGCTAAACTTCGCCAATGAGGATCTGGCTGCGTGATGCAAACCTCTTACATACGGTAACAATTCCTGCTTCTATTTCTATTTCTCTTTTCTGTGTCTACCATCAGAAAGATAGATTTTCATTTCCACTACTCAAGCAACGGCGCTGCAGGAAGACTTGAAAATAAAAATACAACAATGTCAAATACCTATCTGTGGATATAAATGCCGTGATAGAAAGTTCAATTTGTCTACACAATAAAGCTGCTTCAGCAAACCTCAGTTGTGGTGAAGTGCGGGGACTTTTAATGCAGCTCACCAGAAAAATTTATTTTCTTCTAGCTACTGTGTATGTGTGTATGCTAAACGAAGATCTTAGCGCATCCTATGCAAACTGCTGCATCCAACGTCCTCACTCCAAGTCGATTAGAATCATAATTTAATAGTTTCCTTACACGGTTAAGAGTAAGATACGCCTTGCCTACATGTAGCGTTTTCACTACACAAGTAATGCCCAGACTGTTTACACCATGCACGCTAGAGCGCAAAGTGTCAACATGCATCGACGACTTTATTCCTCATGATTACTTTTACATTTTCCAAAGCCTGTACAACTTTCGGCTTACTGCCGATTACATACCTAGCAACATGTTTGTTGCGCAACATAATTGCATGTAAATGTTGATCAGGCCTGGTTTGGTGTGCCTCGACAAGTTCGAGAACATGCTATTTATTTATTTATTTATTTAATTTATTTGCACATACCATCTTTATCCGGAACGCTCAATCTGAAGCCTAACGAAGATAGTGACTTCCTATTCCCTCTCTCTTGGCTTCATGAAACGGGATACTTATGAACTATAATAGTTCATCAACATCCAAGCTCGGTCAGTAGGCTCAGGCTTGTCTGAAAAAGCGCTGTTTTCAGCTATTGTGGATTTCGTCAGTGATGCGCCTTCCGGCGAACCACTGCCGGTTCCGCTGCCTTGATCTCCAGATGCCAGCACGTAGTGGGACTTCGCAATGGGTGCCACCCGCAGAGCTGCATAAATGACAGTCAACCGTGATTTATTTCGGATCATCTTTAACTGCCATGGCAGTTATGAAATTGCAATGGCAACCAGCTAATCCCAGGAGCTAGGACTTTCCGCCTTGGTCCTCCTTGGTCAAAAGACACTATCAGCATAATCATTGTTACACAGTGTACATCATAGGTTTCAACTAAATGTTAGACCATAGGACATAAACAATGCTTGTTCCCACGTCTGTTCTTTGCGACCCTGTTTGTCTCTTATCTTCCCTTTCTCCGAGGCCTGGAAATTCTTGGGGATCTGGGATCGGACCGTGAAAGAGCTTGTGCCTGGGACAGGACCTAAAAACCCCCAAGGACCTACATAGAACACGGCTGTACAACAAGTGGATAAAAATGCACTCACTACCATGACCGTCGTCCAGTAATGGTAGCTGGACATGACGCCTTCATACTCCTGCGAAGTATACATAATCCTGAGAAATCTAGACGCAAGAATCGGACGTTTTGCTCACCTGGACAGGAAGATGACGAAGGTCTAACCCTCCATAGGCCTCAGCCATTACAACCGCCCCGAGCAAAACTAACCTGTTCAGCTAACAGAGGAAATTGGAAGGCAATTGGCGGCGGTTAACCGAGGGTTATATCAGTCGACGAGCTGCTCTGCCAGTTTTACATTAGTGTACAAACGGATTGCTGACAGTGTTTCAGGACGTGGTGGGTTTTCGCCTGGCAAGCGTTCTCCCTATAAAAAGCCACAAATGTCCGCTTAACAACACTGCGACGTGGCTGATGTGACTCGCCACTGAATAAAGTCACTGCCCACAACTAAAACTGGCAAGCCGACCAGAATCCTAATGTAATATTTTCCTGGCAAGTTTTCTCTACAAACGGAATGCCCAGCCTGTTTACACTACGCACACTAGAACCCAACTTGTCCTCATGCATTGATGAATTTATACCTCAAGATTAATTTTACAGTTTCCAAAGCCCGCACAACTTTCGGCTTACTGCCGATTACATACATAGCAACGTGTTTGTTGCGAAACATAATGGCTTGTAAACGTTGATCATGCCTGGTCTGGTGTGTCTCAGATATTCGAGAATATACTATTTATTTATTTATTTATACAGTTTAAGGACATAAAATGTTTAGAGACATGTTTAATATTGCTTATGATTAGTGAAGAGTTAGCAAGCTCAGTTGTAGTGCATCGCGGTCCTCTTTAAGTCAGCTGGCTTTGGCTAGTCCGGTAAAGCACCAGACTTCAGGGGTTTGACGTTCTTGAGCCAGTAAAATTTGCGCCTTCCGGCGGACCAGTGCACATTCTGTCCCCACGAGTACTGGATGCCAGCAGGTGGGGGTAAGTTGCCAGGGCTGCTAGTCGCGGGCCTGCATGATTGACAGTCAACTATAATAAAACACCTCTCACCTCCCACTGATAGCACTGCAATGAAATGTGCGGGGACCATCATCGAGCCCTAGGAGCTAGGGCCATCCGCATGTTGCCTTGGTAGGGAAGTTATACTCATAATGAGCAATTAAAAGTTAGTGCGCACACAAGAATACTAGCATGTTAAACGCCGGTGTCTGGTGATCCTCCGGATTAACAAAAGCCTTCCGACTGAGAGTGGATGGTGCTAAACTACCTCAAATCCATACTAATCATTAGCAACCTAAAATATATCCGCAGGCTTCTAAGGCACTGCTTTGTACTATGGCGCTGAGCAAAATGCTTTAGTTCCGGTGGTGTTCTGCATGCCTCAGCGCTTTTCTTAACAGCTAGCGGTGTAAGTTGTGTTGGTTTACGCCATGGGCAACTGTCAGGCATGCATGTCCGCGGCTGTTACCCATGGCCAAGTGAACTGGCTACCGGCTTCCGGTAATAATAGAGGCGGAACCCGGCAGGTGGTTTCCTAGAAGGCGCACTAGTGGCGAGACTTAGTAGTTCAAAGTGACGATGTCTGGTGCTATTCCAGACGAGCCAAAGCCTGCTGACTGAAAGTGGACCGCGCCGAAATTTCTCTAATCATTTTAAACCATCACTATTCATTATTAGCAGTGCAGTAATACCTTGCAGTCACGTCGGAAATCGTAGCGTGCATAAAGCTTATGTTGACTTGATATTAAATGACTTGATTGTCCGCTTTAAAATAGTGAATAAAGTTTGTAGAAGGATATGTATTTATGCTGCACAAAACCTTAATTAAAAGTGCCGCGCTTTACATCATTAAAAACGGGGTAATTTATGTAACACCCAGACTCTAACTACCTCCTAGCCAAATGCTAGAAACAGCCCTTACGTTTGCAATCGAGCTGCTCTTACCGCGAACCAGAAACACTGATTGCTTATATTACTCAGTGTTTTATGCGTAATGTCTTAAACTAAAGCGTCATTCCTAACTCCAAACCTACAATAAATGAACGCGCGCTTGTTAGGTCAGTTGTGTTTATTCGTACCTTTTTCTAATTTTCTCGACTTAACGCCTAATTTTGTTTGACCGGTCGTCGGTCAATATTTACTTAGTACGCCATGACGAAGTAAACCCGATTAGTGAGGAAATGTGCTCAACAAACTAGTTCGCCTCAGAGAAGAAACGTATACCCTAACAGAAAAACCAAGCTACGTATCTGCCGGTGAGTTTTTGCAATATCAGTTTGACCGCCCCCACATAAACGCAGGTTATTTAACAACCTTATGCTCACCAGTAGGAATAAATACGAAAACGGCTAAAGCAAGGGTCTAGAATTCTGTGGTTTTCACCTTTTGCGTTAACTTTATTTTAAATCAAACCATGTCGAAAAGGTATTGTGTATTAAATAGGCTCTCAAGGAGCAGGCTATGTTTCCCACTTATATCCTTAGCGCGAAGCTGACATCGTTATATATGTAAGTGCCAACCTACAACCACAATACCATTGAATATTCTCTCTACATCTCGCTTCCATTCATTGCATATTCCTACTACTTCCCCTACCCGTTTCGATCTGACCTACCCCTCCCATTATGGATCCTCACCTACGATGCTCCATCAACCTACCGTTCATAATGTAGCTCCCCACTTTGGTGTGTAAGACCTCAAATATCTGGCCATGCTGCATGACCATCGCTTGTATCGTCCTAATCCTACACTTCTCTGGCTCTGGCTCATCCCGTCTCACGAACAACCAAGCTTTTCTGCTCTACCGACTTATCGTCCACCCTGTATCACAGCAATTTTGTGCGTAGAGCCACAAGTAACAAGCTGGGTTACCCAATTATACCTTTATCGCTAAGCTGACATAGTTATTTCTTATAATTGCTACAATATGAACCAAAACACCACTGTATAATCTCCTTTAATCCCTCTTCCATTTATCGCATATTCCTGGTACTGCTATTTGCTGTTTGGCTTTGGCTTTCCTCTCCTCCCAGGCACCACCTATCTACGGTCGTCCAACGACTTATCTTTCACAATGTAGCTCCGCACTTTTGTGCGTAAGACCTCAGGTATCTGACTATGTAGCCTACCTATAACCTTATCCCGTCCTACTTCTTCACTCATCTCTATTGCTCTAGCTCATTCCGCCTTAAGAAGCGCCAAGCTCCGATGCTCCACTGACTAACCTTTCACACTGTAGCGCCGCACGTTTGTGCGTAGGACCTAATGTACTTGGCTACTTGCCCAATTATATCGTCCTCGCCAAGCTGACATCTTTCATTTTTACAACTGTCACCTTACTAACCACAACAACATTGCTAATTCTCTTTTCATCTCGCTTCCATTTACCGCATACACCTACTACGTGTCTTACATGTTTGGCTCTGACTTTTCTCTACTCCTAGGCATCACCTACGTATGGTGCTGCAGCTACGTATCTTTTACCATTTAGCTCCGCACTTGTTGCGTGGCACAACATCCATATATTTTCACATTTACAGGAATATAGCAACGCTGGATCCTCTTTTTCATCTCACCATCAACTGTAGACTTAGTTTATATAAATCGACGCCCCTCTTTTCAACTGACCACTCAGCAGTGCACGTCCAGTACTCACCTGAGTATGGCCTTATCCTTCTACGTACCACATCCCGAAACTTCTCATTTGGTCATCTCCGCCCATCTGACTTACCTGTGACACAGTAGAGCTCTAAATTCAGGAGGCCGATTTAGTCTATTGATGCCTCGCTGTTCCATTTTATTTCACAGTTACATCAAGTGCTTTGCTAACAACATGGTTCCATTATTGCAGCTTTGGGTCTAATTACTCACCGCTCCAGGGAGACAAGCTTTTTGTCACAACTGTGTACTGCAGCATCTTTTCTTTGATGCACTACTACACATCTCATGGCACCTAGTGGCTGAACACGTATTCTTTAGTTTCATCCCAAATATTAGAAGACACATACAAACAGATGACGCCATCGTTGCTAGATAACATATGAAACTAGATACGTTGTTTGGCAAGGCACGAATTCGCCAGCTCCCCATACTCCTCTCTTTACTTTCGAACTCGTTCCTTTCTGTGACATTTTCTTCCTTGTTCGCCAGCGAGGCCTGCGTAGAAGTTGCTAAATATTCTAACCTGAAGCGCAATATCTATAAACATGATCTTTAGACGTATATGGACAGATCATACCACCACCTCGGGCATTCTGTCCCCTTGCTATGCATCCTCTAGCGGTTTGGAGGACCACGTTCAAATAACTTTCACTTTCGGAACATCACCACAAGTAAGCTGCATCCACCCGCAAGAGTTAAACTTTCTTGCAAGGTCCTGGCGTTTTGTTCCATCCACCTCGCCAGTGGGTTATTTATGGTACCAGATACTTCATTTGCTTGGCGTCAATATCCGATGGATACGGTACCCACCTCGCCAGTGTGGTCTGCCATCAAGCCTAGACATATGGCAGCTTATCTATTATGGAAGCATTTGATCCTTACTATCCAGTGGTTTGAACAGTTGGGTTCCAATCATTATTACCTCCTGAACATCACCTAAATAGCTTCATCCCTTACAAATGATCATCATACATGCAATGTTATGGCGTTAAGCACCGTCCACCTCGCCCTTTAGATACTTTATCCTGATCGCATTTTGATCCACATCCTACGTGAGTCTGAACCATTTGGATCAAATCCTTATGACTTTCGGCACGTCTGAAAAACAAGTTCATCTCCCCGCAGGTGTACAACCTACTTGCGATTCCCTGGCGTTTTGCTACGTCTACCTCGCAAGTGGCTTATTCTTCCTGCTACATAACCCACAACGCCAGTGTGGTACAATGCGTTTATACCTACCGGATGTAAATTGTTTGTGGTCTACACTACTACGCTTATCCATACCTGATTCCATAGACCACAGCAAGCTACCCGACCCGCCGAAACATCCTCTCCATGTAAGCTTCCCACTTAGCTGCGACGGTTACCTTCCGTAGACCTACCAGCGGCACGCACCTGGCCCGTGGGTTACCTGCTCAGACAATGATACTGCTTATGCTGTGACTTCCGTACCCACCAGCATAACGCAGCACGGCAATTTACACAGCTTATCTCCAAACAATACCGCTGTCCACAACAGTTCCTGATGAATCCCGCTTAAGCCTTCCGCCAGGTCAACGAAAAATCGAGCGTCCCACGACTGCGACTAGCTGCGTGGAAAATCGGTCCTACAAATGCGTTAAAGTATCTCAGTGTTATTTACATCGTGGTCAACAGCAGTGTTCCACCACGTGGTGGGTTATTGTTTGGCAAGCGTTTTCCCTATAAAATGCCACCAGTGTCTGTTTGGTGACACTGCGACGTCGCGGATGTCACTCGCTACCGAAATAAAGTCACTGCCCACTACTTCACACGCTGAATGGTAACAATACCTTATATTAGCAAGCACGCCTTTATCAAATACTATCGGATACTTACGCTCGTGGAAAAACGATGAGCGATTTCCGGAACCATTCGAACTCGCACTTAGCACTTCCGTACCAGCAACACGTAGTGGTCTTACCGTGCTTCGACGCCACCATTCTCGTTGACACTAATGATCAAGCTTTTCCTCCCTACCTCATTCTTGTGTAAAGTTATGTGCAATTTCCAAGCCATGTGTTTTGTCAACGCGGATTTCTGTCGTGTGCTATACACCAGCTCTTCGTGTTTTTATGGCCCTGTCAACCAATTGCTCACACCTGTACTGGTGTGTCTCGTTTCGTCGAGAATATATTTATTTATTTATTTAGCTGTAAGCTACTTCACCGCCGGTGGCTAAATGCTCATCAGAGCACGGCGAATCCTTGATCATTGTAAAGCTAAATATTAGGTTGCGCTTTTGGTCATCATGAAATCATAATATTGTTCTCGGTGTGCTGCTCGTTCTACCCACTTGATTTTGTGCACCGTTTGAACAAAAAGTTGGTAGACAACGGATCAGGAACTTAAAAGAGCGATTTTTATTTGTATCAATTAATCAACGTGAAAGTGTCTGTGTGAAAGCCGAAAGTAAATACCGTCGCCAGCCGATTCCAAATAAAGTCCTAGTCGGTTACCCTGCTTAGTACATCAATATATGGTGCTAAAGCAGCCGGGCTGAACACTGCTAATTAAGTCATCCCTCACTCAGAAAGAATTGAAGTGGACAGTAGCTAAATGATTTCTACAAGTGGCATAACTGATGCGTGGTACGGATGCCAGTATCAAAAGGAAAGCTTAAGCCATGACGGTAAGCGATAACATGTATCCGCCCTGGGCTTCAGGTCAGAGGCAATTGAGCACTTGTGCTCACTATCTTGTTAGAAACTACTAAAGCTTGATAGCGTTGGATCAGCACAAGCTGTCTAATTTTAAGGTAGGTCAGCCTACGTCAATCAAAGTGGACCGCAAACTGAAGACAAATTTGGTTCCTTCCGATACCACCAAACTACACTGTCTGCACGAACGGATGCAAACAACTGATTTCAACGGAGTTAACGGTCCCTGTTTCGCAATATCCGTAAGTGGCGGACGTTCAAACAAAAACATAGAGGCTTTTGGTGCAGAATTGCCTATCCGCATAAGACCTTGTACTATGCTAAACTGAAAGAACTGGATTATAAAATAATAGTGAGGTTGCACTGAAGAGACACGTAATGTTAAAATAGCGGCTGTTAATAAATGCTTCGCTACCCAAAGAAAACATACAAGCAGCGCGAAGCCAAAGGTGCTTCGGAAGGGATGCACTGCAAAGGGAACAGGTCAAAGAAGAAATCTGGTACTTACTGCTACACCCATTGGCGCAGCAGTATAAACGTGGTAAAGATATAGTTGTTTCCGATTTTAGGAATCTAACCGCGGTGCGTCCCTAAAACACAGCATTTGTAAGATCTCGATGGCATAAAATTTAGTCGGTTTCACCATTGCGGTTTTGGTTTTGCTTAATCGCTATGGCATCCGAAACTGATGTAATGTCCCAAGAAGACAATTATCCTAGTGGCTACAAGAGTTGCCTAAAAATTTGAGGGTAAAATCACAGTACTCGCTGCTTAGCTTCTACTAACTATCTCAGGAATTTGCATCCGTTTGGAGCTGCATTTTCAACTACTTGTGCTTGTTGTGCCATACGACAAGCCGTTACAGTTGATGTAAGGGGATTCAAATCGGAGGTGATATAATGGATAAAAATGTAGCTTTTATTCTTAATTATATTGACGCACACCATATGAAACGTAGCCAACTGACTACAGGCACTATTGTTCCGCAATAGGCGCGTAGAGATGCAAGCTTGGTGCTTGATGGCTAAAACGCACAAAATGTGCAGTAATAAAAGCGGTACGGATGAAGGACCTAATGGTTGTTAATATGACCATAGTCCGTTTGATGTGTGTGTAGCTTGGAGATCAAAACTGTAAAAGAGTAGAAAGGTTGGTGGTGATGAAACGTGCACATAATAAAGTAGCTCCGTATTGTACCTATTAAAAATAGTGTAAGGTGGCGCCGGTCTACTTGCCCGCCTGTGGCCACAGGCTGCTACGCATTTCCTTGGTACCTCAAACTTGTCAAATCTCAGTAATATAAAACAGCTATTTGTTGCTTTTTATCAGGAGAACGCTTTCTAGGCGGGAACCCATAACGTCCTATAAAAGTTTGCCAAACATTTGACGTTAATATACAGCCAGCATTCTTGTGATATGTAGGATGTTGGAAATAGCTAAAACAATAAGTACTCGTTTTGTATAGTAAGTAGAAGCGTAACTTAAGCAAAACGTCGTGTTTGCCTAAATAACATAAAGCAGATTTATACTAATGGTTTAAAAATATAGGCGGACCCATTTTGCCCCTTGTTGTTGCGTATATGTTCTCACTTGAAAAGTAATGCTATTGCCAAACTCGGCCGTTTACCTGAACACTGGTCTCTTTAGTTAAGGTAGTCATGTTTCCACAAGCAAGACACTTGATATTTGTGCCCCACAACGCAACCAATCTTAGAACCCATCGGCAACCACAGGATTCTCTCTGTTATAATTGAGGGAACGCCGCCTATGTTCTGATTGCGTAATTGCCTGATAAGCTTGTCGCTCGCACGGTTGAAGCACGCCTACGATGACGACTTGTAACGCTGGCCACTCGAACGGAATTGCGCTGTCCTGATGACGCTAGCTTTGCCGGTGAGGCGGAAAATTGAGCAGGCGTGTGAACGATCCTTGCCGCACTTGTTCGGATAGACGCTGAGGCCTCGGAAACGGACGCACACGAGGGGGGGTTATGATAGACGCGCGCTAATGGCTTAGTCGTGAAGGCTGGCCAGCTAAAGACTCACACGCAATCACGTGACCCGACCGACTCCCAACTGAGGCGAAGAGAAAGAAAAGGCAAGTGGTCCTCTGTAGGCTCTTTTACGACCGACAAAGGGCGATCACAGCCAATGCACTGGGTTATTAAGTTAGGAAAAACAGCCACCACGCAGAGGTGGTAGTTTGCAAATGAGCATTGTCAAAAGGTGCGCAGTTTGGGCGCATCTCGGAGTGGCTGAGCTCTGCTGCGTTGTGGGGAGGAATTGGACCTCGGTTTCCACAGCCATTCTGCCGGGGATTCTGGCGCGTTTTGCGTTAATATGTGACGTGCTCGCAACACTGTCATAAGGTCAAAAGGCAAAACCGACGGGAAGCAAAGTTCACTCTTGTTGCTTTAACCCAGCAAACTAATGAAACCCTTAATTGTAACGCGTAAGCGCAATAGATAAAATAAAAGTTGTTACATTGCGACCAACCTAGTTGTGCGGTAGCAGCGGGCACATTTTAGGTTTGAAAACTAGGCTGCTGGGACACGTAATGTTTGCACTAGGGAAAGCTAAACCACAGACGCTTCGGCAAAAGATAAACAGTAGTCAAGCAGTGGTCAATATAAACCAAAGTGAATTGTTCATGGACATCGAGCTATTAAAGATAACCGTAATTTACTGGGAAAAGTCGTGGCTACCGTTCGTGCGCGCTTGAAACGCTGCGCTTCACAAAGCTGAGAGATAGGCTAAACGTACATAGGTAGCCCACGTAGCACGAGTATTAGACGGACTAACGCAAATAAATGATACGTTGCCGTATTGAATAACGTTTACGTGGCAGAAAAGTGGGCAAACATGACACAAGCAACTAATATGCTTTGAAGTCTTACATACTTTTATAAACGCATATGAGAAACTGTGTGTGAAAATAATTTGGGCGAGGAATTATTGCTTTGTGTTAATAATGTACACTGTTGAGCAAATCTTAGTTAAAACTTGGCATTTGTGCACATTTGCACGGATTAAATAGAAGATTTGCTTCCAAAATATATTACAAATGTGGGGAAAATTTTCAGAAAGAAAACCGATCAAGGATAGCAGTAGTATTCCTAAAACTGAATACAACGCAAACACTGCAGTTCATCAAGTTGCCAGTTTTATATAAGCGCGCTGTTCAGCATATGCTGTTAGAATGGGAAGGTTGCATTTGAAAAAAGCATTTAGTGGTGTGCACCGTACCCTATATTAACTTGTTAAACAGCACTGCAGTTGCCTCTCGTACTTAGAGATCTTTCGTACCCAATGCATAGAGTCTTTGGTGAACACTTGGTTTACCAAGAAGCAGTTTTAAAGAAGCCGTAGTTATATACCAACCACCTCTTGGGTTCACTACAAGCTTCCATTTGTATAAACGTTGTTCGATTCAGCTCATAGGAACTGAACAATTAAACCAATAGCCCAGGAAGGTCTGCTGAATTACAGTTTGCTATGAAATGTTTGTCCACTATTTCTTCTATTGATTTTCACTGAAACGAATAAATCAAAACAGGTAACAAATTTACGAAAGAAAACCAACGTGATTAAGTTGAATTTACAGATGACACCGTCACAATCGTGTTCGTGAAACAATTATGTTTTTAAGTAAAAAGGCATTCAATGCATCCGAGCTCCACTTGATTGCCTCCTTAGCATCATTTGTTAACCATTGTAATGCTACCGTTGTTTACAATTGCACCAATCATTAGCTGGCTTTGAACTACCTGCCGTGTGTCTGGATTGCGTCACGCAACCTCTTTTGAGCAAACACATGCTAGTTCCATCTATTATGCCGCATCAGAAACGGAGAGAGTTGGAGCTGTTTACTTTCATCATTACACTCCGCGACCGAGAAGCTTTGTCCTGATATTTACTCGGTGGGTAACGTTAACCTGAGCTGAGAGGGAAGCACAAAGCAGAGCTTGCTGGTTTTAGTGTTGGTCTGAGCTTCACATCAGCACTTACAGAGCGGTTAAAAGAAGTTGGCGGGTTATAGAGCAATTAAAGTCAAGCCGAAAGCCATAAAACACTTGCTTGTGCTTCCTTCTTAGCTCAGCCTACTATTTATAGAGTCCAACTCAGGACGAATCCTGTCGGTCGTGGAATGCATTGCTGGAAGTTAGCTGCTCCAAGCCACCACAGTACAGATGCAACTCAGTAAATCCAAATGGCATATGTTGGTCTTAAAGCAAACTGTAGCTCAAAAGAGGTTGCATGCTGCAATCCAAAGACACGTCGGGTACTCAAAAATCCACTACCAAAATTCTAACCGGTGTCGACCGTCGCTGTGGAGCGCTGATTAAGACGAGAGCCACTAAGCACAGTGCTAGGTTCATTTCTTAGCTCAAGCTTTCAATGACTGACGAGTACAAAGCAGGACGAAACCGGGCGGTCGTAGGGTTTATTGTTGGGTGAAGGTATCTCCGACACTCTTCACTTCCCGGACACACATATTATTGATGAGTGGCAGTTAGGCCTTTGGGCATAATCCTGCCAATGAAGTATTGTCACTCACAAGGCATAAGCTATGCTGGAAGGCTCAAGTTGCCGGCTTTTCGACATATAAATACGACAACGTAGCTGTGGCGATAGCTATGTTAAGTTCATTAAAAATTATCTAGTGCCCAAACTTAGTAAACACTTCACAAGTTGAAAATGCAGGCTGATGAGACAAACGGCGGTTGCACCACGTAAATCCGGAGGCAAGTTTGTCTAAGTAATCACCAGGCAATTGTTGGGCACTGGTCGCTAGCCAAACCACGGACTTCACGCAATGTTCAAAGCCTCCCCACTTTTAAGCGCTTGTAGGAAATTGATCTCAAGCTAACACGCTAGGCCCTGTGTTCCATACGGCTGACAATAATACAAAACCTACCGTGGTTGCCTGCAAATATGGGGAGAAAAGCAGCCACTCAATTATCAATAACATGGGTCTGATTTGGCTAATTTTTTTATCATTTGTACGTGGCGATTGGGTCCGCAACGCAAAGAAAGCTTTGGCCTGTAACTTACTTTTTCTTAATTTGTTATTTAAAATTTTACTTTTCTATATCAATAGCAGATGGTCATAATACAATAAAACAATTATTATAGCAATTCTTTTTAATATACGTTAGGAGCTGTCCTGCAAGAACCCGTTTATAACCCATTACTTAAAGCAGTATGGAAACTTTTCTAAAGTAAATCGTGCACATGAGATATCTTGGCTTCTTCTCTGTTGGTATGCTTGGGGTAGCCAATTATGCACAAAATAAGAGTTAAAATGTGTAAGGAATAAACAGCTAACGGATCACTACTTAGTTTCACAGACGTGGTACTTCTGAGATAGCATAATACATCAACCTCGCTATCCATATTTTTGGTTATGATAAGCTACTGATGCGTATTTTGTACGACTTTTGTTAAGTTCTGCTACTAACGTGTAAAGCAAAATCGTTCCCATGTTGCACCTGATACCACAAAGTTTTGTTTTTAGAGGTATTGTAAAACGGTGTAATTTTGTGATAATGTATTAAGGCGGGTTAGTTGCAGCGTACGCCTTTACATGTTTGGTCTACTAACCTGTTTCCATGTTCAGCTGTGTTGAACACTAAAGTTTTTGTCTGCACCACAAGGAAACAAGCATTTCCTGTAGTCGTCCCTGCCGATTTAGCTTATTCTAGCTGATTGCGATTTTATACGCCACGAATCTGACCTGACCAAGCATTTTATTATGTTTATGCCCCGTTAACTTGCTTTATTGCTAAACTGAAAGCAATTTCACTACGGCGTAGGTATTTCCAGAGAACGTGTCAAAAATCACCGTCCTTGAAGGTTTATCGCTAATAGGATTATGTTCAGAGTAGTATAGTAGACCAGTTGTCTGCAAAGACAATGCGTGTCTGGCTAATTTAAAGTAAAACTATAAATTCTTTCAGCGCCTATTTTTAAAGTAGTTTTTGCGGTTTTAGCTATATTTTAATAAATAGTGCGAACCACAACGACGGTATAACCAACTTCTTGACACGATGGCGGCCACACATTACATTAAAGGCATATTGCTAATGAGTTTGCTTGCGTGCTCATACACAAATGTACTAAATTCGTAAGTGATCCTGTAATTATTTCAGCTTTTTTTATTGCTTTCCATAGAAACCGTACTTGAGCAATACATAGCAGTGAACATGACGTTGTTCGTTTTTGCGTTTATAAAATGGATTGTGTATCCAAACTTGCTACCAAGCCCCATCCGCGATATTTGCACTTGCTAGTATGTGCCTAGGATGTTCCCTTCGATTCTCTTAGTAGCTGCCTATATGTTAGTTTCGTAAATTTATGTCGCAGCTCTACTTGTTCCCCTAAGCAGTTGAATTTTGCTTTGCGGCACTTGCTTGTAGGATTTTCATACTTGGAAGGTTTACCTCTCTTACATCAAAATTTAATCATTTTCCGGGATATTTGCATTAAGACAATGTTTTAGTGATAGCAAATATACTTACTTGGTCATTATTCTTGTTGCGTCAAAAGGTTTGGACTTTAATAACTATCTAGGATTACCTTACCTGCCGACCACTGGTCGCTGAGTGATTGACTGAAACATACAGCCTACTTGTGGTCATCCTCCTTTTCAATAAGCAGAGGTATTCCTGTTGAAACCGCCTTTTATCAGCTGTAAACACAATTAATTTTCAAACATTTTCTGTGTAAATCTGCAAATAGCGTTAAACTGGAAAATTGGTTTTTTCCGTATTTACGATACGAGATGGCTCCTAAGTCAAACTAATTTTAAAGCGTGTAAAGAATATCGGGTGTGTAAGGGTGACGGACTTAATCAATGGTATTCCGTGAATTAGGGAAACTAGGATCCTGCAAACCTTCCCGCAGAAGATAAATAAGACGTAGTGCTCTGTGTGCATTAACCTGAACTGAAGAGGCAGTGGATGTTACGTTAAATATATAAATGTCCATAAGTAAGCCGGCTGCATAGTGGAGTAACCAAACGTCATGACTGTTAGGTTAATGTTTGGCGCAAGTTATTGTCCGTATAATGCTAACGGATGTGCATCGATACGTTTTATTGAGGTACGCATTCGGTTGTTAAGGTGGTGTATGATAATATATGAGGTGGGCAGACGGCAGACTCAAACCATATGCAAATATTCTCTTCTAATTGGGAAGCGTTGCAAACGCTCATCACCCACCAAGCGAGAATACTGAAAATGGTTCATCAGATATTGTTACCAGAGGAGGGGAGGACGCATCGAGGTGAACATTGCTAGGTCGCAGTGCACTACAGAAACAGGGTTTACGAATAATGGACAGGTACATGGGCATGTTAGTGATTGAAAACGTCTGCATAAAGTGAACTTACCCGGTTCTTATTGGAGGAGCAGGTTGTTCGCATAGGTTGCAGGGTTGCATCACACGTCTTGATGTATGAATTCGACCATATATTGTCTGAAGATTACGGAAGCACTCACTGAACCTATGAGCTTGTAGTCCGCCGCAAGGAAACAGCAGAGTTTGCAAACTTCCTATGCTTTGTGGAACGACAAGACACGGCGACAGGGGGTGGCCCTGAAAAGGCCCATAGCTCGGTTCTTTAAGGAATGTGAAACGTTGAGGAACTGCAAGGCGAAGGAAGACCGGACACGGTGCTGTGGTAGGAGACGGCGAATGCACTTACGTCACAGAGGATCTGAAAGAGAAATCAGGATGGACAAGGAAGGTTACTTGTGACCAGGTATCATTGCAGCATGACACAACGGCGCGGTACGTGGGATGAGGCTCAGTGGAAACTAGAGGTCGGAAGGCAATGGGCAGCGCATGTCACTGTGGCTCTGAAAGAGAAGTAAGGATGGAAGATGTATGTTACCTGTGCCTAGGTATCAATGCTGCACCACATGGCGGCGGCAGTACGTGGGAGGGGCTCAGTGGCAACCTCACGTCGGCAGGCTTGCAGTGTTGGCTTGGCAGGTATGTTGGCAGCGAAAAGTGGCAGGCCAAAGGAGGGCGCTTTGAACAGTGCCCGTGAAACAATGCAAGGGAACAGGGTACCCACGAGATGCTTGGAAGGCACAGGACATCAGATCACATGTCATTATGTCAGGTCGGAAACACGGAAGTGCGGTGGTTATCATCGTTATTGTTAACATTTCGTTCCTTCGCGAGTCTTAAATTCCGACATAATTGTGAGGCGTTCATGACTATCAGAAATTAGTCATTTCTGCTAGAATGCGTGCACGCCTGTCCAAGCCACATTGTTCTGGGCGAAATACAACCACGGGAGGCAGGTGTGACCTTCGACACGTAAGAAATGTGCCTTCGGTGTTGTGCCTTTCCGGCCCCTCAAGGACGTTGTGTTCAACGGTGCGCTTCTCGCTTAACCGGAGATCCGCGGAAAATGCATACATAGACTAGGAACCTTAGTTACGGATAGAAGTACCGGGTGTCTGAAGTGCTCTTACTTTTGTGGGGTACGCTTCGTCATGAATAAAAAGTCGACTTACATCCTGGGTCCCATATGTTCGTAGCCGCCGTAAAAGCTGCCGAACAAGCTGTTCCACACATAGCCTAGGTTAGACGCAAAACGTTACTGCAACTGAGCGTAATCGCACTCCAATCATGTGTGGGAAGAGTTATTTGTGACGTCTCACAGACGTGCAGTGATTCCCCCTTTGGCCCGAAGCAAGTAGAGATGTCGCTTCGTTGCCTTTCACGTGAGATGCGTTGCCCTTTGTATGCAAACGACGCGCCTCCTTCTCAGCTCGCCGACATTGCGGACCGTATTTGAGAATCCAAGGCATCAAATATCCCAGGTTCACTCTACTTCCGGCACGGAGGTACCGGAACTAAGAGCGCAAGTAGCGGCACTTACCAGCCGACTAGAGAACCTAACACAGTCCGGATCCAACCGTCGAAGCCATTCCGGTAGCTGCACTCGTCTTAGATCATATTCGAAATCTTCCCATAGGTCAAGCTGTAGTTGGTAGCACGAGCGATTTGGTCAGCAGGCCAGATCGTGTCGCCTGCCCCGTTCCCTAAACGACAACACGCGGGGAAACGGGTAGGCCAGCACGCAGGTGCGACGGACGTTGCTGGCTGCCCCAGTCGCCTTTTCTTTGTCACTGGTCACAGTACGGGAGTACGCTATCTCGTTAACACGGGCGCAGGGGTCAGCGTTATCCCACGTGATTCTAATGATGTTATCAAAGAGGCGACTAGTTTATTGCGCGCAGCAAACGGCACCACCATTCGCGTGTATGATCAACGCTCGAGCACGCTTAATTTAACCCTACGACGTTCATTTAACTGGCTTTTCCTGGTCGCAGATGTCCAGACGCCAATTCTTGGCCTTGACTTTCTGCAGCAATTTGATTTGCTTGTTGACGTGAACCAACGCCGTCTGATCGATCTTCAATCAAATCTGGCAGTTATACGTACTTTGACCGACATTGAGTCAATCAGTCCTGTATACGCCAACCATTCAAGCTCACCTATCGTTCAGCTGCTTAGTACCAAATTTTCGCAGGTCTTTCGTGCAAGGGAACCCTTTCCATCTGCCACTGATGTTGCAAAACATCATATCGTTACCAAAGGTCCGCCTGTTTTCACCAAAGCCAGAAGAATGACCCCTGACAAGCTTAAGATTGCTCGAGCAGAATGCCAGCATACGCCTGAAGTAGGCGTCGTTCGCCCGTCAAAAAGTCCCTGCGCGTCGCCGCTCCACATGGTGCCCAAAATGTCAGGAGATTGGCGTCCATGTGGTGATTACCGCGCGCTCAAAAGCGTTACTGTTCCCGACCGGTATCCGATTCCTCAAGACATCACGGCAAGCCTTTGCGCGGTACACGTGTGCTCTCGAAAATCGATCTTGTTCGTGCTTATCACGAGATTCCAGTCGCTGACGAAGACATACCGAAGACGGCCGTAATCACGCCGTTTGGGCTCTTTGAAGGTTTGCGTATGCCGTTCGGCCTTTCCAGCGCGGCACAGACTTTTCAACGATTTAATGATTCAGTCACTAGAGGTCTAAATTTCGTCTATGCATACATCCACGATATCCTAGTTGCCAGCGCTTCCAAAGAACAGCACGCAGAACATCACAAAATACTTTTCAATAGGCTGGCCGCTAATAGCATCACTGTCAACCCTGACAAATGCGTATTTCAGCAGCCTTCCGTCGATTTTCTTGAGCCCCATATTGATCATTACGGTATACGGTCTCTAGACGATAGAGTCCGCGCCATCAGAAGCTTTCCGATCCCGACCACGTTAGCCGCTCTCCGCCGTTTTAACGGCATGTTCAACTAATATCATCGATTTCTTCCACACTGTGCCAATTTTCTAAGTCTACTAACCCACCTACTTCGTGGACGTAAAAACGGTCAGGTGGAACTGACTGCCGCTGCTGAAGCCTTTAAAGCCAGCAAAGAAGCCATAGCCAAAACCGTTATGATCCTTCATTTCGATCCGAATGCTCTGCTCAGTGTTGCTGTTCACGCACCGGACACCACCATTGGCGCCCTCCTGCCAGCAAGCCAAGATTCAGCGTCACGTGTCCGCTCCGCTTGGTCGCTTTCCGTCCGTGTCAGCGCAATTTGCCCATGTCCATCTCCACATAGTGGGACCTCTGGCCCCGTCCAAAGGAAAGGTCTACGTCTTGACCATGATCGATCGATCCCATGCAACGGCCAATCAGTGTAAATATTACCGATGCTACCGTAACCCATGCCGCCATGTTGTACGAGAAGATAACTGTGAGTGTCAGCGTCACCTTTCGCGACAATGGTACTTCAATCCTAAAGCGTTTTATAGTCATGTTGCAAGTGTTCGAAAGGTGAAGGAAAGTGTCATCGCATTGAGGACTCCCATACCGCTCGCAAAGTAAGCGGAAGTGCTGTGCCAGCTAAATGCCTGCACATTCTCCGTTCCATCAATGCATACAACGACAGTAGGTTCTTTGGTCTCACCCCAAACGTCCCTGACCACTGCTCATTTCACTACGGGGAAGGTCTTGCGGAAACTCTAATCCCTGCAGCTAACAACATCTGATGGCGCAGATGGTCTGCACGCAATGCTGCTACGAGCTTGCGCTGCATCTCCAATTCTAACCACATTGGAGGTGTTCGCTAACTTATTCTTTCAACGCCAGCATCCCAATGATTGGGAACGCGGTACTATTACATCAATCTACAAACGCCAGATTCACAAAGAGCCCACAACTTACCGACTGATGAACCTCTACACTCTCCAAAGTCATGGAATGCATCGTCCAGAACGTTTTAAAGGCATACATGGAGGCGAACTAACTGCTCTCCGATTGGCAGCAACGTTTCCCGCATCAACGTTCGTGCCTGAGTGACCTGCTGTTTGGCACGCATAGGAGGACAACAAATGAGCACTGTAGCCTAGAAACACATATTCTGTTCCTGCATTTTGCGGATGCACTCGACAACGTAGACCACAAGATTCAACTACAGAAACTCATGTCTTAAGCCGTTTCAGGAGCCTTGATGGCCTGCATCAGGAACTAGGTTGCAAACCGCGCCTTCCAAGTAAGCGTCAACGGAGCGTTGAATACCCCGATTCCTTGCCAGAAGCAGTACTCCCCAGGGGTTCGTACTGCGACCGCAACTATTCCTAGCCGTCATGGATGACGTCACACCAGAAGTGCAGTCTTGGCTGTTGATGTATGCGGATGACGTGCTGATGTGGCGAACAATGAAACTTCCGGGCGATGCACACGCACCTCAGACGGACCCGCACTGCATATATCAATGCTCCACAGAAAAAGACCTTCCATGTACCGCTTCGCAACGTGGCGTCCTTTCTAACGGCCCTTATGTTTACTGTCCTATATATTAACCACCAGCTTCCATCCTGCACGTCAATTAAGCCGTAACAGACTTCCGCATAAGTACCCGGAGCGGTCTTTCCGTATCCTCTTCCTGCCGGAAAGTAGCTGCTGCTGCTAACCGCATGCTGAGTTTGCTGAAAGTAGCCTTCCGTCAAATTGCCCACTGCAATTTCCACCTCCTCCGGAATGCTGTTCTTCCACCCCACTTGCAGTTCCCTATTCCGGCTTGGAGCCCTTGGTTGTTGAGTGACCAAGGCATACTGGAAGCCCCACAACGTCCAGCAAACAAACTGGTACGAGGTCTTAAGCACATGCATTATGCACTGGGACGTCACTGCGTGGGTGTCTACTCCCTTCAGTACCGACGTCCTGGGGCCGACCTGCTCGTTCCATTTATGATCATATCCAACCCTTGACACGCCGGCCACCATGCACTCACACTGCAGCAATCTGGCTCCCACGTAGGTCACCACCCAAGAAACCTATCACATCAGCACAGTCCGCAGAACTGCGCAGAACAGCACTTCGCTTTGGGAATCCGGCGACCTGTAATCTTCTGCCTGCAGATGCAGTCTTGGCACCCACGGCGGCGGTTTACCAGACTCACCTGCACTGTTCTGCGTCCCAGTAACACATCCATATTCCCTGATTCAACTACCTTCTATTTGATGGAGTTTCCGTCTTCTTTTTCCTATACCTACTTCCTTTCCGTAGCCCTTTCGGGGGCTTGGTGGGATGTCACGATTTGAGCCGGCGTGCATTCCGTTGAACTGCCGCACATGTACGCTGAAGATACCGGTGACACGGGAGTATAGCGGCTATAACGTTGCTGGGCATATCATTGGACACCACGAGAAATTTTCTCCGTATGCTTCTTGTGAAGGTACATCAGTGTAATGTTCTGCGCGGAGCGGCGTAAGTGGAAGCCATATACCACTGGGAAGACTATTAATGGCGCATTGACAATGGTCACTAAGTAAGCAAGGAGGTATGCGTTCCTGTGAGCAAATGCATAATGTGCTCACTTACCGATTGTAAGGGTGCTCCATAGACAAAACTTCATGACGCAACAGTTAATTTATGTTCGTTTACAACACTAAGAGAAAGCAAACTTACATACATAAAAGGTAACTTCCCCGCAGCACTGGGTGCATGTGTATACCGGCTCACCATGGTATGAGGCGCAACTTTGATGGAACCACCGTCCGCATACTTCACAACTTATCCAATCGACATGTTCCGAGGTACCCGATGCGTCCTCCTCCTGCTGACACAAACGTAACCCGCGCTATCCGCACCTTCAGCGGCCGTCGCCTTCGTTGCACGCCATGTGTATGTGCGGCAACGAGCGAATGTTCTCCTTCTCCGGGAACGGAATCTCAAATCCCCCGACATCCTGCTGTAACCTTCACCTCCACCGCACGGGATATCAACGGGGACTTCCGTTTATGCCGCCTGAGGCCAATGAAATGAACTTGCGGAATACCAGCCCCTGCCACGACCAAGGGGAGCGCTTCTCTAACGCGGGTTTCCGGTGAATTCCTGCTGGTCGAGGAACCGTTGCCCGTCCTCGCCTGGGTAGCGGCATCCGAGGGTGACGCGTACAATCCTTGGAAGATGGGCAGGTCCTCCCAGGATAACCGTTGTACTTGTTCAACCCTCGATGATCGGGCGAATACTTCTACATTACTGTGAGTACACAGCAGCTCACGCATACATGCCATTACGCCCATGGTGCGGGTGAACTCCTCCGTGCCCATACTCAAGACATTGGCCTCCAAGTCAGCGAACATTTCCCGAGTGATGCGAACTTTTGCCGCCCGGTCAACGAAGCCATCATAACGGCATCGCATCCGCGCCAACGTCAGGGTTCCATCCAGCTCTCTGAATGGGCCAGCTCCGATACACTATCCGTTGGCAACGCCCAACGGCAACCACCAGGCACCTGCTCCTCGTCGTGCGCTTGCAGACTGGCTACGTGAATGAGGTGCGCACATGGAATGCGCCACTGACGATTAAATCTACATCCTCGCGCGCTGCCATTTTCTATGACGACACGTTGCATGCCAAGGCGCTCGTCATCCACCAGCCAGTACCCGCCGTCTGGGTTGACGCTGCGGATGCGGACTCTAACACTGTGTCGCACTTACTGCCGCCGGGCGTACGACGACATCCTCCTCAAAATAACGTGCCCACTGCTTACACGCTGCTCCACATCGCACATACCAAGCTGATCTCTCTCAAGCAATGCTTCCCTCTCCTCCAAAATGCCAGTGCAACGCTGTACTATCGCTTGAAACAGGTGCAGTAGAGTTGACCGCTCACTCAAAGCTTCTTTCAAATGCTTATTTTCATCCTCGACCCGATTTATACTGTCACATCCAAGTAATACCACGTGGCCCATCAAATGCGCCGCTCAGCTAAGCCGCCATGGGATTCACTTGCGACGGAGGTATTGGAAGGATTCCTCGCTGCGTAGGGATATACCTTCCATAATACGATGGTAATGTGCGCAATCGTGCGTGTACAACAACGACAACAGCATGTTGAACAGAGCTCTTTTATCTTCCTGGTTGCAGAACGGAAGATGTGAGCAACGCCGCTGCATGTCCCGATGATGTGTACCAGGGAGAATACGATTTTGGCAGTGGGATAGGCGTTGCGAAACGTATTAACTTGAGCAGCGCACTTGTCCATCACCAACGTTCGAGCACCGGCAACCGCGGGGGCCAACTCCAACATACCCCTCACAGCCTCTTCGTAAGTATCCTCCGTCTCAGTTGGCAAAACCGCATAAAAGAAGCTCATACCAAGGTCACTAACGTCCACAAACCTGCAATGCCATAGTACGTCACCGCCGTAGTTGGTTTGGTATGTGGAGGCCGCCAAAATGACCTCACCGTATCGGCCCACCAAATCCAGCATACGCGAGGGCTCGAGGAACAGGTACCGAAATTCATTTCCTTTATGCACAATTTTAACCTGACCAGTTCTTTGCAACCGCTGCGTAACCTCTTCCACCCCCGTGACACAAGCGTTCCGATTTCGTCGCCGTATGTCATACAAATCGTGCCTCGTCAAACGAATGTTATATTGCTGGCGCGCATATGCACGCATCTCCTGCGTCCGGCGAGACATTTTTATTAAGTTCAGCACAATGCGTTCCTGGTCCGCTGTTAGCCGCTGATCTTTTGCATACCGCCAAGGCTTTCCAACATGAAAACTGTGCGAATGTCATAGAAACGCGTTTCCAAACTCGCAACATCCGCCCTTAAACGTCGCTGAAAAACGAGCAGGACAATTGTAACACCTGTTTCTGTACTAATCTTTTCAGTTGACAGATACAATGACCTTACCGCTTTCCAGCAACCTTACTGCGCTTCCTATGTACGCATAAAAAAAGAACATAACGGTACGGGCATCCTTCTGGTAGCACCTGCCCAGTCTCCCTTCGGTACGCCTTCGCAGTTATAACGTTACGACGAATAAACGATGTCGCCGTTTCAATCTGAAACACCTTCAGATCATCCTTCATCGATGCGAGGTCCAGATAAGGACCCTTGAGCATACGTCGGAATACAAGCGAGTCATCCACCATGGCTGCTACGCGTGGAGCGGGAAAATGATTAAACACCGTAACGCATTCAAACCACTTGGTATATTGATTCCAAATTCCACTCTTAGCATTGTAATTAATAACCTTATTTATTAATAAGCATTCACACGCGCCCGATGGCCCCAAATTTGCATCCAACCACATCCAACCGTGTGTTCCGAAATCACACTATCGAAACATCATTGATCGCAAGGGGCGGATACGACGTGAAGGGCTAATTTCTGTATTGGCTGGAAAGGGCTTTGATACCATTGACCTCGGTAACATCTAAGTTAGATTGAGTGGCTCCAGAGTATATTCTTAATTTTTGTGGTATTAGGGTGTGAGAAATAGAAGCGAATGCTATATGGGTTTGCTTCGTGAAAACGGTTAGGATTAAGGTGATGACTACAGGTGTAGTTGCCGTTCACGGCATAATGGAAAGCCCGCAAATAGTAAATAAAAGTGAAGTGTGAACGGCTGTTAATTGGAGAAAATAAGTTTTAATGTACTTGTTTTATGTATGTAAAGTGTATGCTTGCAGTAACTTGCTTGCTTGGATAAGGGGTATACATATCTCTTGTTTGATTATTGTGTGTTTCGTTTTTTTTGAAATCGCGATGAATGAAAGCGACGTTTACAACTAATAAATGTTACCAACTAGCATTTTTACATACTTAAGCACAAAGCGACCTAGACACATCTCTTTCAAATCCAGTTATGAAAGCATCACCATTTAGCCTGATGTACCGGAACACAAAGTCCCTCCAGGCCGATTATCCATGTCAAAATTAGCCACTCGGGAAGGACTAATTTTCGTCCTGGCAGGAAAGGGTTTTGCTACCGTTGTCCTCGGTAACATCCAAGTTTGTCTGCGGAGTATATTCTTTATTTTGGTGGTATTAAGAAGCGGGGAAATAGAAAATAATACTATATGGATTTGCTTCGTGAACACGGTTATGAGGAATGAAAGTGACGACTACATGCGCAGTTTAAGTTCACGGCATAAAGAAAAGCAGGCAAATGCCAAATAAAAGTGTAGTGTAAACGGCTGTTTTATGGAGCAAATAAGTGTTAATACCATTGTGTTATGTGTGTAAAGTTTATGCTTGCAGTAACCTGCTTGGATAAGTGGTATACATATCTATTGTCTGATTATCGTATTTTTTGTATTTTTTAAATCGCGATGAATGAAAACGAAAGTTACAACTATTATATCTTACCAACCACCTTTTTTGTACCTACTTAAGCACAAAGCGACCTAGACACATCTCTTTCAAATCCAGTTATGAAGCATCACCGGACCGGGACTCTCACATCTGAGATTTGCCTAGCGGCGGGTTCGGTTCCGTAGGTATGCTAGGCCAACTGGAGAGGTTGCCATTAAATGGCGGTTTGCATATATATATAGTATACACATGTTTACCTGGTGTATGTTTTGTATTGAAGACGGTTAATGTGGTTCTCATAGTTAGTTGTTGTGATAGACTACAGGAGTATTGGAAAACACTTGGCGCCACATTTGTAACTGTCATCATGGTGGATGAATCTGAAAGATTTTGCCTTTTGGTGCGTACTATTATCCGCAACTTGATGAGGTTGAGTCCGATGTAAAGAACTTTGCAACTGCCACAGCTTTTTGCAAGCATACGGCTGTGATTCCACAGCATTATGAACGGCAAAAGTGGAAGGGGTTGCCAAATGAGTACCCGTACCGGTACGTGCAGTATCCCTGTGTTCATGGCAGGCGTAGCAACGTTCCTGGGAAACTGTAAGTTGCTATTTTACGGTATAAAAAGTGCTGCACCGTTACAGGTTGCTGATTTAATCCATAACTGTTTCTGTTGACTGCCCTGCAGGTAACAGCTTGTCGGTTTTACGTTTTCATACTTGTTTCACACTCTGAAAGCGTCATGTCTG
>OX104064.1:138159518-138209186 GCA_944474145.2 Dicrocoelium dendriticum
ATTTTGTCTAACACATTGATGTCGTGAACCATACACTCCACTATCGGGAGGTGCACTACATCGCTTCCATCTGATTGAGTAAGTTAACTTCGCGTTACATCTATGCGTATTGTTTTCATGTGTGTCTACGGAATAAATTTCCATTTACCATTCCTCAGTGTTCGCACGTTGTGGGTCAAGAGCGCCTCACGCGCTCCCCATGAGGACGTGAATATTCGGAATCGGTACAGAGGTCAGCGCACCATTTGTGTCTCTTTTTCGTTACCATTTCTATATTAGCACGATTACTTAGCATAATGCATTCAACGCAGTTGCATACAATGACGGAAACAAATTAAAAGCCATGTGACTCCCAGTTATATCAGTGGCGTTGGCAAAGCCCATTACTTACGTTCTTTTTGTCCCAATGCCTAAGGTTACCACTGTGGCTTCCCTCCTGGCAAAATAATGCCCTCTATGCGACCTATATGGGCGTGCAGATGCATTCCCTTTTCATTCGTTGGCAGTGCTTACTATGCCGCCGCTGCTGGGCCATTATGGTATTAGTACCCGCCCGTATTTAAGGATAATCCTTCCAACGACGGCGATTATGCTGGGTTCGATAACGACACCAATGCCCTGCGACCAATATAGCACTACTAATAAGAAGTCCTAAAAAATATGCAGCAAGTATATGAGTCTTCCATAGAGCCCATATGGCTGCAAATATCATGGAACCCAATTAGCATAATTGAAGGCCGTTCGTGTAGCATCCTGGTGCCGATAACATAACTGTCGCTGTAGGTCATAATTAGGCTTCTCTGTAGAACATACATAGGCTTACTAAGCGCCGTTCCTTTACCACAGTGAAGTCAAAATTATCTACCTGTATACTGATCTTTATGACACCGCGGCTATAGAACAAATGATACTTTTCCATGCATCGCTCGTGCAACCAATCGCGGCCAACACTGGATGGCGGTTCAGTGAACAAACAAATGCCACCCGTGAGGCAATCATACGGCCTTACTACGTACCCATCACGTTTGCAGGAACCTAAACCTACCTATAGTCTTGCGTATATACGTTGGCTACTTGTAGGATAACATCGCAAAACGTCCATTGCTTTTTTTCCTTCTTCCTTTTGCCATCCTATTATTCCCTATGCTTCCTATAACTTCCGCATACACTGGGTGTGATAAATTTTCCTTGGTATTCATCATAAAACGATATTAACTTATTAATGGAATGCGTCACCTACTTACTTTACTCCTGACACCTTGATATGCACCATTACAGATACCGGTTAACCACCATGAAAACTGACAGTCACTTACTTAATTATTTACTCATTTACGTACGGATAAGGTCACTTCTATCTCTGTAATGAAAAGAATGCATACGTTGGTCCACTGACGTCCAGTTGCGGGGATTTGCATTAGGTAATCATAGTGGGGACTAATAACGTGCCGTCCCCTTAAATCGCATAAAACTGATGATCAGTGTTACCGTAACACGAATACAAATGTATTTCTACATAAGGATATAAGCATAGTTAGATTGCAGGAGCAATACCATTTCTAATCACGTTGAAGTTGCAAAATTAGGAATGCATATATTTGTAATTAAATATATGCATTCCCTTTCAGACAGCGTTCTGTAAACATAAATGTACGCCTTATTAACCTATATCCATATATATATATCCATATATATATATATATGGGATTGAGGTTAATAATGCGTACAGTTATGTATACATAATGCAGTCTGAAAGTGAATGCATATAATTAATTACAAATACATGCATTCTAATTTTGCAACTTATATATATATACATATATATGGTTTCATCAACCATTTATGTACCCTATGAAAGCTCATTCCGCCGTTATGAGCATTTATCCACCACATATTGACTAGGGACCGACATGCAGCTTCACTTTTCCTTCACTTTAGCTCACTTAACTAACTGCTTCTGAGGCATTCGTATATGCAACTGACGCTTTCGCGTTACTTTTCCTTTATAAATACGCATTCCGTAGCAAGTACCATATGTAAATATCGCATGGTTATTTGCCTATTCGCGCCACTTCCGTTTGCCCCGTTATTTACATATTATTCTCACAGTCATTTCCGTTCTTTTCCAACTATTTCTGGAAGTACGCCAACCATTGTGCGCAGTCGTTTTTCAAAAAAGAAATCACATAGGAGCATATGAGGTAAGCAAAGTATTCATTTCCACTTCAATTTAAGTGTATCACTCTTTAGATACTACATTAAAGTGGCTACTCTGCATTTTCTGATTAGCTGAGTGCACTATTTACTTATCCAGTAACCTAGGTCCAACTTATACCCATTTATGAAATTTGAAACTTCGGGCAGCTGGTACCAAAGTTACGGTAAACTGTAGTACTATAAAAGCTACAGGACCCCGATTACTTTATACATCCACTACTGGTTTATTTATAATGTATACAAATTATTTAAATACATATCAGTATCCTACGCTACCATTATACTCTCGGCTGTGCCGGTTATTCTTGGCCCGCAAACCCGTTCCCGCCAGATGTGAGAGTCCTGGTCCCAAGCATCACCATTTAGCCTGGTGTACCGGAACACAAAGTCCCTTCAGGCCGATTTTTCATATCAAGATTAGCCACTCTCGGATACGGCGCTCCGTTTGCCGAGGGGACCGTTCTATCCGCCACTGGCACGATTTTGAATGCGGGATGTTGTTCATCAGGACAACCTGTTTCCGCGTTCTCAAAAAGTAAACGTTATATTGGGTAGTTGCGCAACGTGTTTGTAAAGAGGTCAGTACCTCCGAAAATCCAAAAACTAATCTGTACCATACCTAATTGCGAAGTTGAGTAAAAGTGGAAAAGTTGAAATATAACAGTGTTGTTAAAAAGAAAACAGAATATAAAAATTGGTTTATGCGTGTCCACTGTATGTATCGGAAAAAAGAAAGTGGGAGGATGTATGCTAAATTGTCCAAGACACAGGAGAATCCAACTACAACCTTAAACCGTGTGTACGGAATCACACTGCCGACAAAACATTATTCCCTAGTGGCGGATAGGGCGCTCCGTTTGCCGAGGTGTTAGGTGGTTTTTGGGAAGGGCTAATTTTTGTCATGGCGGGAAAGGGTTCCGCTACCGTTGTCCTCGGTAACATCCAACTTTGTTTGAGTGGCTGCAGAGTATATTCCTAATTTTGGTGGTATTAAGGTGCAAGGAAATGGAAAATAATGCTATATGGATTTGCTTTGTGAAAACGGCTATGATAAATTAATGTGATAACTACAGGCGTAGTTGAAGTTCCCGGCATAACGGATAGCCGGCAAATGCTGAATAAAAGTGTAGTGTGAACGGCTGTTTTATGGAGCAAGTAAGTGTTATTACAATTGTTTTATGTATGTACAGTTTATCAGTTGATCAGCTGGTGGCTGACATTATTACCAGTACGAGTCCACTTACTCGTCATCCTTTTGCTATGCCTGCGGACTTGTCCGCTACGCACAGCGCACGTTGACCAGGGTGCCTACCTGTCTAATACCCGCGACATGCATGCGGCCTATGGCTGCCTGCCCCTGTTGTGGGGACGGGGTGTACTGTAAACATAACGGTACTAGGCTCAATGAGTGGTGAATATCAAGGGCTACGGCCCGGCCACCGCCCTGCTGTTGTTTCTGACCCAGGAACTAGTAAGACGCCGGCAATAGAGCGGAAAACGTACGCTACCGTTGCTTCCGCATCTTTTGGGAAGCCAGGGACAGTCCCACCGCCATTGGTGAAAACAGCTGGTACAGGTGTCTAATCCAAGGCACGTGGGGTAAACACTCCCCGTCGTGCCGACTCTTTCACTGATAGTAGTGTTATATTCCGTAACGTTACTGAATCTGAGGCCGTTCTTCCAAGGGAACGCATCTTGGATGACGTCAAGTGTCTGAAACTGTGTGTCAGCAAGCTGCTTCCACCTGGTTTCCCTGGTGTCACTCTCAGAAAGCTGACCAGATTGGGGAACGTTCCCGTCGCTGCGCCAAATCCACGACCCCGACTACTTCGCGTAGTCCTTTCTACCCCGGAGGAACGCAAATCATTACCGTAATATGCATTCAAACTTAAGGGTAGTGGTGTCAGCGTTCAGCCGGACCTACCGCTGGCAGATAGGTTGAAGTTAAAGGAGGCTATCAAAACCTCAAAACTAGACGGGCGGCTGGTGAGCAAGGCCGCCGTCTGGTGGGTTTTCAGGTGGTCAGCCGGAAGTTACTTTCCGCCCTATCAGAACCAATCCTGATGGCGCACGACCCAGGGATGATCGTGCCGAATTCTTTGAGGTAGTACTTAGCAACGTGCGTAGCCTAAGGAACAAGGTGCACGAGTTGGGTCTACTTGTAGACAAATCTCGTCCCGACATACTTGCTTTCACTGAGACATGGTTGTCTCCGGATATCACGGACGGTGAGTTATATTTACCTGGCTACGCGCTGCTTAGAACTGATTGCTCCGTTGGTCGCCAAGGAGGAGGCGATGTACTGTATGTGAGCTGTAACTTAGATGTGTTGAGGACTTGCACCTTCCAGTGGTCGGATCAGACTGTTGAAGCCCTATCGCCTGTTTTGTGCACTTCCTCTACCCAGTTTACAGTTATAGTGATATACAGAAGTCCTGAAAGTTCCTCCAGGGGGATACTTGACTTTATTCGCACTCAGTCTGCGAATAAGTGCTTACTTCTAGGGGATTTCAACCTCCCGGAAGTCTGTTGGGCCAATCTTTCTTGCAATGCGGCATTAGGAACATTCGGTGCAGACTTCCTTGAACTGACTCTCCAAGTGCCTTTGCACCAGTTCGTTGACTTCCCACAAGGGATATGGACAACCAAATACCACCTACTTTGGATTTGGTTTTCGCTAAGTCCCTAGACTTCGTGACTGACGTTTCACACGGTGCACCTCTAGGGGCCAGCGATCACGCATGCATATCCTTTCGATGTGCTCTTTCAAGGCACAAAGACACCGCTGTTGAATTACTTCCGAATATTTGGCGGGCGGACTTTAGTGCAATGCGAACTAAGGATTCAGTTCTGAACTGTGAGACCTCGATGACTGACTCTGTCCAGTTAGCTTGGGATAAATTTAAGACATACCTTACGGAGGTTTCCACTCCCTATAATCCGCCCATGAGGAAAAGAGGATTAAAGGCACAGCCTCCATGGATAGATACCACAGGCAAGTTTCTACCCAAGAAACGGTCTAGATGCTGGCGAACCTACCAAGCAGCTCCATCAGCCAGTACCTATGATACTTATCGAGAGAATAGAAATAAATGTAAGCAACATCTCAGAACTATTCGTCTCCAGTACGAGCAGGGTTTAGAGGACTCGGCCGCAGCTAAACCGAAGAAGCTTTGCTTACGTTAAAAGACGCAGCGGGACAAAACTATCTGTACCAGCGTTATTGTGAGCACACGGGACCCGTGCTCACGCTATGACAAGGCTTGTATACTGAGTGATCAGTACACTGGGGTCTTTGCTCTGGAGACCTCTTTACCACAGGTTGAATTGGTTTCAGGAGTTCCAGAGGATTCTTGCTTAGCTGAGTTTAGCATAACGGAGACTCAGGTTTTCGAGCTACCGCAAAACATTAATCCCTCTAAATCTTCCGGTCCTAATTCAATTCATCCGGAGCTGTTGCATGAACTGGCCACTGAGCTTAGTGGTCCTCTCACATGCTAGTTTTCCGTATCGCTGGACAGCTGCATCCTATCTTCGGAATGGAAGGAGGCAATTATCTGTCCGATTTTTAAGGGCGGTGACAGCGACCTACCCGCAAACTACCGGCCTGTCAGTTTGACAAGCGTAGTAGTCAAGTTGTTCGAGAAGCTGATAAGGGATTCAGTGGAGAACCACCTGAATCGATTCAACCTTCTCAGTGATGCGCAACATGGATTCCGCAAGGGATTTTCATGCCAGACTAATTTACTTGTAGCTCGTGAAATCTGGGCCGAAGCGGTCGACAGTGGCAACGCTGTAGACGTGCTATTTGCAGATTTTTCGAAAGTTTTTGACACTGTTCCACATCTTCGGCTCTCACTAAAGTTGAGATCTTACGGGATATCTGGTCGCGCCCTTCAATGGGTGTCTGCCTACCTTGAGGGGAGAGAAAAGTGCGTACGGGCGGGACGTTGTCTTTTGCTCTGACAAGCTCTATTTAATGGCGTCCCGCAGGGATCGGTATTGTGGCCATTGTTGTTCGCGATCTATGTGAATGACTTGCCAGGAGAGCTAGGGGTGTCATCATTAATGTTCGTTGACGACCTTAAGCTCTGGAATATTGTGGATATCCCGGGGGCTCCTGAGGCAATTCAGCGGGCCTTGCATAGGCTCTGGGAATGGTCTATCTTATGGTTGATGCCCATAAATAGGGTCAAGTGCTCTGTTCTCCGAATCGGTGCTGCTAATCCTTCCACCCGATATGTTGTCGGCGGTGTTGAACTCCTTATTGTCACTCAGCAGGTCGATTTAGGAGTCGTACACGCATCAGCACTTCATTCTGGAGACAACTGGAAGAAGGCTGCTTGTCGGGTATCTCGTATGAGGTGGGTTATCCGCCGTTCTTTCGGAATCTTAACGGCCAATTTGTTTGTGAAGCTATTTTCGGCATTCGTCCGACCCCACCTGGAATATTGTATTCAGGCTTGTCCACCATGTCTTAACCGAGACAAAATGGACTTGAAGAGGGTGTTACGAGTGGACACTCGGTTAGTGCAGGGTCTACTGGGAGAGACGTATCCTGAACGCTTGCTCAGTTTGGGTATGTACTCCATGCACTACCGAAGGATAAGGGGGGACCTGATTCTCACTTATCGTATTTTGACGGGTAAGATTGGCCCGGACTTGTCAGGGCTCTTTAGTCCCACTACGTTATTTAATCTCCGCGGTTACCCACTGAAACTGCATAAACCACGGTCTGATAGGATTAGGACGGAAACTCGTCTATCGCACCGAGTTATAGATCGCTGGAATTCGCTTCCAGATCACATGCTTAGGGGACCTACGGTTAAGAGTTTTGCGCGCCAGCTCGATGCTCTTGGGCGGTAACAGCAAACTTTTCCTTTTTTCTAGCTGAATCACCTTCATTTTTCAGTTCTTTTTTAATGACTCAAATATCTTGGTATTCCACTTGCTTAGCTCTTTCCACTTTCTCTTTTGACTTCTGGGTTCACCTTTTTCTCTTTCTTACTTCACGTAACCGGCCCAGCAGGGACTGCTAGGGCAGGATACGTGGGCATTACTTGGTTGGATAGGGTGTGATGCGGTCTTTGTTTTAGGTCCATCAGTATTTCAAAATCCGCTAACTCCTGGTTCAACGACCCGCCGAAGAAGGAACGCTCACGGGATAATCCTATCGTTCCAGTCCCGCTTGAACTTGAACTTGAACATGCTTGCATTAAGTTACATGCTTGGATAAAGGGTTCAGTTTAGTTCAGATGGGGACTGGAACGATAGGAAAATCCCATGAGTGTTCCATCTTGAGTGGATCGTTGAGCCAGGAATTGATGAAGTGCTCAGTTATTGATGGATCTAAAACGGAAACACCCGTATCGCACCCTGGCCAACCATTTAATGCCCACGTTTCCTGCCTTAGCAGTCCCTGCTGTGGCAGTCACGTGAAGTAAGCAAAGGATAGGAAGAGAGATCGAAGGTACAGAATAGGGAAGTGCACTTAAATAAGAAAATAATACCAATACGTGAAGAAAAGTAGAGAAAAGGACATCAAAGTACGAAGATGCGAGTTACTCAGGAAAATGGAAAGGTTTCGTGTTGCCACCCAAGAGCGTCAAGTTGCCGCTCAAACCCCTTAACCGTAGATTCCCTGATAACACTTTCCGGAAGCATGTTCCAGCGGTCGATAACTCGGCGTGACAGCCGTATTTCCGCCCTAATCCGATTGGACCGCGGTTTGTCCAGCTTCAACGAATGACCGCGTAGAACAGACAATTTAGCCGGACTGAATAGCAAAGACAAATCTGGACCACGTTCCCAGTCAAGATACGGTAGGTTAGGATTAGGTCTCCTCTAAGCCTTCGGTAGTGCATTGAATGCATTCCCAAACTAAGTAGACGCTCGGGGACGTCCGTCCCCGTAATCCCTCGACTAACCTAGTACCCACTCGTAAAACCCTCTCTAGCTCCATTTTGTCCCGGACGAGGCAGGGTGGACAAGCCTGGACGCAGTATTCCAGATGAGGCCGAACGAAAGCCGAGAACAGCCTCGTAAAGATGCCGCCTGTCAAGACTCCGAAAGAACGTCGGATTAAACACAACATGCTTAAACCTCTGCTTGCGGCCTTCTTCCAGTTGTCGCCGGAGTGTAACGCCGAAGAGTGTACGACGCCTAGGTCAACCTGGCTAGATACACGGGAGAGTCCGACCCCACCGACCAAGTACTTCGCAGGAGGACAACCTCCTCCAATTCGAAGAACGGAGCACTTTTCCTGATTTTTGGGCAGTAACCATAAAGTAGACCAGTCCCAAAGCTTATCCAATGCTCGCTGAATAGCTTCGGAACCCCCAGGAACATCAACAATGTTCCACAGCTTCAGGTCATCAGCAAATAGCAGCGATGGTACCTCAAGCTCCGTGGGTAGATTATTCACATAGATAGAGAACAACAGCGGTCCAAGGACCGAGCCCTGCGGCACGCCGCTGAGGACAGACTGCCTAAATGACAGACCCCGGCCTATACACATACATATCTCTTGTCCGATTATCGTATTTTTTCTATTTTTTAAAATCGCGATGAATGAAAGCAAAATTTACAAATAATATATCTTACCAACTACTATTTTTTGTACATACTTAGGCCCAAAGCGACCCATACACATCTCTTTCAAATCCAGTTATGAAAGGATCACGATTTAGCCTGGTGTACGGGAACACAATGTCCCTCCAGACCGATTTTTCATGTCAAAAATTAGCCACTCTCGTGGTTTTTAATCACGTGCAGAAGTAGAACATTCCGGAGCGTTCGAAATCGATGCGATAATCGTTAGTGATCGATTATTCGCTAAAATAGTGGATTTCCAAGGCAATTCTTACTTTCACCCGGACAGATACCACGGGCAAGTACCTACTCAAGGAACGGTCTAGATGCTGGCGAAACTACCAAGCAGCTCCATCAGCCAGTATCTATGATAGTTATCCAGAAATTAGAACTAAATGTAAGAAACATCTCAGAACTATTCGTCTCCAGTACGAGCAGGGTTTAGCGGTCTCGGCCACAGCTAATCCGAAGAAGTTTTTGCTTACGTTAAAAGACGCAGCGGGACAAAACTATCTGTACAAGCGTTATTGCGAGCAGATGGGACCCGTGCGCGAACTGACTTTGACAAGGCTTGCATACTTAGTTAGTACAACGGGGTCTTTGCTCTAGAGACCTCTTTACCACAGATTGAATTGGTTTCAAGATTTCCAGAGGATTCTTGCTTTGCTGAGTTTAGCATAACGGAGACTCAGGTTTTTGAGCTACCGCAAAGCGTTAATCCCTCTAAATTTTCCGGTCCTAATTCAATTCATCCGGAGCTGTTGCATGAACTGGCCACTGAGCTTAGTGGTCCTCTCACATGCTAGTTTTCCGTATCGCTGGACAGCTGCATCCTATCTTCGGAATGGAAGGAGGCAATTATCTGTCCGATTTTTAAGGGCGGTGACAGCGACCTACCCGCAAACTACCGGCCTGTCAGTTTGACAAGCGTAGTAGTCAAGTTGTTCGAGAAGCTGATAAGGGATTCAGTGGTGAACCACCTGAATCGATTCAACCTTCTCAGTGATGCGCAACATGGATTCCGCAAGGGATTTTCATGTCAGACTAATCTACTTGTAGCTCGTGAAATCTGGGCCGAAGCGGTCGACAGTGGCAACGCTGTAGACGTGCTATTTGCAGATTTTTCGAAAGATTTTGACACTGTTCCACATCTTCGGCTCTCACTAAAGTTGAGATCTTACGGGATATCTGGTCGCGCCCTTCAATGGGTGTCTGCCTACCTTGAGGGGAGGGAAAAGTGCGTACTGGTGGGGCGTAGCCTTTCGCTCAGGCAAGCTGTCATTAGTGGCGTTCCGCAGGGCTCGGTATTGGGGCCATTGTTGTTCGCGATCTGTGTAAATGACTTGCCAGGAGAGCTAGGGGTGTCATCATTAATGTTCGTTGACGACCTTAAGCTCTGGAATATTGTGGATATCCCGGGGGCTCCTGAGGCAATTCAGCGGGCCTTGCATAGGCTCTGGGAATGGTCTATCTTATGGTTGATGCCCATAAATAGGGTCAAGTGCTCTGTTCTCCGAATCGGTGCTGCTAATCCTTCCACCCGATATGTTGTCGGCGGTGTTGAACTCCTTATTGTCACTCAGCAGGTCGATTTAGGAGTCGTACACGCATCAGCACTTCATTCTGGAGACAACTGGAAGAAGGCTGCTTGTCGGGTATCTCGTATGATGTGGGTTATCCGCCGTTCTTTCGGAATCTTAACGGCCAATTTGTTTGTGAATCTATTCTCGGCATTCGTCCGACCCCACCTGGAATATGGTATTCCGACTTGTCCACCATGTCTTAACCGAGACGAAATGGACTTGAAGAGGGTGTTACGAGTGGGCACTCGGTTAGTGCAGGGTCTACTGGGAGACGTATCCTGAACGCTTGCTCAGTTTGGGTATGTACTCCATGCACTACCGAAGGATAAGGGGGACCTGATTCTCACTTATCGTATTTTGACGGGTAAGATTGGCCCGGACTTGTCAGGGCTATTTAGTCCCACTACGTTACCTAATCTCCGCGGTTACCCACTGAAACTGCATAAACCACGGTCTGATAGGATTAGGACGGAAACTCGTCTGTCGCGCCGACTTATAGATCGCTGGAATTCGCTTCCAGATCACATGGTTAGGGAATCTACGGTTAAGAGTTTTGCGCGCCAGCTCGATGCTCTTGGATGGCAACATCAAATTTTTCCTTTTTTCTAGCTGAATCACCTTCATTTTTCAGTTCTTTTTTAATGACTCAAATATCTTGGTATTCCACTTGTTTAGCTCTTTCCACTTTCTCTTTTGCTTTCTGGGTTTACTTTTTTCTCTTTCTTACTTCACGTAACCGGCCCAGCAGGGACTGCTAGGGCAGGATACGTGGGCATTACTTGGTTGGATAGGGTGTGATGCGGTCTTTGTTTTAGGTCCATCAGTATTTCAAAATCCGCCAACTCCTGGTTCAACGACCCGCCGAAGAAGGAACACTCACGGGATCATCCTATCGTTCCAGTCCCGTTGAACTTGAACTTGAAGCCAGGTGGACCAGCGAGGCTCAAGGAATGGAGGAAGCAATATCATGAGGCAACTATCGCAAGCGCTTCCAACTGGTCCCAGGAAACTAGCGTCGGTGTTCTGATTCACGATAAGGAGCACCGTATGGTTCGTTGGGCTGAACACTTCCATACCTACTTCGTACCTCTTCTTACTCAGGTGATGCAAGGTTAACCATGGCCAGTTAGCTTAGTGACTCCGTCGGTGGCTGACGTCCAAAACGCGATTGTAGCCCGTAATCGTTTTCGTGGTTCTGGCCCGGATTCCCTGGCATCCGCACTACTTTAGGATGGTGGTGACGCCTTCTGCAAAGCACTGACCTTCTTGTTCCAACAGGTCTGAAGGACAGAGGCTATCCCAGCTAACTGGAGTGAATCGATTGTGGTGGCGATATACAAGAACGGCAGTCGCACGGACTGCGCTAACCACAGGCGATTAGTTTAACTCCTAATACTAGCCTCAATTCTCCTATGTCGCCCCACTGCGGAGCGTGAATCACAGTTTAGGGAAGAACAGGTAGGTTTCTGCCCAGGACGGGGCTGTATATGCTATGCATTCACTCTGCATCAAGTGCTAGATTCGCGCAACACATATCGCAGATCGACAATAGCTGTGTTCATAAAATTGAGGCGTGAGTTAGATTCGGTCGATCGATCTGTTCTGTTCGAAATACTTGCGCGGAAAGGTGTTCCCATGAAATATGTGAACATGTTTCCTGTCCTATACTGGAACACTACAGGGCGTCTCAGGGTCGGAAGCCTTTCCGACAACAGGTGGCGTTCGTCAGGGTTGTCCTATTTCCCCATCTTGTCCAACTTCGTCGTGGACTGCATCATTGAGTGTACCCTTGCCTCACGATACAGGCGTTAAGGTCCTGCCTTCTGAACGCCTAACTGATCTTGATTATGCTCACGATTTTGTCCCACTGTTTAACGATGTTGCGGCGGCTCAACCCTGAATAACTTCTCTAGAGTAATTCCATTCTTCGATATACGCTGTACACCTTAAAACTGTAGTGTTGGTGCAGGATCACCAGCCATTTGATTAACCCTTGGCTCTTGATTGCCAGGAGCTCGATGTAGTAGATCACTTCACCTACTTTGGCGGCTGCATCAGCAGCGATGGGCGCATAACGATTGAAGTCAGTTCACGTATTTCACAAGCCAGAACTGTCGTTTTGCGTCTGCGACATCTTTGGCGACTGAAAGTGGTTCTCCTCCGTCTGAAAGGCCGTGTTTACAAGGCCATACTGTGGGCCGTCTTGCTCTATGGGAGCGAGACTTGGCTCCTCCGATCTGAAGACCCACGGCGCCTTCAAGTCTTTGATCATCTCTGCCTGCGGAGCATTGCTGGTGCCACCCGACACCGGAACGAGGATGTGCGTAAGCGAGTGCTAGAAAGTAATTGTCATACTAGTTCCTTACAGCAATAATTAAAACTCGTCAGCTGTACACAGTAACTGCACCTCGTTACCTCGCGATGGCTGATTATAACGCGGAGACTCCCGCCCCTACGCGGATTCGAACCGCTGGCCTTATGATTGCAGGCCAGGCGTGCGGACCACTCGGCCACAGGCCGACATCTATAGGAAAACAGATAGCGCTGACTAAATTGCGTTGGCTTGGAAACGTACTACGTCTCCTAGTCATCACATACCCAGTAGGTCCTTGTTTTGTTTGCCAGACGTGGGGTGGCGCGAGGTGGACAAAAGTTGACTTGGCAGCGGGAAATGAAGCCACTGACGACCAAACTGGGTGCCGTTGGTCCGTCCCACCTTCTGGGCTGGATTCCACGTGGCCCACCTTGTGCTTGGTTCGAGACTTTACAGGACGTAGCTCGCAGTCGGCACCAGTGGCGTCTTCTCTCATCTCCTTTTAAAGTGTGTTTGATGCTGAGTTATCTGCGGGGTAATGGCTGATTATGACGCGTGGCAGTGAAAACCGTAAGGAAACTTTCTCACTGATGCCGCCTTATCTTTGCATGATAGCCAGCTGTTTGTGACTATGTTTTTGAGTATGTTTACGCTTTGGCCCTGAATGTTTGTTTAGGGCATTGAGGCTTTATCCTAAGTCCCATTTTCTCCCTCCTATTGTTCTTCGTTCCATAGGTCACCATGTTTTTATGACAGTGAAGCATCTGTTCAAATGGCTGATGTACTGCTGCTGCTGCTGATGATGATGATGGTGATGAATGTTGTTGATGGTCCCCAACCGCTGTCCGCACCAACGGAATGTACCGGTCCACATATCGTCTGCACTATAACATCGTTAAATTCCCTCGGTCCGTCGGTGTATAAATAAATAAATGAATGGTATATTCCTCGGCGATGCCGAACACAGTCCAACTATGTGGTCTGATCATTGTGTTTATGCCAGGTCTAAGTACCGCGAGTCCGAAATCCACTGCGTTGTCCCATCTGAAAGTCGGAGTTATTTGATCGATAACAACTTCTATCTACACCATTCTCAGATGAGGTGACATTGCGAGTGTCGGCCGACGGGAAAAGCACGCACTTTCGTTATTCCATCTCATCTGATTCCGCTATCCATTTGAATCTCTTACACACCTCACGCCGAATATGTGCACGTTGATTGTTATACTTCTGGCTTTCAGCATCAATGTCTACCCAGAACAACGACATTTTCCGAGATACAGTCGGCCGACTGTGCATACGCAACCAGTCCGCATGCCCTCCGTCACATAAAATACATCAAATCCACACAAGAAGAGACTAGATTTTTCATGAATATTCACAATAGCAAGAATCCATCGTCTGTATCAAGCGTTCACAAGTAACGCGGATTACAATAGATTAGAATGCCCTAATGATGTTGTGCAGTGGGAAGGAACTCACATGATTACCCCGTCTTAAAACTAGAGTGGTGCATCTTCATTCGTGGACTAATCAATGAGAAGGGTCGTTACCTCTACCGCTCACCCTTTATTTGTGGAGCGTTTTGTTCTATTTTCTCTGCTTTTTTGAACCTAGAAACTGGCCTCATGTCTTCCCGCATCATGTGCGATGTCGAGATTTCTTGTTTGGACACAACAAACCATGAAGTCCATCAAATCATCGCCTAAGCTTGATTCTGATGGCTTCCTCACATTCGCCAGTAAGTTCATGGGACCTGATTTTGCCAAACCGAATCCCCTTGTGAGTAAAGCTGTCCATTTTCCTTATCAGTGGAAAGTATCGTTTATTGTCCCTTATAAAAAACTTGGGTCCAGGTAGAGTATCGCTAATTACCGCTTATCCGCCGCTCCTAAAATTACCACACTGCTCGAAAGATAAATTAAAAGTGGCATATTGAGATTTATATAGCCTCTCGGACTTCCTAATAGCTTTCAGCCTGGATTCATTGGTGAACGTTCCTGCACTGCTTGTCAGTTGTTCTACCTGGACTACATTACCGAATCCGTTGACTCCAGTTACGCATATGTGGACTTACCTACGTTAACACATGTAATTTTGTCCATCACGCTTACATGGGTGTTAGTGAGCACATTGTCTGTCCTGTCTTCACTCGATGAACAGAATACAAATCAAGCAATGCAGCTGCATCGTCATGTCGTTTTCTTAAAATGGAAAGCGTGCGCGCAGAAATGACACAAATCGAAGTAGCCTTTCACGGCCAACAAATTCGAAGAGAAAAATAATTATGGTAGCATTTCAGTCGACTGTATTAGGCGGCGAGTTTCAGCTTATGACCCCTCAAATTTATGTTTCTGCCAAGTGTCATGAGGTGGCGACAGCCGTGACTAGAGATTTTCGAGGTCTGGTACGCCAGAATGAGGTCGCCCCTTAGTCAGCGGTAACTTCCGCTGTACACTCCAAGGGCTCTCCTTCGCAGTTGCTATGGCAGGTGAAACAAACTTCACGTTTCTTAGTTGCTTTCGCTATGGAGTCTCCAGCGCGACCAGATCACGTTTTAGCCAGAGTTACCAGGTCTAAATCGTGTACTCTACATTTGCGGGAAAATGGAGGGGTCGAACCGCCACAGCGCCCTCTGTAAGGGATCAAAATCTTGGTCCGCGATTTTTGAAATCTTCAAGGACTGCGCCGAACAGCCGAGATCGTCTTGCATCGCCACCCCAAGATTACGCTCATGTGCGGTAGTTTCCAAGTTTATATGCGTTAGTGGGCTTGTGGCATACACGTACAGCTTAGCACTTGCCCGCGTTAAACAGAAATAGATTTGCCTCTGGCCATTCAAAATCGTAGCAGATTGTGATCTTACTGACTACCGATCGTCCGCCATGTCTTGATATCATCATCAAAAGCATGAAATTCGACTCGAGGACACGCAAAAGGTCGTTGGAGACCAAGAATAAGCGCGGCCCCAACATCGACTCTTTTAGAACACCGCAGTCCACATCCACGGAACCAGAAAATGAGTCCCAAACGTGAAGCTGCTCTGCGGAAGAAAATTTCCGGTCCGTCCATGGACAGGGTTCCCGATGCCACACGCTTGCAGCTTTTGAAGGAGGATGTGGTGATCTAAGCGGTCGAAGGCTTTAGAGAATTCGATATAGATGATATCGGTTCCGGTCCCATTATCAGCTGTTTCTTCCCAACTGACACGCGGAATCAGTGGACCGGTAGTACGTGACCGATGCTGCTGCGCTATGCTGTTAGATCTTTTTAAATTACCCATTAATGCGTCAGCTATGATCGACTCCATCACCTTTGACAGTACTGGGAGGAGAATCGCTGAGTGTTGGTTGACGGGCTCCGAATGGCTACCAATTTTGAAAATTGTGGTAATCATACTCTGCTTTCACGCGCTAGCAAACTGCTGTTCATCCAGGCATCCTTGGAAAACTGGATTAGTCTCAACTATCATCGCAGCTGCCACCTGCAGTGCTTCCGGGGGAACGTTGCCAACACCGAGGGAACTATAGGAGCGCAACGATAGCAGCTTCCTCAAAACGGTCGCTCAACTAAGTGAAATGTGTACTTACTAGCATTTGGAGGAATGCAACTGGTATATGACACATGATTGTGGCGCGTCGGCCTATTGGAACCTATTGTAGCCCTAGAATGTCGGCTACATCAGCGGTTTGGGCACATCCATTTGCTGAGTTACTTTGGCGAATACCACGCTTCACATTCTTTAGGCTGTTCACATGTTTGTACAGAAGCTTGTTAGCACAAAACCTTACAGCTAAGTGCTGCTAGTTTACTACTTTCTCCTCACGGACAACTGTGGTACAGTGATTACGATACACTGCATGGTTGTTGTTGTTGTTGGCTCTATGTCTAGTTACTAGACTGTTGAGATTACATACATTGTTTCAATTGTCAAGACTAGTGCTTTCTCTGTACACACGCCACACTATGGCCCTTTGCGCCATGTGTTTTCGCGTCCTGTTTCAAATAAATGATCTAACTCTTGCAGGACGAAGGGGCCTGTTTTCTAATGCAACAACAGCAGTACATCAGCCATTTGAACTGATGCTTCGCTGCCATACAGCCATGATGACCTATGGAATAGAGAATAATAACTGGGAGATAAAGGGGATTTACCTAAAAAACCTTAATACCCTAAGCAAACATTCAGGGTCAAGGCGCCTACACCTTGTGTTAACAACAAACCGTCACAAACAGCTGGCTATCGTGCAAAGATAAGGAGGCGTCAGCATGGCAGCTTCTGTAACGACCAAACCCTGTCGTTGAGATAACGCGTACAATACGATCCAAATTGATCAAGAACAAAGAATTGATCCTAGATCTACGGTGCTATTTACAACGTATTAATCAAACACACAAACAAACCTCAATTGTTCGCATTCAGGTCGACAACAAAGCGCTGGGGTAGCGTCCAAACGGATCAATTACAGGGAATTATCACGCTTCGAGCCGACAAAAGTGCAAGTGGGCACGTGCAAATGTTGGTGGATCACAGGGCACGTACTGGTTCCTGATTTTAGATAACATACGCCAATGTGTGGTGGAAGAATTGATCTCATTGTTGAGCAGGAGTTCTTGGTGCACGTCATGGTCAAGGTCACTCAATGGACAGAGTCCGGAGCAATAGCACAGGGACACGATAAACAAGCGTACATATATGCACCCGCACAGTGAAGGGGAGAGAACGCATCGGTGGCCACAAAATGGGAATTGTTCTTGTGGGTCAGTGTTTCACAGATGGTGAACAAATACAGACAGGTAAACAATTATGGATGATATGGGTAGCCGCAGAGTGAATGCCGAGTGTGGGTTAGGAGAATTTTTGGTGTGAATCCAAATTCCACTACACCGGCCTCCGAAATTCTCCTGCGACTAGCATTTCGAGGATCAACTGCACCACTCTGGCTCTTGCCTCCACTAATTTAGCTACAACGCTCACAGATATCAATAAACAGGGAGCGGTACAGACCTCACGGAAGCGTCTTGGTGAAACCCCTTTTCCATGACTTCCACCAAGCATATCCTGTAGGCGTCTACCAAAGTTTAAATGCTTGAGCGAAAGCCGTTTTGATGGCTGTTGAACTGTTCGCCTAGCTTGGCAATTTTGTTGCAAACGTTTCGCCACCATTCGTGGTGACATCATCAATGCTATAGAATTGTAGACTGGTAGCTCAGGTTGTTCAAATGGCTGTTGAACTTTTCGCCGAGCTTGGCACTTTTGTTGCAAACCTTTCGTCACCGATCGAGGTGACATCATCAGTGCTTAGATGAGTGGCCGTTTTCCATGACTACCGCCTTGCACTTCAGACTAGACTTAAGTACCCTCATCCGACGCCCTCCTGGCAGCATACCCTTCTTATGCCTCTTTGCAATACACCTGAACGTCTCCTTACGGAAACTGTTATTCTAAGTCATCTTCGCTTGTTTCACAGCTCTCTACTCGACCCAGTGGCCAACATCCCCGTGGTAGTTTCTGTGATGCCAGCAACACCAGTTTGTCAACTTTCAGGGCTTTCATCATCATCAACAGCAGTACATCAGCCATTTGAACTGATGCTTCGCTGCCATGCAACCATGAGGATCTATGAAATAAAGAATAAGAAGAGGGAGCGAAGGGGGACTTACCTGAAAACCTTAATACCCTAAACAAACATTCATGGTCAAGGCGCCTACACCTTGTGTAGACAGCCTACCGTCCCAAACAGCTGGCAATCATGCGAACATAAGGCGGCATCGGCGAAACAGCTGCCTTGCGGCTTTCACTGCAACGCGTCATAATCAGCCATTACCCCGCAGATAACTCAGCACTAAACATACTTTAAACAGGCAACCCGATGAGGAGACGACAACAGACGCGCCACTGATGTCTACTGCGAGCCATGTCCTGTAGTCTCGAGCCAAGCACAAGGCGGGTCACGTGGACTCTAGCCCGGAAGGCGAGACAGACCAGCGGCACCCAGTTTGGTCGTCAGTGACTTCATTTCCCACTGCCAAGTCAACTTCTGTCCACCTCGAGCCTTGCGCCACCCTACACCTGGCAGACTAAACAAGGCCCTCCTAGGTAAGCGGTGACCAGGCATGCGTAGCACGTGCCCGAGCCAACGCAACTTATTCAGTGCTATTTGTTGTTCTAGGGTGCTAGCATGATTATCACTACCTAGTACTCGCCTGCGCACATCATCGTTGCGGACACACTGGGGCCATCCGATTCCAGCAATGCTTCGCAGACAACGCTGATCAAAGACTTGAAAGCGCCTCAGATCTTCTGACCGAAGGGGCCAAGTCTCTCTCCCCTAGAGCAGGGCTGTCCTCACTATGCCTTGTATACCCGGCCTTTCAGACGAAGGGAAACTCCCTTCTGTCGCCAAAGATGCCGCAGGTTCAAGAAGGTAGCTCTGGCTTTTGCAATGCGTGAGCTGACGTCAGTTTCTATGCGCCCATCATTGCTGATGCAGCTGCCAAGATAAGTGAATTGATCAACCACCTCGAGTTCCTCGTTAGCAAGCGTCAAGGGTTTATCAAGTGGCTGGTAGTCCTGCAGCAACACTTTGCACTTCGAAGGTGTGAAGTGCATACCAAATAATGGGACCATTCTGGACAGGCTATTCAGAGTTGATTGTGCCGCCGCAACATCGTCGAAAAGCAAGACGATATCGTCCGCATAATCTAGATCAACTAACCTTTCACCAGGCAGCACTTTAACGCCTACATCGTGAGATTCCGCAAGGGAACACTCCATGATAGAATCCACAACGAAATTGGACAAAAATGGGGAAATGGGGCAACTCTGACGAACGCCAATTGTGGTCGGAAAGCTACCCGCTAGGACACCGTAGACCCTAACGCGGCCTGTAGTGTTCGAGTATAGAGCACGTAGGGTGTTCACATATTTCGTGGGAACACCTTTCCGCGCAAGTATTTCGAACAGAATCGATCGATCGACTGATTCGAAGGCACTGTTGAAATCGAGGAACACAGCTGTTGTCGGTCTGCGGTATGTGTGGCGCTGCTCTAGCACCTGCCGCAAAGTGAATATATGGTCTATACAGCCACGTCCTGGGCGGGAACCTGCCTGCTCTTCCGTAATCCGAGATTCCCGTTCCACAGTGAGGCGACGAACGAGAATCGGGGCTAATAATTTTGTCACAACTGCTTTAGGCTAATACCCCTGTGGTTAGAACAGTCTGTGCGACTGCCCTTCTTGTATATTGCCACTATAATTAATTCGCTCCAATCAGCCGGGATACTCTCTTCTTTCCAGATACATCCGAATAAGAAGGTCAGTGCTTTGCAGAGTACCTTATCTCCATCCTTATATAGTGCAGGTGGGAGGGAATCTGGGCCAGTGGCACGAAAACGATTGAGGACTGTGATCGCGTTTCGGACTTCGGCCTCCGACGGAGGATCTAAACTAACCGTCCATGGCTCGCCCTGCATCACCTGAGTAGGAAGAGGTCCGGGAGCAGGGGGCCAGCTGAACTGATCTTGAAAGTGTTCCGCCCAACGGGCCATACGGCGCTCCTTATTGTGTATCAGCGCACCTGCGCTGTCTCTGATTGTCTCACTGACGCCTGGTTTTCTGGGACCAGTGGTGCGGATCAGCTGGAAGAGCTTGCGGTAATTGCCTACTGTTCTTGCCTCTTCCATTTCTTGAGCCCTACTGGTCCACCAGGCTTCCCTGTCAGCACGTAGGCTCTGCTTTAGTTCACGCCTAATAGCCCGTCTGGTCACACTGTGTTCAGAGTCAGCCTAGAGGTGTCTTCTAGATTCCAATAGTTTCACCGACCTCTCGGATATCCAGTGACTGGTGCGGTGACGGTAGATAGTGACACAAGCAGATGCTCCTGCCTCGTGCATGGCGGCCGAGATCCTATTCCAATGGAGCTCAGCGTCATTAGGACAAGACAGCGGAAGTTCGGTATACAGTGCTTCTTGATAGGCTTGCCTGACCGAGGACTGAGACAATTTCTCCGTTGCCAATCGTAGGGGACGCTTGGTGTGCCTCCCGGTAAACTTCATGGAGAAACGACAGCGTGCCAAGGCGTGATCAAAGTCGACACAGGTACTCCAGTACGAGCGGCAATCCAGGATGGAACCACGCCATCTGTAACTTATGGCTAGGTGGTCAATTTGGGTCCATCGCTGGCCAGCTACAGGAGTACGCCAAGTAGCCCTTCGGCGCCCACTCTGTCTGAAAGCAGTGATACCAGGAAACAACTAATGCTCCGCACACAGTTGCAGCAGACGCGCACCGTTGTCAGTCCGTTGGGCGTTAAGCCAAAAATTACCACCCAACTGAGCTTCTGAAGTGCAAGTGAAGAAGTAGTACTGCAAGTACTAATATCTGAACTAGTAGCACTGCGTAGTAGCGCGTTCAGTTCGTGATAGAATGTGTCCTTGACAGCATTTGAACTGCAGTCGGTGGGAGCATAAGCGGAAATCACGAACAAACAGCGTTTTTTACTACTTCGTGAATCAACCTTAGCTGATGTCGTCAAACGGGTTGCACATAAACGGCTGTTCACCGGAATCCAATCAACCAACGATGGCTCAGCCTTGGAGCTTGGAATGATACCTACACCAGCTTGACCCGTGAGTGTTGCATCGGCGTCTCCGGATGCGTGCAACCAATAACGAGAGGATAATCCGGGTGCAGTTAATTCAATAACCCCGTTAGGGTCATTGATCCTAGTTTCGGACACACAACCCACATCAATACCCAGTGTGTCCAAGGTGCGTGCGAGTGCAGCCTGTTGACCTGTTTGTCTTAGAGTGTGAACGTTCAATGTCGCCATGGAAACGGTACGGCGTGACCTTATAAGGGACTTTTGCCGATAGGCGTCCGATAGGTGCTGTGGGGTGGTGGCTGCAGATGGTTCTACTCCAGTGGCACTTCGGTTGCTGTCAATTAAGCTGGGAATTATAGAAGGAAGGTTAGTAATGGGGGCCGGGATGGGAGTAAGAGAAAAGGGTGGAAAAGAAAGAAGGGAGGCGCCAGCAGTAGCATGTTTTCGCTTATCCGCCCTGCTGTATGCAGCAGATAAGGCGACCCTTGATAATCTGCGCGACGGCCGATGCAGGATGAAGTTTATGTTTGAAGAAAATGTCATGGTTGTATTTGGGCTGAGAAACTGCCGGGGCGCCCAGACCTAGACAGGAGGACGATTAGGGTCCTCATCCAAAGCGTTTGGCTCAAAAGCCTGTCCGCAAGGCAGTGGGGTGGTGGCAAGGATTTAGTTTTACAGAAATGGACGCCATCCCATTTCAAACCCACAACTTGGAGGACCAGGAGACTGAGTTTGTCTGACCTCTCACCATTGACCAACCTGGTAGGATTAGCTCTCAAGGTGTCGGAGGCATTACCCAGTATAGCTCAGTGGGTCAATGAGGTACGCAAACCGTCGCACCACGTTAAGGTCCAGTCTCGTTGCGGCGGTTTCAGGGCTTTACTCGGATGTTGACATTTCTGTCGCCACTGTAAAGTTGTTATGTATTCTTTTAGTCATCTCTTTCAGAACACTTTGGCTACATGCATCACTTGTTTCCAACGCTTGGTATGCCTCTCTTTAATGTCAATGTCAGGCAACGCTAAAGTTTCATATCTAATCAAAAACGGACTATGGGGCGTCAGTGGTGGCGCGTTTTGACTGTCCGAGATCAAGGGGAGTAACGGTCGACTGTTCGGAATTCGTTCTACGATAAAGTCAGTAGTAAGAGAATCGTGTTAGACGTTGCTCACTGCACACGCTGTTCAATTGTTAGCGCAATGAGCATATCAATCGCACTCACATACTGCCCCTGTGACTTGCAAGTGGGGGATTAAAGTGCCACTAAACACTACCAGCCAGCAGCACTGTCGATTTTTCTTCGATCTCATTTTTAACACACTCCCGTAGCTCCCTAACCACGCCAGTGAAATTCGTTCCGTTGTTGCTGTAGATGTCTGAGGTACAGCCACGCCTACCGACTAAACGTATGCGAGCTGTACTGAATGCATTATGTCGAGAGATCGTAAACCGCCTTCAGGTGAACTGCTCTTATTTGAAAACTAGTGAATATGCAGTCAAATGGCTTGTCCCCACTCCATCCTCCTTTTACGTAGATGGGGCCAAAATAATCCGCTCTTGCGGCGTGTGGCAGCGTCATCCGTTGTTGGCATGGAGTGGCCGCAAACGATACACATTATGATGATTCGCCTCGCTGTTTTATCGCCCTGCACTAGCCAATACATAGTTCGGTGGGCGCGTAGCAATTTCTGTGTTCCATCGTGCTCTTCTGAAGCGTTGTAATGGCGTATCAGCGCATCGACGACCGAGTGGCTGCTGGGTAGCCTGGCAGGGTGCTTCATGCCCTCCTCATAGTCGGTGTACTTCAAACGCCCTTCCATGTAAATAATACCATCGCGCAACGCTGACAATAAGCGACTCAACATGCTTCTACACAACACTTGGTGACAAACAAGAGCGCTATGCACGGTAGATTCATTATGGTTTTTCATTTTCTTGGCATATACCTCGTGCTGCACCATACGGGGCACGTCTTTCCTGGCACCTTCCACCTCAGCCATTGCCGACGCGTCCTCTAGTGAAACAGAATAATCAGTTTCCACACCTGAAGACTCCGCGTTGCACAACCTGTGATTTTGACTTGCAAGGGGTTGTTTGCTGAGAATATACAATTGACGGAGGCAGTTTTATGCACAACAGATCCAAGCGGCCCAATCAAAACCCATCCAGGCAGAGTTCTGATATTGAATGGTTGCTTCCGACCGCTCAGCCCTTCGTCTAAAACCCAGTAGGCTTCAGACACATCACTACCAATTACTAACGAGATTCGCTTGTTCCCTATTTCGTCCAAGATAAGTCCAGCTAGATCAGGCCACTTACACTCTTCCGTTTGCATTCCATGGCCGGAGGCCCGAATCGGTAAGCCAGGTACCGCGAACTCACTTTCCACCTCGACTTCCTCTAGCCCGTTTAGCGAACGAACTCATACTATCACTACTGAGAAATCAAAGGTACGACTGCCGTTGATGGTACCAATCGCCATTGATGATGGGTGGGATTCCAGTCCTAGGCGGTCGACAAGGTCCTGGCTGATCATAGTTGTATCTTATCAGTTATCGAGAAGAGCATATATTCATTGATCCGGATGGCCCAACAACGGTGACTGGGAGAACACCCAGGGGTACCCTTTGAGAGTTCGCACTTGTGGCTCCACAGCGTGCCCGTCCAGCTACTGATGTGTAACCTGGAGCGAGGGAGCCAAAATCGTAAAGCAGACCGGATGACGAGAGTTGCAATTGGAAATGTCACCGATTTTTTGGATACTGCAATTTTTGGCGAGATGACCGGACTTTAGGCAACTGAAGCATAGCCTTTTTGCTTTTAGTATTTCCCATCGCTGCGGCAGACCAAGCGCTCGCAAATTCTCACAATCCTTGACATAGTGGCTATCTGGACAGACTGGGCATAGGGGGGCTCTAGATGTCACGAAAGTTTGCGCACCGTAAAGAGCACCTACCACTGTATACTCCCTTCTGCGAAAACCTCGTTGGTACTACTTCTGAGGTGCGGGGCGCTTTGTCTGCTAATAGTCCAAGTCGACTGCTGGCTATGCGAGCATGAGACGATAGAAATTCTGTCAGATTCAAAAACGTTGGCTCGTGACCGCTCAGGGATAGTTGGTTCACATGCTCGGCCCACCTATGCCACATATTTTCCGGTAAGGCAAGCACTATCCAGCGTAGTCAGTGAGTTCACATCAGCCTCATAGTTCATCTGCTTCAGAGTGGTGGCGATTCTGCATCTTAATAGCTAGTTCCGACAGCGCATCGGCATTGTTGGGAATTGCCTCCGCGTTTTGAAGTAGGCTTTCTATTGATGTCCTCTCAATGACGTGGGATTGTCCAAATTAGTCCTCTACGATTTTCTGTGCTCTAGCATAACCTTGGCATAGTGGTGGGATTACACAGTTGCCACTGCCCACCTTGGCTCTCCCCTTACAGTAATGTATAAGATACAATAGCCGTCTTCCATCGTCTGCCACTTTGCTCTCCACATAAAACTTAAATTGCTTTACGAATCTCCAGTAATCCACCGGGTGTCCGTCAATATCAGTTAGCTCAACTCCAGGCACTCCGGTTACCGCAATCAGCAGGCGTGGAGCTGACGCCACGGCATTACTCATCGCGGCTGTGGAGGAGTCTAACAACATCAAAGTTACGGTTCGTGGGTGGCTGATTTTTGTAAGTCGTGGAACAATCGGTGACGGATTTGACGATTCTTTTCGACGGATCGGCAGGAAGTTCAGGCAATTCGACATCGTCTTGCCCCTCTTCGTGCGATACGCTACATCTCGTGAATTCCACATCCTTTCAGTTAAGTTCAATTTCCTAGCTTCGAGTTCTAATTCCTCTCTAAGCTGATTTTCCTTTAATTCCGCAAGTAGAATTTGTGAGCGCGAACTACTAACTGAAGCCTTACAACTAAAACGAAAGACAGAGTGAGAAACCGCATCGAAAGGGACTTGCCTTTAATTGTCCAACTCTGGCGAAGATAGATCTTCGCGTGACGGGTATTGCGATGAAGACAGAAACTCCAAATTGAGCACTGTAACGACCAAACCCTGTCGTTGAGATAACGCGTACAAAACGATCCCAAATTGATCAAGAACGAAGAATGGGTCCTAGATCTACGGTGCTATTTACAACGTATTAATCAAATATACAAACAAACCTCAATTATTTGCGTTCTGAGGTCGTCAACAACGCGCTGGGGTAGCGTCCAAACGGATCAATTACAGGGAGTTGTCACGCCTCGAGCCGACAAAAGTGCAAGTGGGCACGTGCAAATGTTGATGGATTACAGGACACGTACTGGTTCCTGCTTGGAGGTAACATACACCAAGCGCGCACCATCTTGGGGGTAACTTTGGCCTCGGTAGCACCCGATCACACAATCGCGACAGACTACTGACTCTTTGTTCTGATCATCGCTCCTTTCTTTCTAGTACAATTTTTCGTCATTCGAAAAGATAAACTGCTATCTGGCGTCCGCCTTCTCAACCACAAGAATGATCCCAGATTGGCCACAAAGCAATAAGCTACAGATGGCGCGGAAGCGTAACAGACTGTCGATCGTACTGCTCAACTTGTCTGGACTCCGATCACGCGCTACTTCACGCCAAAATTTGCATGCATTTCATTGTCATCCAGACGTACGCACTGCCGATCGAACATCTGCAACAGCTTGCGACCTTATCCAAGTACCAAGCTTCTCTGTCAACATTACTTGCTTCATCCTCTGACGACGGTCTCAATTGGCAATGGATGCGCACCAAAGACGCAATAATTTCTGCCAGTACCATCAGTTGTGGATTTGCTTGTCACCCGCCGACAAGCTGGATCACCACTGCCTCGTTATCGCTGATGGACAGACGACGACAGACCAGCTGTAATGAGGAACATCGATCCCTGGCTCGGGCGTTGCGTAGGAGCTTACAGAAGGACCGTGAGAACTGGTGGTGTGAACATGCTAGAGCTTGAACTTGCTAATCTCTCTGGTAATACCAGAAATCTGTTCCACCTCATCCGAATCACCGAAGCCCTCCGATCAGGAGTAAGCGAAGCAATCTGCGAAGATGATGGCTCCCAAGTCACTAATCTTCAACAACGGTTGGAGCGATAGGCCGAACATTTTCGCTCGCCGTTTTCCTGCCTGCTAGCTCCATCTATTTCCCTTGGGGCGCGCACTGATGTTGACTGGACTATCCCAACTGCCCCTCCCTCTCACTGAAAAATCTGGCGGGAACTCTGCTGTCTAAAGCGTTATAAGGCATCCAGCCCTGGTGGTCTACCTCCTGCTCTATTTAAAAATGGCGGCTCTTCGCTGGTTCGAGGACTCACAACTTTGTTCTCCGAAGTCTGGGCAAAGGGGATGGTTCCATCATCCTGGAGCGAGTTGGTAGTCGTACCCATCTTCAAAAAGGGTCTGTGCACAAATTGCTCTCATTACGGGGGCATAACGTTGCTTCCCGTCGTTTGCATGATTCTGGTGTCCATCATTCTTCGCAGGCTATCGCCAACGCGTGGATCACTACAGCGAGAAGAACAGGCTGAGTTCTACCCTGGTCGCGGCTGCTTCGATCAGATTTTCACACTCCACCAGATGCTCGAGCTCCACCGTGTCTCAAAAGCCAACGATTGTTGTGTTACTGGATATCCGTGCTGCCTTCGATTCTGTCGATAGGACTGTATTGTGGCACACTGTTGAAGAATGCTGTTCCCGGGAATTTCGTTTCCATTCTGCGGGCTTTGTATAATTTGGCCTCGGGTAGGGTTAGGGCTAATGGCAAGCTTTCGCTTTCCTTTGTTGTCACCAGTGGGGTTCGACAAGGAGGCCCTATCTTCATTGCTCTTCAACTTTGCCATTAAGGGTGTCCTCAAAAATGCTTTAGAAGACTTGTTGAACGCTGGTGTTGAGCTCCTCCCAGGTAGTCGGGTGGTTGATTTGAATTACGCTGATGATATCGTCTTGTTAGGTGACGGTCCGCAAGCCGTCCAACTTTCACTTAACTGCCTGGCTATTGAAACTTCGAAGTATGGCATGCACTTCTCACCATCCAAGTGCAAAGCGCTTTTTCAAGACTGGTTTACACCCCTACCTACACTCACCATCGATGGGGAAACATTAGAAGTAGAACAGAGGTTTATCTACCTGAAAAGCCGCATAACTGCTGGTGGGGCTGTTGGAAACGAGATTTCGATGCGTATCTCAAGAGCTCGTCCGCGCTGTACTGTTGTACGGTTGCAAGACTTGGCCAACTCGTACCGATAACTACGTCGACTGTCTGTCTTCGAGAACCTTTGTTTGCGGTCCATCGCCCGTGTGTGGTGGTTGAACCACGTAACTAACGCTGAAGTCAGACAGTGGTAGAGACAGCCACTCTCTCGAGGCGCTTGTCTCGCTGCACCAACTACGATGGCTCGGACACGTACTGCGTATGCCCGTTCAGCGTCTTCCGCGTCGTGCCTTGTTCGCAGTCGCTGGACAGGGTTGGAGGAGGCGGTGTGGTGGACAGCCTACAACTTGGAGAAGCAGGATGAAAAAGCTGACGAAACAGCTGGCCACGGTTGGTTCCTCCCGACTCCCTGGATGGGGTCCCATGGATGCTGAGTGCAGTTAATTTGAAACGTTGCAGATCATGGCTCGAAACCGAACTCAGTGACATACGTGTATCTCTGCAAGTTGTGGTGAATACCCTTTCCTCCCCCAATAAAAGATCTCAAACAAACTCAAAAACTGAGTAGAAAATGGACAAAAATTGATTGTTTTCTTTCTTATTTTACTCTAACCCTGTTTTCCTCTTTCGCTATGGTTCCGAAGGCACAATATCTGTACACAGGTCGTGATCAATATATATATATATATATATATGTGTATATAAATATATATGTATATATATATATATATATATATACAGTCGATTCCGGTTAATAAGACCACCGGTTAATAGGACCAGCCGCTTATTCGGGCCAAATTCTGAAGAACCGAACCGAATCCTATTACGCTAGCCTAATTTTAGCCGCTTATTAGGACCGGAATTCCGCTTAATCGGACCAGACGATAGAAGGTGGCAGGTAACAGAGGTGTTAAAATCAAGTTCTGTGCCTGGATGTCTGGACTAAACCCACAGTTCATATGTCGGGCAAGAAAGCGTATCATTCAGTTACGGTAATCCGAGTTGGCCTTTGGATAAACTGAACTGTGGCAACCTTGAGGCACATCTATCTAACTGGCTTCAGAACCGCCCGAAACTGACTGTAGTTTCCAACACTTGTAGGCGAAGCGAAGACATACATGCTTGTTCACATGTCGTTAACCGCTCGATCGATGTACCGCACGTCCATTGAGCCGAATGCCCTGAGCCCGCATTGCGGGCCTAATCTCGAGCACGGCAAGTGATCGCGGACACACAGGTCCGCCAAATCATAGGACAGCAGGTGGGTAGGTCAACCATAGAAATACCCGGGAGACAGACTCGAGTTCACCTTAGTGAACTGTGCGTGTCTTGTTTCATGTTAAGGAAATGCCACGACGGGACTTGACGTTAGCTGAGAAGACTTGTTTCCTAGATCAGATCAAGGAACAGGGACCAACCACTAGTCAGCGTCGATTGGTGGAAATTACCTGCTTGGCAAAATCTGCAATATCGCGCCTGATAAAACAAGAGAAAGATCTGCGAGAAGAATGGGCACAATGTGAAGGACGACGAGGTACTTCCCAAAAACCGAAGCGTGAAGGCAAGGATCCAGACGTCAATGAGGCCCTTAATGATTGGTTTGCCTTTGTTACTGGACGAGCCGTGCGAGTAAGTGGCTCAATGTTAAAGTACAAAGCAGAAGAACTCGCTAAAATGCTGGGCCACGAGGATTTTATAGCTACGGACGGCTGGTTGTCTCGATGGAAATCTAGACATGATGTAAAATTTAAGAAAGCACATGGTGAGAAAGAAAGTGCCAATAGCGCTCGAGCTGAAGAATGGAAATCAACAAAACTACCAGAGCTTCTTGAAAAATTTCTAGCAGATGACATCTATAATGCTGATGAAACCGGGTTGTACTATAGGGCTACACCTAACGGCTCCTTAAGTTACAAACATATTACTCTCTCTGGCTGCAAAAAACAATGGATCGCGTAACTGTCTTGTGCTGCTCAAACATGTCCGGAACAGACAAGAGGAAGTTGCTGGTTATAGGACAATGTGCCAAGCCTCGCTGCTTTAAGGGACTCAGAATGGACAGTTTACCAGTTGTGTATCGTGCGAACAGAAATGCATGGATGAGCTCTACACTTTTTAAAGAATGGGTAAAGGATTGTGACACAGAGCTACAACGGCAGTCGAGAAAAGGGTTATTACTTCTCGACAATTATGCAGCACATCCAAATTTGGATTTCTTGAAGAATATCCAGATGGAATTTCTGCCTCCCAAGACCACATCTTTGATACAGGCAATGGACATGGGCATCATAAAAAATTTGCAGACCTTTTAGCGTTCAAGCTTGGTGAATTACATCCTTGAATCAATTGAGGAAGGCTTGCTGACCTCATCCTCGACGGCCGGAGAAATCAGTGCAAAGGTCAACATTTTGCAAGCCTTTACATTCGTGGCCGAAAGTTGGCGAAAAATGAGCAGTGCGACAATTCGGAACTGCTTTTCTCATTGTGGCTTTAAGCATATTGTCTCGGAGATGGATGTGGATATGGTAATTGTAAATGAAAATGACGGCGAGAATGTGGAGCTGAAACAAGTTGAAAATTACGAAGAATTTTTGTCAATCGACAACTAACTTCAACTCTATGATGGCAATGAAGAATGCGATGCTGCCATTGTTGTTCGAATAGCAGCGAAATACACGACAGCAACAGAAGACCATGGAAGTGATGAAGAGAACTCTAACGTGTTGATGCCAGTCACAAAACAGGATGCAAGGAAATGCATTGAAACATTGCACCGCCGTTTCATGCAGGAAGGAAATGAAGGTAGTCCTGTTACTGCGTTACATATTTGTGGTGATTTTGTGCGAATGCAGTCTGTTAAAAGAATGCGTCAAACCACACTGGATACGGTCTTCAAACGCTGAATGGAATTCGGTAATCCCTTTGTATAAAACTGTACTTCGCATGCTGAATATCTTGTAGGTCTTTACGAAGAATTTGTTTGTAAATTTCTTTCTCAGTGAATAAAGTTCGTTATCAAAGCAGTTCTTTTTTGTGTGCTTGCTATAAATATATGTCGCCAATACAGGTCATAATAGTAGTTTCCTATGTTATGTGTAGCACGTCCCATCTTGTTACATCGGGTAACTTCGGTTAATCGGACCAGCCGTTTAATAGGACCAAAATGGTCTGGTCCCGATGTGGTCCGATTAACCGGAATCGACTGTATGTATATATATATATATATATATATATATATATATTGCGTGTTGCAAGAATACATCTCATGGTTGAGCAGGAGTTCTTGGTGCACGTCATGGTCAAGGTCACTCAGTGGACAGAGTCCGGAGCAATAGCACAGGGACACGATAAACAAGCGTACATATATGCGGTATACTCAGCCCGCGTGCGACTGGTGGTGGTCGCGCGGCAGCGAAGCGCCGTTACGGCGTATAAGCTGACACGTTTCACGTTTCACATATATGCACCCGCACAGTGAAGGGGAGAGAACGCATCGGTGACCACAAAGTGGGAATTGTTCTTGTGGGTCAGTGTTTCACAGATGGTGAACAAATACAGACAGGTAAACAATTATGGATGATATGGGTAGCCGCAGAGTGAATGCCGAGTGTGGGTTAGGAGAATTTCTGGTGTGAATCCAAATTCTGCTACAGCTTTTTTGCGGCTTTCTCTGCGGCGCATCATAATTGCCAATTACCTCGCAGGTAACTCAGCACCAAACACACTTTAAACAGGCAGTCCTACTCGGAGACGACAGAAGAAGGGACACTGGTGTCGATTGTACGCCATGTTCTAAACACTCCCGAGCCATGCAATAGGCGGAGCCGGAAGACGGGATGGACGGACAACATCCAGTTTGTTCGTCAGTGATTTCATTTCCCGCTACCAAGACAACGTTTGTCCACCTCGAGCCTTGCGTCCCCCTTCGCCTGGCAGAGTAAACATGGCCGTTCTAGTTAAACAGTGACTAGGTATACGTAGTACGTGCCCACGTCAACGCAGCTTATTCCCTGATATCTCTTGTTCTAAAGAACTACCTTAGGTATCATTTCCGAACACACGCCTGCGCCCATCATCGTTGCGGACACGCTAATGCCACCAGACAACATCAATGCTCTGCAGACAGCGATAATCAAAGACTTGAAAGCGCTTCAGATCTTCAGACCAACGGGGCCAAGTCGCACTCCCATAGAGCAGGACGACCCTCACTGTGGCCCTGTAAATACGGCCTTTCAAAGACGGAAACTTCATTAATTCTTTAATGCCACAGGTTCAAGAAGGCATGTCTGACTTTTGCAATGCGTGAACTGACTTCAGTTTCTATGCGTCTATCGTTGCTGATACAGTTGCCAAGGCAAGTGAATCGATCAACCACTTCGAGTTCTTTGTTGTCAAGGATCATAAGGTGGCTGGTAATTCTTCAGTGACACTGCACTTTGAAGGTGCGAATTGCATACCAAATAATGGGGCCACTCTAGAGATTCGATCCAGAGTTGATTGTGCTGCCGCAACGTCGTCGAAAGGCAAGACGAGATCGTCCACATAATCAAGATCAAGTAACCTTTCACCAGGCAGCACCTCAACACCAACATCGTGAGATTCCGCAAGGAAACACTCCATGATGGAGTCTACAACGAAATTGAACAAAAATGGGGTAATCGGACAACCCTGACGAACGCTACTTGTTGTCGGAAAGCCATCTGATAGGTCACCGCAGACCTTGACGCGACCTGTCGTTTTCGAGTGTAGAGCACGTAGGGTGTGCACATATTTCATGGGAGCACCTTTCCGTGCACGTATTTTGAACAGAATGCATCGATCGATTGAATCGAACGCAATCTTAAAGTCGATGAACACAGCCATTGTCGGTCTGCGGTATGCGTGGCGCTTCTCTAACATCTCCCGCAGAGTGAATACGTGATCTGTGCAGCCACGTCTTGGGCGATAACTGGCCTGCTCTTCCCTAATCTGAGATTCCTGTTCCGCACTTAAGCGGCTATCGTGAATCCAGGCCAGTATTTTTGTCACAACTGGCGTTAGGCTGATACGCCTGTGGTTAACAGTTGGTGCGGCTGTCCTTCTTGTATATTGCCACTATAATCGAATCGCTTCAGTTAGCCGGAACACTTTTTTCCTAATATGTTCGAGCAGGTCATTGTTTTGCAGAGGACCTCACCTCCATCCATAAATAATTCAGGTGGGACGGGATTCCGGCCAGATGCACGAAAGCGATTGAGGGCTGTGATTGCATTTCGGACCTCAGCCTCCGATGGAGCTTCTTAACTAACCGTACATGCACGTGCTGTATCTCCTGAGTAACTAGATGTCCGGGAGCATTGGACTAACTGAACTGATCTTGAAAGTGTTCCGCCCGATGGGTCATACGATTTTCCTTATTGTGTATCAGTGCACTCGCACTGTCTCTATCTCGCTGATATATGGGACGGGTGGTGCGGATCAGCTGGAAGAGCTTGCGTTAATTACCTACTACTTCTGCTGCCCCATTTTTGAGCCCGAGTGGTCCATCAGGCTTCCTTGTCAGCACGCAGGCTCCGCTTTAGTTCCCGCCAAATAGTTTACTTTGTCACATTGTGCTAAGAGCCAGGAGTTTTTTTGATTCCAACAGATTCACTGACCTCTCGGATATCCAGTGACGATTGGTAGTGCCACTAGCAGATACTCCTGCGTCGTACATTGCGGCCGAGATCCTATTCCACTGAAACAGTGTTGTTAGGACAAAGGAACGAAAGTTCGATACGCAGTACGTCTTGATGGGCTTGTCTGACTGAGGGCTGAGATAATTTCTCGGCTTTTGAGCAGCTGGGACCGAAGCATTACAATTAAAATCCTCCTACTCATTAGTAGTAAACTGTAGACTCTCCTAGTTTCAAATGCTATAGATGTAGCGTCTAGTGAGATGAAGTCGACCTTCGGAAGCTATCCATTGTCATCTGCCAAGGTAGTAACCTGCGTGGCAGTGGAAGATAGGTCGTGCTATATCACAGTTAACTTGCAAATTGTGTAGCCCAGCCGACGTCCTCCATGGCTCAGTGGCTTAAGCTGCTGGCTAGTTGGCATCTGCCTCTAGCGGTCATGGGTTCGATCCCCAGTAGGGGACTGAGGGAATGCGCACCACTGACGAGCCCCAATAGGGCGAAACGCGTCTGGTGCTTTTCCGGACTAGGCTGTGCCATGTAGCTTGTGAGCAGCTGGGACAAAAACATTACAATCAAATCCTTCTACTCATCAGTACTTTCTCAGTTGCCAATCGGAAGAGACACTTGCTGCATCTACCGGCAAAGTTCATGGCGAAACAACAACGTACCAAGTCATGATCAGAGTCGACCCAGGTATTCCAGTACGAGCGGCAATTCAGGATGGAACCACTCCACTTGTAACTTTTGGCAATAAGGTCAATTTGGGTCCATCGCTGGCCAGCTACAGGAGGACGCTAAGTGGCACTTCGGCGCCCGCTGTGTCTAAAGGCATTGCTACTAAGAAACTACCGGTGCTCCGCACACAGTTGCAGCAGACGCTTGCCGTCGTCAATCCGTTTCGAGTGTAGCTCATAGTTACCACCTACGACCTATTTGCGCATTCATATCCCCTGCAAATACTATAAGATCTGAACTTGTAGCACTGCGTCGTAGTCTGTTAAGCTCGTGATAGAATGTGTCCTTGACAGCATGTGAACTGCAGTCGGTGGGTGCAGAAGCGGAAATCACAAACATACAGCCTTTTGTACTGCTATGTACATCAACCTTACTGGACGTCGTCAAATGGGCTGCACATAAACAGCTGTTCACCGGAATCCAATCAACCAGCGATGACTCGGCTTTGGAGCTGTAAATATGACCAGATCACTGAACTTGCCCGCAAACTCCATCCTGGCAGTATCATTGGAACGGTCGTCCGCAAAATTCAAGGTGGCTGCTCCAACAAGTTCTGTTGATATGTCCTAGTGTTTGATTATTCGACACAAGTCAATATCTTCTTGTGGATAATCCGCGTAGCACTCATACTCGTACCCTATTGTTACAAGATCACTCAGCCCCAGTGGGCTCTCCATCTTTGGGTTCTTGATCATGAGCTCTTCGTTCATGAGCACTCAACCAAAACTGATGGTTTATTTCCAGTTCTGAATCGGATGTGCGAACTGACATGGATGAGGAGCGGAACGTCTGCAATAAGCTTTTGCAGGCCAGCGTTGAATTGATCGTTGTGAGATGCCGGAACTTTCATATGAGCATTGAAGTCACCTGACATGAGAACGTGGCTGTATCCTCGTCGCATGACCATCTCCAAGGCTAATGTCGGGTGAGGTGGACATTGGGGGACGATAAACAACTGTTGAATGGTAAGTATCGTTGCGTCTCAGTCGTAGACTGCAACCAAGTGAGTTCGTGGTCAAGGTTTCCGGATCATCTACCGGTTCACGCTGCAGGCCACTTCGATAGTATAGATGTACCTTACTGCCCTTGCTGACGCGATCGTTTCGAAGGAGTGACATACCATGTATCACGACTTCCGCGTCTGTAATTTCTGGGTGCAACCAATTTTCACTTGTTTCTAGGCATGTGACGCTTGACGTAGCCACAGTTTGACGAGCTTGTTCAGGAGAGCTTGTGCATTAATGTATATACAGGAACATTTCTCTGTTCGCAGCAGTGCGTCGAGGGAAGTGTGCTTTGGGTTTAATATTGTGCCGACCGATGAAACGTCGGCCGCTACTCATTTTTTGGGTGGGGCGGTAACGAACTCATTTGTGTGAGATTCAGAGATCCCGCCATTACCTCCTCGCGTCTCTCTCTGTATGTAATGTATGAGGTGTGTGCACCAGTTTTGTTGGCTAGTTGATTGATGTTACTTGATCCGTTGTCGGGAAGTGGTTTGGTTAAATAGCTGCTCTCGTGTGTTTGCTTAGGGGACGCCGATTTGACCCGGAGCTCGGAAGGTAGGCTACTGCGACTCACATACCAGCACTTCAATACTCTTGTTGACAAATGTCTGGATTGAATCACTACCTTCACAATCTTTGGGCCACATACTTTGTACCTTGGCGATCTGCGCAGCCTCGAGATCGATTGTGTTATGACCTTTCCCAAGGCTATGTACCGCCACTTCTCGCACGCATCATGTTCTCCAGCCTTGTGAACACTGCGCAGGCATGGTCCTGGCCCCCTACTTCCGTCCAGTACTCTTCCCAGCCGTGAATCGCCTGTTTGCACTCACTCCACAGAATATCCAGGAAAATGCGGATGGAACATGACCCATTCCGGAGGCGAGCTGCTGATAACAACTCGTTTGAGACCACAGAGGCTGCTGTGTGGCTCGGGATTCGGAAACTTACGCTTGTGTGTTTCTGTAGAAAGCACGCGAATAGTGTGATGTGAAGGTAAAATGTGACCCACACAAGCTAGGTCCCAAAGATGGAACGCACTAAAGAGCGCTGGTAAAGTTGGATCAAATGAGTGTAAGCACAAGTGTGTGCTGAGAACTGTGCCAGTATATCCGATTTGAGCACGAGGTCACTATCGCATGGCGATTGGCCAGGGTCAACATGTGCCACAAAATCCATACTGTCCCTGTCAAAATGGATCTTTCCATAATCCTTACTCTTCCCCATCCTTGAATACTGCAGGATCATTTCTCAGAAAATGCGCATGGATGACAGAAAGTTCTTGAAAACTGCAAATTTCATTCACTAAATGTTTACTCATTGAATCGTGTATCCTAAGCTATCTGAAGTGTCGCTAGCAGTTTCACCTCGAGCCTCTGGTTACAACACCTAAACCATAACCTGATGTTCCTGCACAATCACAAAAGCCATGTTCCAATACGTCTACTTCAGAACTGCAGCACAACTTCACTCGCAGATTTCACAACAAGACTTACAAACTCATTGTGCAAAAATCAGGCATCTGTTCGATCTGACTTCTTCCTCGTTTGATACGATATCCTGTGGAATAGCCTACCAGTCACTATCAGATCTCGTGCAATTGCAGGAACATTTTGCACTAAATTTAGAAACCGTTTTCTCCAGAACTCCATAATAACCATGTTTTCATTTGAAAAATCACGGAACTAGTTCTACCAAAATAGACCCAAGGATATATAGCCAGGGGAAAACCTGTTGCACAAAACTCAACACCAACAAAAACTATGTGCTTCAAAATGCCTTAATAACACGCTCCAGAATGTATATCTCACTCAAGCATGAGCTTGATAATAACTGTGTTAATAATCTATTTATTTCAGGACCATATTCTTGCATACTCGAAGTATATATATTGTTATTTTTAACTGATATGCATTGAAGCATGCGATCACATTATCGGTAACCTGAACATGTATGGGCAGGTATCGTTTATGATCTTTCGTCCAACGCAATTCGATGGTTCATTATTTCTTACTTGTACTTCAGATTTTACATCTTCGTGGCCGATGTGAGATCTTCCGTCACCTATCGACCTGCCGATAGCCATTGAACATACGATGGAATTTTTGTGGGATTCTTCCGTATTGTTCTATACTCAGCTCACATTTTTTCTCGTTGGCTGGTTGTTTTTTCTGCGTCATCTTTTTAGGGATTATGAAGTCGAAAACAATATTGTTGTTGCAATTTTCTCCTTAACGTTCACCTTGTCTTGTACCATGTTTGAGTTAGTGATCTTCGAAATCTTGGACATCTTGCACGCATCTTCTAGGCGCATTCACTGGCAACTAGTACTTTTAGCTACCCTGGTGGATGTCATATTTGTGGTCCCTTTCTACATATTTTTCTACCTTTCTAAAACCCTTCGTTTTCTTCCACCCAATCGGTCTGTACGTATGGCCTTCACATTCTTTGGAATGACAATATATTTGTACCTATTTTGGAAAGTGGGAAGCTCCTTCCCTGTCATTAGTCCGAAGCATGGCTTGGTTTCGTTCGAACAATGCATTGGGAGAATCGGTGTGATAGGCGTCACCATCATGGCTCTTTTATCCGGATTTGGCGCAGTCAATTACCCATACTCTTGTATGACTTACTTTGCTCAGCCTGTCTCTAGCCTGGAATTGAAAAACGCCGAGCGCAGATTACTTCAAACCATGGATATGATATTAGCCAAACGACGCCGACTGGCTCAAGTTCACTTTGAATCGCTTAAAGTAAGCAGACTTTCAGTTTTAACTATCGAGTTTTCTACAACGCATTCGTCTATTACATTATTTTTTTCATACCACAGGCCATCACCAGTCCTTAGAAACGCCTTTCTCATCTTATTCGTTTGGTTGTTATGTTAGATTTACATACTTATTGCATATTGTCTTTTCAACCATCGCAACAATACTTGGCGTGGTGGAATGTTTTGCTTAGTTCTATGATACTAGTCAGTGACCGAGTGGTAACCGGTTTGAGCCTGTATAGGGGACCGGGCGACCCTCGCAGTGCCCCTTGCGAGCGCGCAGCTAGTGATCGTAACATGGCACCGAAGCGTCGGTGCGGTGTACCGACGTGTACTACTGACACCTTATTACCTCAATGATCGGTTGAGCTACGTTGAGTCGCACTTTTCAACTACTCTCTGAGCCACTCATACTAGAGAGTTCATTGATTAGGGTTCAGGCCAACTCACTCCTAGTCTCTTATTTGGAAGTGAGGGCTAGCTAGGTGTCACTATTACTTCAAACCACAGTCATGGGTGACAACAGGTTTCGGGTTATGACTCAGCTCGATTGACATCGAGGGCATTAACTACGACGCACTGTGATTACATTATCTCCATTCCTCGTCACACACCGGAGGACTGTCTGATTGCGCTCCAGTATCTAGGACGGTGTACTACAGCTCTGAATTCTTCTGAAATATCTCAGCTGGTGTTGGATTATTCACCGAAGATATTTTCGGTCCAAAACATGTTTCCCGAAATGATGCTCATTAATATCCTCACATGTTCAAACCTCAAGTAATTGCTTCTGTAACTTAATCTCTGTTGTCTACTTACTCCTGTTTAGGTCGGTGATCGATACTATGTGACATTTTATCCATCGTCTTTTCGAGGACCTTCACTCTTCTGCCAAAATTTGCTTAACTGTTTTATCAGTAAACCATTCTTACCGATCACTTTGTTTTGCTCACTGTCCTGTTTCTGTCCATTTTCAGAACCAGGGTAATGAGAAAGGGGGTTTCTGGAGCGTTTTTCGCAATGTAGGGAATTCCCTTGCTTCACCGCGGGTCAATGAAAGATTGTTACGGATTGAGGTAAGTGCAGTGAAATAGTTCCCATTTGATTCACTAATTTCCTCCATCAGTGGCCTGACCGTTGTCACATCGTTCAGACGTCTGATTTGTGGCGCACAGGTCGTCAGTCCAAGTCTGCCGTTAATTGCGGCGCTCTCTCTATCCCTAGCTCACACGCGAGTGCTGATGGTCACGTGGCAATGAAACATCGGCTCGACTTACCGGCGTACTGCTGACGCTTGCCTTATATTCATTAACGCAACGCAGCTCACTATGGTCATTTCTGGCCTACACCTGGCAACATGTTTATTTTATTTTTCGTACACTTGAGCACTCATTCGAAGATTCTTATTTACACTTGTTACTAGCTATCTCCATTCATGCGCGTTTTTTTTGTTCACATGAAGAATTAGGCGCTAAGGCCATTTTGGCTCACCCATGTTATCTTTTCCACTTTCCTGTTATTGGCCGTAATGATTGCGCCCCTGCGTTGTAGTTCGTAGGTCACTGGCTCGAATCCACATAGGTGCGATCGACCTCGCGATATCACCAACCCTCGCGCAACTAGCAGTGGTCTCGTCACAGCGTTGCGTCAGTACAGTGTACTATTGTGCTACTGATAACTTTGTTTTTTACTTTCCCAGCGGTGTTTCGTCCACACTCCACAATAAACCACTGAACGTGTACAACTTACGATATTTACCATTTTTGTAATATGATCGAAGCAACTGTTTCCTAATGAGGTTCCCAGCAAAAGTGTTATAACTGGATTATTGTACAGTTTATATCCGAACAAATGTCTTTCCATTATGCTTTAATCGTTCAATAGTGAATGATGGAAAATAAGCAATAGCTTTAAAAAACCCACGGAATGGCAATTGCAAATAAAATGAAAATCAAAGTGTGTAACATGAAAAACCGGAATCTACCCATTACACTTTGTCATATTATGTGGGACGTTTATCACCTAGATGAAAGTCTACTAGCCTTCCGAATGCCGCGATGTTTGGTGCGTTCACCACATGTACTGGCAGTGCGCATTCCAGTGGAAACGGTTCTTAAGGGAGTAACTAAATCCTTTGTAATCCAAACGGGAATGTTGCGTTACAAGTTTCAGCATTATTTGCATGTGGTTAGGGTCAGCAGTGATGTAAATGGGTCCACGCTCTCAGTTACTATTCGGTAGGTTGGAGTGAGATCTCCATAAGGCTGTTGGTATTTTGAGAACACGCGGAGTAAGCGAAGGCGCAGTTCGTAACTGAGTCCGGATAGTTCACGTGTTGGCTTGGTGGCTTTTTGTAGCTGTTCCAAGAGACAAATGTCTCGTTTTAACCATGGGCGCCGGGCTTGAACCTCGTATTCAACGTAGCGACGAATATACGTGTTAGTCAACATGGCTACTAGATGTCGCCCGTAAGCACCCAGAGCTCGCCTCAAAGTCTCAAGTTCAAGATCGTCGCATTTGCTGCTTTCGAACATGAAGCAGATTGCCAAGAATTTCTTGTACGATGATGCTTAAGTCACGTTCAGTACTCACGTGTTGCAAAACGTGCTGCTCCAAACTGTGTGTTGACGAACTTGCTACGCACCGTCAGCAAGTGGCACTTTGTGGGGTTCATTGGAAGGTGGTTCCTTTCTGCCCATTCATTTATCCGGTCCAGATCGTTCTGGAGATAGGCTTGGTCGGAGGTGGAGCGAATTGCTCTCCATCTCAGCGTCATCTGCAGATATTTGCGTTGGAGATTGAATGTTTGCGAGAGGTCATTGATGTAGTTTAGAAAACAACAACGGGCCGATGACGGATTCTTGCGGTACACCACTGGAGACGCACAGGCTTTCAGATTGAGTGCCGGATATTCTTACATCGAGTGAGCAGGGAATCGTGGATATCGTACGCACCAAGCTTTCAGAGGGAAACCAAATGATTGACTCTGTCTAAAGCCTTAACAAAGTCTATGTAGATCACATCTATGGGGACTCCTTTGTTAGCAGCGTCGGTCCAAGTATCCCGAGCAACAAGCACATTGGTGAGATAAGATCGTTTACGTATGAAACTACTTTGGACATTGGGGATTATATGCAAACTTTCAAAATATTGCGTTAGTTCATCTGCGACTATCGACTCCATCACTTAATAAAACAAGTAGGAGAGTAATAGGTAGGTAGTTGGCAGGATCCGATTGCTTACCTCCTTTTTATATAGTAGGGATGATTCCACTTTTCCACTCAGATAAGAGTGTGTATGTGAATCAAGTAAACATTGGAAAAGACTGCGACGTCTAATGCAATGATACAGACATCATCATCAACAATAACAGTAGAATCTCATATGTTCCCTATTGTGCACGATTTCTTTTCATGCCCGATAGGGTTCCCAACCATGTATGCTCGTGATCCTTGCGTCCTCGGCCAGTGAGCCGAAAGCGCCCAACCGCGGCCAAATTCGAGGTCAACGCCTTCATACTTTTTTCCACCTTGCTTTCGCTTACAGCCGACTTTTGCGCGCGCGAACAGTGTGCATCGAGACAAACGCTCAGTAAGCATGAGAAACACGTATCCAAGCCATCGGCTCAACGGGCCGCAAGGTGAAAATCCTTAGACAACACCCTCATTACCAATGTGATGTTGCCACCGTACGCCAGCAATGCTGAAGTCAGACAGTCTCTGCACGTCCTTTGCACGAACAGGCCAGGTCTCACAACCGTGGCATTGCAGATTCGGCCCTTCAGTGAGAAGCTCAGGTCGTATCGACGGCAGAGATGGTAGAGATTAGCGAAAACAACCAATCCATCCGTTAAACCGTTAGAGCTGGTGCAGCTTCCGAGGTAAACAAACCTGGCTTTCACTTCCGGAGAATGACCTGAAAGAATAAGGCTGGGAGCAGCTTTCAACCAGTCTTATAGGATGAACACACTTCGATGGATCGAAGTTCATTGCAAACTGGGAGACAGCGCGTTTTGAGCGGCTTATGGGGAATCGCAAATTACGGCGATGTCGTCTGCGTTGTTCAACTCGCGAAGTCAGTCCCCCGGAAGCAGCTCAACGCCACTGGGTTCCAAGTTCTCCAGAACGCTCTCAGGATGTCTTTTATATCGAAACTAAACAAGGACGGTGCTGGGCAGCCCTGTCTCACGCCACTGGTGATACTAAGTAGGGGTGAAAGTTCTCACACCCTCATTTGCTCCAAGTTTCGAGGGTAGAATGCTTGGAGAATGTTGACATCCTTCTCGGGCACTCACCTCAACAGACAGCTCCAGAGAGTAGTTCGGTTAACTGAGTCAAACGCGGCTCGTATGTCTAAGAAGACAGCGATCGTTGGCTGGCCGGACGTTTGACGATACTCGACTATTTGTCGGAGCGTAAAGATGTGGTCGATAAAACTCCAGCCAGAGCGGAACCGGGTTTGCTTTCCGTTCATGTTCTGCTTGCGTACCAGGCTGAGGCTTCTTAAAACTAGAGCGGCGAGCACTTTAGATATAACGCAAGATACTAATCACCATGTGCTAAACGCGGTCTGTTCGCGCCCCTTTTTTGGAAACGGGCACGATATCCGCTGGGCTCCAATCAGTCGGATTGCTTCGGTGAGCCAAACCTCTTGAAAGAAGGAAGTTAACTACCGAACACGTGGTAGACCTCCACCTTTGCAAAGAGCCGCAGGGAGTTCGTCTGGGCCAGGGGCTTTGTAGCGCTTTAGGAGGCGAAGCTCATGAGCGATCTCGGCTTCAGATGGTGATGAAGCGTCTATACAACTGCTGGCTAGTTATTTGCTGTTCAAAATGCACGACCCTACGCACAAGTCGACGTTGTTGGCAGTGGATTGGCTCACCATTGGTTTCGCGCAAAACTGCGCTTACAGTCGGCTTTTGACACTAGTGATCGGATCATGATAAAACGTTTTCGGAACTTTCCTGAGGTGGTCGGTTGCTCTATCTCAATGGTCTGCTGCATCCATCAGGCATGGCGATCCTTCCGGAAGAGTCGTTTGAGTTCAGCGTTGGTCCTGCGCAGTAAATGGTACCCAAAGCCATCAGAAATTACCCGATGAGCTTCGAGAAGCTGGAGAGATCGTGCACAGAACCAATAGTTGACAGGACTACTACACAATATCGCAGAGTTGTGCATGACGCTATGGATGTGTGCCTGTTGTATTTCAGCGTCTGAACGCCTGGTGCTCTTGAGGTTTGAGGCCATCGCGCCCTGAAAGGCGCTGAGAATGCCTGGGGCAGAAAACCGAGTCACATCAGGCCCTTTCCGGCGACGCTGTCGGTAGCCACCAACGTAGAGCGATTTTCACACACAAGAGCGCGTGATCTGAAGTGTGGTAAGTCAACAACAACAGCAGTACATCAGCCATTTGAACTGACGCCTCGCTGTCATACAACAATGAGGACCTATGAAATAGAGAATAAGAAGAGGGAGAGAAGGGGGACTTACCTGAAAACCTTAATGCCCTAAGCAAACATTCAGGGTCAAGGCGCCTACACCTTGTGTAGACAACCTACCGTCACAAACAGCTGGCTATGGTGCAAAGATAAGGCGGCATCGGCGAGACAGCTTCCTTGCGGCTTTCGCTGCCCCGCGTCATAATCAGCCATTACCCCGCAGCTAACTCAGCACCAAACACATTTTAAACAGACAATCCGATTAGGCGACGACAGTAGACGCGCCACTAGTGTCCGTTGCGAGCCATGACCTATAAAGTCTCGAGCCAAGCACAAGGCGAGTCACGTGGACTCCAGCTCGGAAGGCGAGACGGATCAACGGCACCCAGTTTGGTCGTCAGTGACTTCATTTCCCGCTGCCAAGTCAACTTCTGTCCACCGCGAGCCTTGCGCCACCCTACACCTGGCAGATTAAACAAGGCCCTCCTAGGTAAGCGGTGACCAGGCATAGGTAGCATGTGCCCGAGCCAACGCAACTTATTCAGTGCTATCTGTTATTCTAGGGAGCTAGCATGATTATCACTACCTAGTACTCGCCTACGCACATGATCGTTGCGGACTCGTTGGTGCCATCCGACACCAGCAATACTTCGCAGACAACGCTGATCAAAGACTTGAAAGCGCCTCAGATCTTCAGACCGAAGGGGCCAAGTCTCTCTCCCCTAGAGCAGGGCTGTCCTCACTAGGCCTTGTATACACAGCCTTAAAGACGAAGGGAAACTCCCTTCTGTCGCCAAAGATGCCGCAGTTTCAAGTAGGCAGCTCTGGCCTTTACAATGCGTGTGCTGTCGTCAGTTTCTATACGCCCATCGTTGCTGATGCGGCTGCAAGATAAGTGAATTGATCAACCACCTCGAGTTCTTCGTTAGCAAGCGTCAAGGAGTCATAAAGTGGCTGGCGGTCCTGCAGGAACACTGCACTTTGAAGGTGCGAAGTGCGTACCAAATAATGGGACCATTCTGGACAGGCTATTCAGGGTTGATTGTGCCGCCCCAACATCGTCATAAAGCAAGACGATGTCGTCCGCATAATCAAAATCAAGTAATCTTTCACCAGACAGGGCCTCAACGCCTACATCATGAAATTCTGCAGCGGAACACTCCATGATGGAGTCCACGACAAAATTGAACAAAAATAGGGAAATCGGATAGAAATCAGTTGAAGGTGAAGGATTCTTTTCGGTAAACTCTCATCGGACCCAAACGTTTACATAACAGTGATTGTAGGGAAAGCTTCAACTCGAGCTGCGATTGACGTCTGGACTGTTTGAATGATCAAAATCCTTAACTTGAGACAAAGATAGCGATGGTAAACCAAGTAAACTAAATACACATGCATATGCAAAGCTCAGTAGTCAAAAGTAATTAAGTATGTAAGATAACAGCCAAATAACTAAGTAACAGTGTCCGTTGGTCAAGGTAGTGGTATCGGCCGTATGAATCGTTTTTGTACACATAATTCCGGCTTCAGCTGGTAAATGTAGATAGCCTCGGCGATGAATAAGAGCTGTTTGCGGAATCCTTGGGAGTAGTGTTCAGGTAGTGAGTAAATGACTCTGAAGTCATTCTCTGAAGCTGTATGGCCGCATTCAAGAAGGTGCGGCATGATTGCGCCGTCTGAAGACCTCATTTCGCCTTTGTAAAACCATGCCGGGATGTGTGCACGAATCCTCTGAGATAGGCGCCTTGTTGTGCGACCTACGTATCGTGCACCACAGGAGCACGATTACTGATAGGCGATCATTGAACGGGTCGACGACGGTAGTCTGTCTATCCTTCAAGTGTTTCGTAAGCAACGGCTTATTATGAAAAAGATTCTCAGGCGGGCCGCGAAATGAGTTTTCTCGACAGCACCTTTCAGGCGTCCGGATAACATATCAGCTGCGAAATCGCCCTCAAAGGGTATGTGTATGAAAAGCTCTTTCTTAGGAGCAATGCTCCTAGGTGGTGTTCGATTGCGCTCCTTCAATTGTTTCCTGATAAATTTTTCAGGATAACCATTTATCCTGAGGGCGTCGCTGATTCTCTGTAGTTCTTTGTTGACGGTATCGGACAACCCTGACGAACGCCACTTGTAGTCGGAAAGCTATCCGGCAGGTCACCATAGATCCTGACGTGACCTGTATTGTTCGAGTATAGAGCACTTAAGATGTTCACATATTTCATGGGAGCACCTTCCCGCCCAATTTTTTCGAACAGAATCGATCGATCGACTGAATCCATCGCAGTCTTGAAGTCGATGAACACAGCCATTGTCGGTCTGCGGTATGCGTGACGCTGCTCTTGCACCTGCCACAGAGTGAATATGTGGTCTCTACCGGCCTGCTCTTTCCTAATCTGAGATTCCCGTTCCACAGTGAGGCGACAAACTAGAATCGAGGCCAGTATTTTTGTCACAACTGGCGTTAGGCTAATACCCCTATGGTTAGCTCAGTCTATGCGGCTGCGCTCCTTGTATGTTGCCACTATAATCAAATCGCTCCAATTAGCCAGGACACCCTCTTCCTTCCAGATTGGTCCGATGTTCGGGAGTGTGGTAAGTACTCCAGATTGATTCGCAATTCTGTATGCAGTTTCACTTGGGATAACTGGTGGCGATGGGGTCAGTTTGTGTCCACGACTGGCCAGTTGATTGAGGCGCGCTGGCGCCACGATCGCCGAATGCTACTACTCGACAGAAAGGGACAGTGATAGGCGCAGAGCTGAAGTAGACGATCACTACTGTCTGTTCTGCGAGTACTATGGTCATGTTAACCACCGAGTTCGTCTGCCAACCTTCGCTTTTAAGTCTTCTGCATTTATGACAATGTCCGTACGGCGTTTTTTAGAGATGCTCGAAGCTTTAACAGTAGAATTCGTCTTAAACTGACTCCTGGTTGCAGTCTGTGGGAGCCTAAGCTGCTACGACGAAAAAGCAGTCTTTTGGCTTCACACTGAGGTTTCAAATTGGATCACACAACACGCGTGCTCAACGCTGTTCCCATGCAGGCGAGACTAGCGGTTTCGGCGGTTGAGTCTCCAGATAAGCGCAGTGTGAAGATGTCAGTGGAACTCGCTGATGGTGAGATCAGTCCTAGCATCGTTCTACAATCCTTTGATCGGGTTTCATCGAGACAGCAAACATCAATGGTTGTGGTCTCAATCGTGCTAGCAAGGGCTGCTGTGATCCGATCTTCATCGTCATCCGGACGTTTAAGGTTGCCAGCTTGAATTGGGAACGGGGCGCTCGAAAATGCTTGCCAGTACTACTTGGCTGCGCACCCTCGGACGTAAATTCCTGTTCCGTATGGCGAGGACACTCACCCAAGGCGTCACGAACTTGTGCATTCGGAAACGGAGGGGATTACCAAGGATGGGGGAATTGAACAAACGTGGAATAAAGTAACCAAACCGTGGTACATTATAGCGCGATATAGCGTGTCCGGCCGCCAGCAGCTCGGCCGAGGGTAGCATTGGCAAACAGCAGAGAGAGAAAGCAGAAAGTCGTTGAAGCATTGGTCCATATGTTGTGAGCATGTAGCTCCACGGTTGCTCAGGCCTAGGAAAATCGTTGACTTAGGAAAGCCCACCCGAAGCCTTTGGTCTTAAAGACCTGACGCACGAAGCAGCGGCGCGGTTGACGTTGGGAGCCGACGACGACGATGATGCTAACTCGGCTTTCGAGTAGGAACAAACTACTCAAGACGTCCAAGAAGCCCGAATGAAGTAATACGGAAGCCAGGCAAATTTTTTTGGACCATCGAACTCGCAGATCACAATGGGCGTTGACAGCCAGGTGGCTCATGCGACTTCGCAGAGGCCGGTGGCCATCGAGGTAATTCATCCGTCCTCCGTTGAATACTCACTTCTGGTCGCAGAAGTGAGTGGTCACTAATCCTATAGCCGGTCACATTGTATTTGACACCTCGCCTTACGAGCTCTTGTAGTATTTAATGAATAACCAGGTGACCATCCCACGCTCTAGGACGCCGCCTCAGATTGTCCGTGATTACCTATTCATCTCGCCTGCGAGCTGCCGAGAATTGTTCGCAGTTACCCATAAGGGTATTTAAAGTTTACTTTGATTCGACTGGTCTTGACTTGTGGAAGAATAGCATCAAGGGTTCTTGGCGTTGATTCGGTTCAGCCTCTTCTATCTGATTCTCTTAGCTGTGATCATTTTGTTTTTCTTGTCAAAGAGGAACCGAAGCTAATGACCATTGCCCTGCGTTTAACTCAAGTTTGGATGAATATATATATATATATATATATATATATATATATATATAACACCCAATAAACTTTTGGCAGAGTGAGTAACAATAACAAAAAGGTGGGAGAGAGAGTCAGAGGAATGGAAGCAAAGCTCCATGTGCTGTATGGGCAGTAAGCTTCCCGGTTGCCCAGACCGAGGAAGTGGGTTTTCTTAAGGGGGTCCACTCCGTGCCTTTGGTCTTAAATATCTTACCCGCAAGGCAGCGCGGTGATTCACGAAGACCGTTGACATCCAAATGGCTCATTCATCTTTGTGTTCGGGAGCAGTCCACAGTCGGTGGCCAGCAGGTTTGTTCATCCGCCGTCCGTTAGATACTCACCCCGAGTTACAGGAGTGTGTGGTCGGTGACCCTATAACCGGTCACGTTGGCTCTGACACCGCCGTACGAGCACTTGTGGTATTTAATGAAGTACCAGGTGACCAGCCCAGAACTCCCCACGTTCTGAGACGCTGCCGCTGATTGCGACTCCTTAGTCATCTCGCCTGCAAAACAGACGAGATCTATTCGTAGTTAACTCCTCAAGGAAGACATATCCCGATCCACAACCTGGGGACGCATCCGATAGCGTACAACTCGCCACGGGAAGTTTGGATGAACTAGAGAGAGTACCATTCAATGACTGCTAGACCCGTCGGATCGGGCTCAGCTGCTGTGTATTCGCTTCCAAATAACCTGGCGCGTAACGTTGTGCATTTCGGCGTGCGCTTTGCACCTTCAAACTGTAAGGCGCTCCTACAAGTCGGCCAAAAATAGTTTTCACTAGTTTTCACATTTATTAAAGGATCACTCAAAGCCGTCATTTGGTTTGCTTTTTTCCATAGCCGTATTTCTTCTAGGGGCTGCATCGCGGATGATACTGCCATACGCCTTCTTTGGTGCTCGTATGGCTTTTCTGAGCTTCAGTCGCTCGTGGAGACGGTAATATCTCAGGTTATTCGTTAGGGGGAGGTTCAAAAATGCTGCTATGCGACCGCTTTCACTGTGTGGAGCAGATACCTACCTGTTATGCAGTGTTTGACCATTGGTCATGCTTACCGGGACGCTTAGGTTCATCTTCCGGCGCTCGACAACATACCCTCTGATGCCTTGTTGCGAAGCTTGTCAAACTCGAATCGCCTCCGATGCTTCGGTTGTGCACTCCGCTTGTCTGCAAACCTCTTGCCCCATCCAGTGTTGTTGACCGATACCATATCTAGTGAGGCGAAAACCCGAGGCAGTTAGTCCTTTACCAAGCAACTCAGGTTGGTACTTCTTTTCTTTGACGAGATTCTCGGGAACAGCTGCGTCAATGGTTAGTATATTCACTTAGTCCTTGATTGCTCCATCTGGTCGTTTTGTTCCTTGCTCATTTCTTTTGAATTATTAGTTATTATTGCTCGTATTGCGACACGGATCAAGGCATCTGAACCCACTACATGATGCACGGGGTTCCTGGTTGATAGACTGTAGCTTCCCCTTTTAAGTCCGACTTTGTTATCTGCTAGAATGGTCCTGCGCGCTAACGTCGCTTCTGAACCGCTTTACATTGGAGCAATTGGTTGTGACTGTTTGAGTTGATGGTCCAACCGAATGGGCTAGTCTGGTTCCGATCGTAACAAAATGCGAATTCCTGGCGTACACTGCTCGAAGGCTACTGAATGGAGCCATTAGTGGAGAGCGTTGTGCTCTAAAGCTTTAGGAAATGTTCTAGCGCGTTTGATTAGTGCATCATGATCCACATTCTGACGTGTGGCCCTGCGTAAACATTCTCGCTTCCCTAGGACCTTTGCTACGCTCTTCAGCTAATTTCGGTGGCCGCATTGGCCGTTTGGTTTGATGGTTCCGGATGAAGTTTTTCAACGGCGGTTGTTCCAAGCGGTCGACATTCTCGATGTAATGACGTGCGTGTCATATGGTTCTTTGATTTGTGGATAGGCTTTGAATGAGCACTGCCCCAGTTTCACTGTTAGTTTCCACGTCGCTTTCAAAAGAATGTAAAACTTAAGCGTGAGAAAGTTTAGTATCGTAAACGAATGATTTTTTGTGAGCACATTCTGTCTAAGAAAATCAAGGCAACACAAAAGTTTAGACATCAAGTCGGGCAATTGCTTTATTCATCATGGACAGGTAAATATTCAGTCTATTAAAGATCACTATGGATTTCTGGCCTTGTTTCTTAATAATAAATCGTTGTCATGACTGCCATCACGAAAGACTACAGTGTATTAGAGGAAACAATCAGTTAGCTCCTCAGCACTGCACAAGGGCTCGGATATTTCTAC